>JANEHU010000271.1:0-229608 GCA_027563435.1 Nasonovia ribisnigri | reverse complement strand
TTTAGATTCTGAGCGGAGCGATGAATGTATTGGTTTTACAATGATGTGTGTTTTTTTTATTTTTTTTTATTTTTGTGTCTGTCATCACGTTTTAGGACAAAAAAAATGCTTCGATTTTCTTCAATAGTACCTTTTCTGATAGGAAAGTGAATCTAGTTGGTACTTTGGGGGGTCAAAAGTCAAAATTTCCCAGTAGTTTTCAAGAGCGCCTGGAAAACAAATGAAAAATTATGGGAAAAACGGGAATTTTTACGGAAAACCAATTTTCGACAAAATCGATTTTGGTTTTTGGTATAACTCTAAAAGAAATGACCGTAGAGACATTAAATTTTGACCGAATATTTATATAAGCATTTTCTACACACCATATCATTTTCAAAATATTCTGTCTTATTTTGAGCTGTTAACGGACATTTTCAGTTTCCAATTTTTTTAGTTTTTTTTTCTATAAATGTCAATAAAATTTTATTTGTTGGGTAAAAATCTTGAAAATTTAATAGTAGGCTTCTAATATATAGTTTCAAAGGCAGATGAAAAATATTAAACATCCGTAGTCACAATTTTATTTATAGGTAATCAAAGTTCAAATTTTGACAAAATACGTAAAAATGACGAAAATGTGCAATTTATTTTGAGTTAGAAATTCATAAAAATTTTTCTTTTTAAATCTAAGATTTGAAAAATGTAATACAAGATTCCTCATAAGTTTGCCTAATTTTATCAATAAAAAAAAGTTTATAAGCAAGTCATAATAAATTTTTATGAGCATTTTAAGTTCAAATTTGTACAAGATTAGATATTCACTCGATTTCTCATGTAGCGATTTTCTTATTTTGTTGCAATTCAAAACAAATAACTGTAGATGCATGAAAATTTCACTGAATGTTTATATAAGCTATTTCTATACACTATCTAATTTTGAATATATTTTGACTGTTTTTCAGCTTTTTACGGACGATTTCAGTTTTCAAATTTTTAGTTTTTTTTTCTATTAATATCAATAAAATTTTATTTGTTGGGCCAAAAATAATGAAAATTTAATACAAGGCTCCTGATATATTATTACAATAGCAATTGAAAATATTAAAAATACATAGGCACACATTTTTTTTATAATCATTTAAAGTTCGAATTTTGACAAAATTTATCAAAATCTCGAAAATTATCAATCATTGTAATTAAACAATTATAAATGTTCAGTTTTCTTAACTAAGGATTGAAAATTTAAAATAAAGATTCTAATAAATAGTACATACTGTATTCAAAAAATCTAAAAAATATTTAAACACAGTTATTTTTTATAGACATTTTAAGTTCAAATTTGGACGGAATTACATATTAAAATCAACTTTAACGAGTAAAAGTATATATTATAATATTTTCATAGCATCACTGATAATTTTAGGTTAATAATTAAATAATATGAATAATATTAATTCAACTTAGCAGCTACCGTATAATAACAATATCAATATAATTTAAAATATCCTAGACTGACATACCGTCTCCGCTCAGAATCGTTTTTCTTATACAATGATATTATATCATTGAATTCAAATTTAATACCATCCATTATAGTACAGTGATCTACTTGTAGCCTACTGTACAGCGGAGCGACATCCATTTGACCCCCTTTTTTATAATGAATTGGCCTAGTTTGGGGGAAAGGTTTAATAGGGTTTAATGCATAATACGTCTTAAAAAACGTCAAAAGTAATAGAAATGTAAAAATAATCTTATCTATACGACTATACCTATAAAAAATTTAATTAAATGATGTTCGTTGGTAGGTAATCACTTGGGAATGGCTGGACCGATTTGGCTCATTTTTAAAAAAATATATTTGTAACAGACTACATAAGGTTTTTCAGGAAAGAAAATTTGAAAAAGTTTCACGGGAAATTAGAAATTTTGGGAAAAACTGAAAATTTACCATGCAAATTTCAAGTCTTCTGCTATCGTAGTTTAGACTTCAGTGTTTAGACTAATAGACTGTATGTAGATTAGTCAGTCAAGAATCGGGACTCGTTCTATTATATATTATTATTATGCATAGGTACCTAGATTATAGTGATTTATTCTATTATTAGTAATATGGTAGAATTAATGCAGAATTAATTTTTGGAGAGAACATCTTCTTGTCGTGTCCGATACTACTTACAAAGATTAGGTCCGGGTTGTATCCTCTTTTCCAACGCCCACTATTAAATGAGTAAGGAAGCTTTGGGTCGTGAATTAAGTCAAATAACTCATTTTCAGCCCATTCTTGCACCATTTCACCGTTTTGATCAGTTTCTAAGTACCCCCAGGTGGGGCTGTGGCTATTGAAATCTCCGGCTACTATTTTTGTGGAACTATTTTCAAAATTTGATGGTTTTTCAAAGGTGAAATCAGCGTTCGGTGGCTTGTATATCGATGTGATTGTACATTTTTTAGTTTCAATGGTTAGAATTTCAATGTTATTTGTGTGGCTGGATGCAGCGCTGTCAATGGCTAGGCCCGGCCTAGCAAATATTGCACTTCCGTAGAGTGCGTTAGGTATTTCAATTATTAGGTTCATTCCCGGGATTCTTGGACGGATACTAGTTTCGTCACGGTGCGTCTCTTGTAAACACAAAACATCACATTGGGTTTCCGTGCATAAGGTAGCAAGTAGTTCGCTTTTACACTCTGAGAAACCATCGATATTTTGTGTTAGCACTGTAAATGCCGAGGCATTAACAGAGGTTGGTCCTGAAAAGGACCGTTTAGAGGAGCTATGTGGCATTTTTAGCACCGGTGTTGGCAGAATTAGTTAGCTGTGGGGATACAGCATTAACAGGGGCACCACGTGAAGGTTTCTGCCAAGCCCCCGGAGAGAACATGAAATTGTGTCGTTGTGTTCATAAAATTTAATGTAAAATATTATACATAAAAAAGTTTCAGATCAACACGATTAATATTTTTGAATTATATTTTCAATCTTTGGCTATAAAAATTGAACATTTTATAAATTTTTAAATACAAAACATTAAACAATTTGCAGATTAAACTATTACAGGGATGTTGTATCCTTAAATTCCTCATGCATTTTATTTTATTTTATTTAAAAAAATAAAGTTTTGTGACAGTAAAACATTTTTGTTCTTTAAATGTTCTTTCTTCATATTTTAAACTTTAATTGTGCAATAATATCAGTTATAATGACCTTGATTATAAGAAACACTACATTTTAACACATATTATACATGTTTTTGGGCTAGACACATTATTGACTTTTTACCAATTTTTTGTAAGTTTTTCGTTGTCATGGTTACCATTATTTCCAAAAAAAAATATTAATGATTCACAAATTTTCCTGGGAGTGTAAAATATTGTGTGGTTTAGGTACTACGTGACCTTAATCCTAACCTTTTTTTTCTGAAAGGGTGATTGTAAATCACCATTACCTATTTTTATGTACCAATGTAATTATATAGGGTACCTGAATAGTTTTTGACTATTAACTTCCGTTAAAACCTTTAGGCATAACTAAAGTGACTGACAGTTTGAAAATTATAATAATAATAATTTATATGATTTTTCAAGTTCTAAATATTCCTGTATTAGATTCTTTTACGGGATGTGGCTCTTTTTAATGGTTATAGCTTATACATAATATCATTATACATATTACCTACAATATAATAAAATATTATTATTATATAACCTATTATAATGTATTAAGTAATCATTAAAATTAATTTAATAACAATTTTATAACATAAATTGTTTTCTATTAGAAAAGTTGCCAATAGGTTATAGGTACCTAACTACCTAAGTACCTTACTATATAACCACTAGTATGCTAAAAGAAGGAATTTACGACCAATCGGGAAGCAAAGCTTTGACTTATAGAGTTTATTATGTTGATTTGTTTTACTATTTTATTCATTAGTTATCACAATTCACAACTCACTTAATGTCAGATTTTAATGAGCCAGAAAGAATCTGAAAAATATAATATATTTGAAGGGTAATTTCTAAATGACTAAAATAGATTTATCATATGAACTATGCATATTAAAAACGGTCTAAAAAACAGATATCTGCTAAATAACACCAAACTCTTAGTTATAAGATAGTGGTTTTGAGCGTAACATGGGTAAAACTTTGACGTATAAATCATTCTCCACTATGTACACTCACGTTAATAATACATACAGTCATACAGAGTATATCTATGCTCACAGACACACAAATATATATATAAATTAAGAGACTAGAAATAAAGAAATTAGAAATTCAGTACACTGTCCATTGCCAACCAGTCATTTGTGATAATGAAAATTAATATTAAATTTCTTAAGAAAATGCAATACTTTAAATAAATACAATAAACATTGTAGAGTACGTACTAACGTTTTATTAATATAAAAAATATACAACATTTTTTTTGTTTAAAAGTAGGTACTAACATATTATATTCAAGATTAACTAATGTATTCTCAAAAGTGTATATAACTAGGTATTTATAGAAATTTCTAGTCGTGTGGGTATATTATTATTTATATCATATTAAATATACATACATTAATTATAATTATGCAGAGATAGATAGTAATATAACATATCATTAATTTTATAAATTAAAATTTATATTATATTTTTTTTAATTTTTTGATAACCGACAAATCCTATTATCAGGACTTTTAGATCAATGCACGATCATTTGATCCCGAAACAGCTAGATCCAATATATACCAAAGGTATGGTTGGGATTTCAATGACCCGGGTCCTATTTGTTCATACACCGAAGGTAATCATCAACCGATAAGCGCAAAATGTGATCGTAGCCTTACTCTATCGATATAATACGGAACGTAATACTACGAAAGTACGAAACTGGCTAAAATATTGGAGGAAAATAGACATTATTCAAGTCGAAAATAATGTGGTGGAAAATGGACAGTGGAGGAAAACGGTATCTCGTTTTTGGAGGAAAATGGAACCGCCCCTTAATATCATGTTATTATTATGTATTTTGATCATATTGATCTGATACACTACCTGTAGATATAAACAGTGAAAGCTGTTTTAAAAAAAGTCCGAGCGGACTGTCCCTACTTCACCTATTGCAGACGCTCTTGTTAGGTAAGTTGTCCTATACAATAATTCATAATTTTCCAATGACACCGAAATAATGTGACTGGAGTTATGCGGCGGCTTTCAAAGATAAAGTCAACTTTTGGTCGTTAATCGTTTATATTATTCAAATAGGTACGGCGCGCTGAGAGAGCTGATTAGACGGGTCAGCCATTGTTTACTGTCTACAATTTTATTGTTGTTAGTATGAGCTATAAAAAAAATACTAAACAAATAAATTATTAACACTGCAAACGTGTTCCTATATCGATAGGTATAAAAAAAACAACTCACGTAGTCTTATGTACACCGAAGATATAATGCAGGGTACCTACGCTATCGCGTTTACAACCTATATATACTAATATAACGCCTATAACGCCTAAACCTATATGTATTATGTACATATTATAATATTATATAACTCATAAGTCATAATATATATATAAGAAAATAGGTACCTAATAAGTATATTTACTGTAGCAGCAGCTATCAAGCGATTGTAAAATGCTCTAAAACCAATAACTTATAATATTGTAATATTGTACAAACCTACCTATATATAGGTAATCATTATGAATTATGACTGGCGTTATACCTAAGTTAGTGTATTAAGTATTTATATTATGTTATTTAATATTTTACACGGAAAACAATTCCTCTAGGTGGCGGTCTTTTCAATTTCAGTGTGGCCTGCAATAATCGAGGTGATCTAGAGAATGCCGGAAAAAAGTCCCCGGAAAAAACAAATTAAGTTCACTCAATTCCCTAATAAGGTTTACATGTTATATTATTTATATGTTATAGGTACTGATATCATTATATATTATAAATTACAAAAATTACACATTAAAAATTTAACTACACTCAATTTTCTAGTTATAGTGTGTGTTACATTAAAAAAAAATTTAAAATACAAATTACAAATTTAATCACATTTAATCATTATATTATATCCTATATTAGATAGGAATTCATCAACACTTAATTCTCCCCTAGTTAATGGTTCGTATACATTTTTTAGCCGAGTTTGCATTATATGTCCTTTATGTGGTCGTTTGTAAGTTTTTTTTTTTTTAAATTTTTATTCGACTTATACAATCTATACAATATTTACTATAATAAGCATAGTAGATGGTAAACAAGATTAAAACAACATAACAGAGGGACTTGAGTGGAGAAGCCGCCCACTGGCGACACTCCGGTGATTTGTAAGTTATTGCCCAATTTCACTCAATGTTAATTTAGCTTTATCAGACCCCATATTCTTTATTTTAATTTTAGATTTTACAGCTTCGATAGCACTTTGATTAGATGAATGATTATGATCGTGATGAGTTAAGACTTTTTTTTTTGTTCAATGTTGATTTTTATATAGCTTAAATGAACTACTTTTCACGCATTTCCACCGAATAAAGTGCTTACGTTCTTTGTGTTTTGTATATACATATAACCTTTTAAAGCAACTTTTTCGTTTTCATTATTCGATTTTAATATTTTTAAATATTTTTTATGAACTATTGAGCCTTAATGAGAAAAAATTGTGTGAAAGTAATTACCTATAACTATTTTATTATCAAATTTGGATAAAACTAAATATTAAATAACTAAGAATAACGATTTTAGTTATTTTGTTATAATTTTATAATATTGATTCAACTTACCAGCTACTGTATTAATAATATGAAATTACAATATAAATATAAAATAAAATATCCACACTGATAAACCGTTTCAGTTCAGAATCGTTTTTCGTATACAATGATAATATTATATCATTGAATTCAAATTTAATACCATCCATTATACAGTGACCCATTCGTAACCTACAGCAGAGCTTACGCTCTCTTTTTTTTTTTTATTTATCATTATTATTTATTGGTATAATTACTAAGTACTTATTATTACTGACTGCACAGTATCTATAATATATAGATATAGGCAACGAAAATATATAATATTATGTATAGTGAAAAAATGCATATTTTACAAGCTTATTATTTTAAGTTTCTAAGTTCACAATCTCTCTCCGACTCGCGTAAATTGCATAAAATTTACAAAAAACACTAAAACCAGAAAAAGCAACGACAGTTAATAAGAGCTAACTACACTCGTGTACCTATCGTCTATTGACTACTCGCTGCAGTTTATGCCGTTATGCCTTATTGCCTTATGTCGCTTATCTACAACGAACGTTTGGAGACAACCGGGAAAACAACAATAAAACCAAAAGTAATGACGGAAACAATTCCATAAATATCATACATTTATTTATGGTCAGTTGTGTTATCTAAATAATACCATATTGATATAAGCACAGAATAAATTTATTCTGTGATATAAGTTCACGGCAAACCCGATTACAGTTTTAGGTGCACGTGAAGTTTAACCAGTGTAAATGTTTAAGTACAGACTGCGTACCAGTTGCGTCTCAAAGATAACTTCGAAAAACAAGTCTAATCCGAATTGCGGCCCAAGTTTGTTAACGTCTATACTCTATACGAGTTGCGGCCCGATTAATATTTGATCATTAAAATACTGAAATATTTCACAATTTTAAATTTAGTGAAATTCTCAAACACTATCTATATGGTTATATGATATTAATCTACTAATATATTAATATGGTATTATTATGGTTCCCATCATTTCGATAATAGCCAGTAGTCATAAAATAGGTTTATTATAACATTAAAATATCATATTCATTTTTCCTTGTACCTGCCAGATGATTTTCTATCTTGACCTATAACTAGTCGACTGTTTAATAAGTAATAACGACAGTTAATGTACATATAAAATACCAAATAGGTATACCTTAGTCATCGCTTTTCCACCGCTGACCGATTTCTTGTCTTCTCTTTTAATACTATGAAACAGTTAGAAGAAAACCAAATTGACAAACTTGAATTTATAAAAATTATATCATAGAAGTTTTTACCAGTGTCATAATATTACTTAATTAAATATATTTAATACGACAAGCATTTTAAATAAAATCATAGTAACATTATTGAAACATTATTAAAACATGTTTTAAATATCCGAACTCTGGCCTAGAGGGACATAAATAAATTTGTCATTGTTTCAATGACGAAATTATTTATCGGTTCTCTTAAATCCAAATATCCACCAATAGTATACTATCTAAGGAGTAAAGAATACCTATGGTGTGTGTGAAAGTCAGTCTGTCTTTTTTATCTAGGTATCTTTTAAATGTATGTTGCTCAAAAAAAATGTGCCCCAATGTTTGCACTTGGGTCTTTTTGGCTCTCTAGTTACGGCACTGATTGTAGGTAGCTGGCAGGTAAGCGGTGTACATCAAAGGAAAGCGTTGTACAATCGTATTTTCAACGAAGCTGTGTAGCTTAAATGTGACAAGCTGTTATGTAAATGCCGAGCACTTGATAGCACGGTGCACGGACTAAGATATGCTATACTACTATTATAGGTAGGGTAATAGTATACCTTAGTCCGTGCTACATAGTTCATAGGTAACCTTTTTGTTTACTTGGTAGGTTACCCGGCCATCGACAAATAACTTATTTATACTTCAATAGTTTAATACTTGTACCTATTCACAATACCTAATCAATAATAGTATCTACCGAATTCACTACAGCTGTTATTAAAAATTCAATTAGTCTCAATCGCAAAGGTCATCTCAGCATTTGAGTACAATTAAAAATTACATTGTTGGTTGATATAGGCTTATTATTAAGTTTTATATCTATTAATAACCAAAAAATAAAATCAAGTAAGGACTAAGGAGTCATTATGTCTCACCCCACAACCATTTATATCCTTTAAAACAGCGGTTCTTAAACTTTTAGCTAACACGAACCCCTAATGAAGACTTTTTGAAATCGCGGACCCCCTACAACTTTTTACAAAATATCTCATATTATTATCATAATCAATATTTTAATACTTATTTTATATTACAAATCACATAAGGAAGTACATAAAAACAAACGCATTCTTTATTATTATTTATTTTTATTAGGTACATTTTATTATAATTTTCAATCAAAATGTAATATTTAATTTTTAGATAGGGCCGTCAAGGACCCTGAGATGAGTGTCAAGGACCACAGCTTAAGAACCATTGTTCTACAACATAAAAATAACAAGTACCTTGGTAACATTTGCAATTCATTGATTTTTTAGTTCCATTTTACTAGCAGGTATTATTTAAAAAATATATTAATACATTTTATTATTTTTTTAGTATTTTTTAATAGCTAAAATGTACATATTTAATCATTTTTAGTTATTGTTACTTTACATAGAGCTTTATAAACTGTCTGGCATTATATTTTTTATATAAAACTCTAGTTGATAATAAACAGATTTTTAATTATACATTCCACTTACCAGTACATCAACATCTAAAAAAACAATGAAATATGTGTGCTGTTCACATTTTATAGTGAAAATTAATAATGCAAATCATAATCAAATTAAATTTATTCTCATACACAAAATATATTATCTTTATAACATTATGGCAAACACTTAGAATATTAATTACTAATACATTTCGGTTATACTATTAAACAGATATGTTTAAATTCATCAATGGAAATATAAAAAAATATTATATATATTATTTGATAAAAATAAATACATATTCAAAAAATAAATGTCATTTTTTTTAGCTCTTAGAGATACAAATTATAATACTTCAACAATACACCTTAATCTTAAAAAAAAAAAAAAAATGTTACAATACAAAATCATTTTTTGATAAAAATTTGTTTAAATTATAATTTACTCATTATTACATGGCGGCTTGTATTGCTTAAATAGTTAAAACTTAAATGTAAAAAAGGTTGTTTTGGGTGTATTACTATTTAAACATTGTAAAAAAGACCACAGCCACAAATTGAACATAATGTATACAATAAAAACGTTTGAAAACAACAAGACATACTTTTGTGTAGCTGAACAAATTTATAACAAATATAGATAGCAATTTATATAGTGCTGCTTAAAATTTATTATAATACTTTAAAAATTATACATTTTAATAATAATTTATTGAAAACTTTGATTTCAAAATGATAAATATAGGCCACATGTTACAACATAGAAAAATAATAGGACTAGAATTTATTCATCTGTACAAACATTTCATAAGATCTTATAATTAATAGCAATACAATTTCAGCCTTTCCTATTTTTATAGGTAGATTTATCAGCATCACGTTCAGCAGATACTTGTCTGCGTAGATCATTAATCAATGACATAGGTAAGGATCCAATTCCTGTAAACATTTGCTAATAAAAAGAAAAAAGACATTCAATTTTTACTTAAACAGTATACTTAAATATAAAATTAATAAATTACAAACTTTAATGAATATATGGCAATTTAAAGGAAACGGCTGTTGAACGATTGACTTGAAACATTCTGCCAATGATGCAATGTCTTCACATGCCAACAATTCTTTTTTATAATGTTTCACCAACACTAAACCAACTCTGAATATAACTTTAGATCCTTCATAAAATAAGCAATCCCAAACTCTCAAAGTTGTCTAAAAAAACAATTTATCAGTAATAATATAAAAAACATATCAAACCTAAATAAACACATAATCATCATATTTTTCATACATTAGAAAAACAATTCAATTTTAAGGGTTCTATTTCATTTTATTTAATTCTAATAAATTAATGGATAGATAGATATAACTAAAATTATTTATGACCAGTACAGGCAAGACTAATTAATAGTAATGCCTGTTGTTTAGTATCTCTGTACAAATAATTAAAATTAAAATTCCAATTGTTTTCCACATATGATTGAGTATGTTATATTTTTTACTAGTAAACTATATTTTTTCAATAGAAATATAAGCATTTAGTAGGTTTACTATTTATTTAATTGATTAATATCTATGATTAAATATAAATGAAAATAAAATGTATTTCAGTTTACAAATAAGATAAAGAAAGAAAAGAAAAATACTGAATAACAAAACTGTTACAATTAGTATAAGAAAGCACTGATTTAATAATATTTAATAATAAAGAGTAAGGAGCTGTGAAGTATAGTGGTGACTATGGTTGAATGGGTAAAAATCTTAGGAGAAGAGAGTGGTCATAAAAAATTTATATTTATTAAACCAGAGTCTCATAAAAATCATACTTCATAATTCATAGTAGTGTAGTAAAATGTACAATATATAATTAAATTTAGTACCTCAATTGGTAAAACCTCCGAAAAAAGGCAAATAAACCATTTAGTAGCAACTAGTGCCCATGGCATATCTAAGTTATTCATATGCTGAGATACTTCTGGATATTTTTTCCTTAAAAAAAAAAAAAAAATACAAATTAGGTTCACAATATAATTTGAGTGTATACATACATTATTTTGTTTTGTTTAGCACAGTTTATATTATAAAATAATAAATATTATTATTTACTCTACTAGGCGTGAAAAAACTTCAATATCAACAATGACACCATCCATTGTCTTAGAATAATAGTCTGGTAGTATATTCTCCACCAATACTCTCAATAACCAAAAACAAGATTCTTCATTTTTAGTAACTAATAGCAATAAACCAGCTATGTAATTTAAACCCTGAAAAAATTAATTAAAATTTTTTTAAATTTGTTTTGACAATAATTTAGTTTATTAAGTAATTAGTCATAATTATTATGAATATTATGAATAATTATTATTATAAACTAATACACGGTTTTTTTTTTATCAATGTACGGAATTCATATCTTAAAGTAAATTAAAGTACACAAATGAATCTTCAAACTCAAATAATGACAATTTGTCATTCTTTATTTAATCAAGTCTTTAATTTGTTTGAATTTATAATCTCTTTTACTGTCAACTGTCTGGATGTAAAAATGTGTTATTTTTTTTGTATCATATAATATATAACATGGATTGCAAGCCAGGTTTTTCTTTAATAAATTAATAATATGTTAAAACATTTTTTGATTACAGAATACCGCATAGTTTAACATAAAATAAAATGTTGGTACTTTTTGGTTATTGTACACCAGCAGCAAATACCGATTTGGTTATCGTATTCCCGTTGTATTAAATTTATGGATAATGGCATTGTATACAAATCTGTAAAGCTGACATAACAATACCAATATACCATTGTTAACTGTAATATAATTTTACATCTAATTTCACTAGTTTCAATGTTAGTTTCTATGTAACTTAAATACTTCTGTGTAAGTGAAAAACTATGGTTTTTATCTCTGTTGTGCTGGTCTAAACCGTAAAATTGTGTGCTTAGTAAAAATAGGATTGCTCATCTATATATTTCATATCAATGCATACTCTTAGCTCTTAGTTATACCTACAGTAGTTTTATTATTTAAAAGACCACTGACTAGAATATTTCCTAGTTGCCGCCGTCTGCCACTCTAGTACAATAACCAAAAAGTACCAATAATCTTGCATTATAAAAATGAATTCTGGGGCATAATTTAAAGTCAACTGGTTTTGAATAGAGATTATTATTATCTAAGTTGATTAAAACTCAAAACTTCTTCTTTTGGTACTGGATATTTATTGTTAATAATGATTAATGAACTGTTTAACTATACTTACTTATTAGAAATGAACAAAAATATTTTTGGCTTGAATTTACTATAATTCTATAGTTTTACTTTTAAAAAATGTTTGTTAATACCTATACCGAATACTATTTACTTGTTTACATTTTTGGATTAATTTTGAAGTTGATAAAGTTGAATTAAATTAAATTGTTAATTAAGTAGGTACATAAGTTGTCAGTTGTCTTAGATTTACTAATTAAAAATCTTTACTGTTCTTTACGTTTTAAAAAAATTCTGAATTATTATTCCTGACAATCTAAAGTATGTAGTAAAATAAAACAGTTCAAAAAGCAATATGGGTAAGTGAAATTTGGAAGTACTAAATTCGATAAAAGATAAAATATACCTGACAGTATCCTACATCTGGATTACATGCTGCAAATGCACATAATATCCTAAACAATGTTTTTTGATTTTCAGAATTTGGATGAAAATAAATGTTGTCTGGATATGTTCGTGGAACATCGACTGTGATTATATTCCTGATGTCCTCATTAATTGGTTTCCTTAGCATTTGTTTATACATATCTGACCCATACTTGTCCTTTAACTTTTGCACACCACTGACAGATGTCCACGCCTAAAAAATATGTGAGTAAGATACATGCTATAAAACGATACAAAATGTTTAAAGTATTATATAATATTTATTGATGAATAACTAACCGGTGCCCTAAGTACCAATGGTATTCCTGCCCGTACAAACTTCTTTAGTTTGGCGTTTTTCTTCAGTTGTGAATTATTCAACAAAAGGCGTACCCACTTCTTTGAATAATTAGCGAGTACATTTAAGTAAACGGACATGAACTTTTCATACTCGACGTAATCGAAATCGTCAGGACGCACGAAACCGTACTCATCGGTTTTGCTGTGGGCAAAAAAATTCAAATAACACAATCGCAAAGAGAAAACAATGACAATAACAATAACAGTGTGGAGACAATAATAATATATCGTAATGTAATTGTCTCTAGGGAAAACTCACCTGAAAGTTGAAGTCGTCATTTCTAACGCTTACGACGGCGCTCATGAAAACCAAAATTCGTTTGGTCAGACGTCTTGAGACCGGACCCGGGTAAGGACGTACAACGAGTGAAGTACTATACGGCTACAGGTATGGCCGCCGACCTATAGTCCCAACAAATCGTTCGTAGTGTCCAGCTATGCAATGTCGCGAACGTATTATGTTTAAATTTAATATTTAGATCATATTATACTACATATGCAAATAGTACAATAATCATGTGCGGTTGTTATCACGTCCGTCCGGTTATCGCGCGGCCGCGAGCCTTCGCCGTTAATCGTTATCATCAGAAAAACCGTTATCAGTTATCGTCTTTCGTCTTGTTGCTTTGAGCGGGCGGGCGGGCAATCGGACATGGCCATAATCATTACCATTACAATTTATAGTGCACAGCATGAAGACTAGAATATTAATTACTGTGGTTATAACAATATTTATGGTCTTTAAATTTTAATCATCTTGGTGCACACGACCGCTGAAAGCGGCAGAGAGAACAGCTACTGTTTAATTAACTGCCAGAATGCTCTATCGAGATTATCATGAAATTACCTATATTCCAGGTTTTATTTTCATAACTACGAATTACGATCCACGATTTAAGATGAATTTTAGAAATTAAAAATGTTATGTTTTCATTAAAAAAGAACATTTTGAAAAAATGATTACGAAAAATAGTAAAAAATATATTATTTTTAGAAAAAAGTTGTATTTAACGACTTAAAATTATGTAAAAAAAATATTTTCTAAAACGTTAATGGTTTAATGAGTGCCTTACGTTAAATGGATCATCCGTTATATATTGTACATTTGTACCTATAATTAATGATATTAATATAAAAGTAGATAATATGGTTTTACAAGCAGTTTAAGGAATCCATTATTATACATATTATAAAAGAATAAAACACTGATTGATCATAATTTTTTTTAAATGGATATTGCTTAGGTTTTTTAGGTTTTTAATTTTTATAGTTAAAATTCTTAAATATTTCAAATGAAAATCTATTGCTTCAGTATTTATTTTGATATTAGGTTTGGGTTGTAGGTAGGTATACCATTAAAATATTCTTCAGTTAAGATTATTGAATATTATTACTGGGTTCCATGAACAATTACTAAACACTTAATAAATCAATAGTGAGCTAATGGTTCCTTAAACATGATTTAGTGGACCATAATTGGTCCATTAAATTTTATTGAATCATTATTATTTATATTAATACATTTTTCATGAAACCCGGCATATGAAATTCAAAATATAGCTAGTATCATATCGGAAATATTAAAAAGTTCTAAACACTGTTATTATTGATGAATTGGACAACTAAATCTATTACTATGGGAATTCTTACATTTGCATGTTTTTTTGTGGTGGCCGTAGATTATTTTAGGTAAGTTATAAAATTGTTTTATAAAATACAAAGTTTGAATTTGCATATTTTTGTATATTTCATCATATTTTAGGAAAGTGCATGTATTTGAGCAATTTTTAACATATTATTTTTAAGCATAGTTTGATATATTAAATGCTGATTTCGATAATTTTTAATGCAACAAGTCCCAAACCCTAGCTATTACATAAAGTTGTCTTATAAAATATCATTATAAGAAACCCATGTATACCAATCATCTATTTATAGGTACCAATACATTTTTTTATTTACCTGTATTTGGGTACCTACTTACTTAGTTTTTCAATTTTTTTTTTCAAATATATACTTTTACGTAAGCTGTAGGTATAATTCTAATTATAAATTCTAATATTATTATTATAACCAACCTATTGGCACTATATAATTTTTGATGTACGATATACCTATAATGTCTTCATTAGGATAAACCTTAGGATTATGTAGGTAGGTGCCAACCTATATTATTATCGTCAGTTTGATTTACATAATATATTACCAATATTGGTTTTCTTGTATAATTCATATTTTTATTTATTATTTAAATACGTAATCTGAATGAAACAAGAAGTTTTTTCTGTTATATATTTTACTATTTTAGTATTTTATATTTAAGTATCTAGGTACCTATTATTATATTATGCCTGTATTAATTATGCATACGAATTGTACGATATCATTATACTAAACATACTCCAATTGTATTATTATATTGTTACGCCACGCTTTATATAATATTATGTTTATGTGTTATAATTTGTATTAAAATAATGGTCTCTGATCAGCACATAATCGTTGACGTCGGTATTTATGATCACATAAATAACGATGGCGACGAATTTATTACGGTTTTTATGATCATACATAATTATACATGCAGCAGTTTATGACAGATGTGATGGATTTTATAACTTTAACGGGCTATACGAAAACTAACAACGTGCCAATGTCTATAATTATTGTTGTATAATATAACTAATTTTATTTTATTCTCTAGTTTTCTAGGTATAACTAGCGATACGCAATCATACAGATGCCTATAATATACCTATAAAAACTCGACGATCAAACTCATGTAGTCCGCTTTTTATAATTTATTTTGACCTATACAGCATTTTAATTAATATTACAACCATAAGACATTTACTTAATATATTTTTTTAAAACGTCTAAAGGTAAAAGCATATTTTGAATTAGACGTAGCCACGTAGTACGTAGGTATAATATACAAAACTATAAAACGATTTATCTAAACAGGAAATGACTCGTATATGCATTTGTATTATAGTTCTTAATGTGTGCTAGTGAATTTTCAACCCACATTTCCTGCCTTGAAATATTTTTAACAATGTATTTATCAGATACATAAATAATCTCAACAAGATTCAAATATAACCACAGACCACGATTAGTCAGCATTTTATAATGTCCATTAAATCGCGGGGTAGATATAGACGTATATGTTTAAACGATCAGTTATCCACCATTCACCAAGTACTTCGATCACACTAAAATTATTTTAACTTCAATTAACATAATTATTTGTGAGGTGGAAATGCTAAGAAATATTAAACTTATGTTAGGAAATTTCCAAAACGAATATTTTAAAAAAGGTTATTACGTTTCAAATTAATTTACTCCATAAAATATTAATATTTAAAAAATACAATACAATTAACTACTTGACTTAAATAAACGTTTTTACCATCTAAATTTGTCTAAAAATACGATTTACAAATTGGTTACCTATTTTGAATTTTTCCAAAAAAATTTAATAGAATATAAATTTTCATATTCGGTATTTGTGAAGGTACCTAATAAAACAAAAAAATTTAAATATTGATAAGAACAAAATGTATTTGTCTGATCGTTCTATTGCATACTGTATTGTGTCCATATAGACGACCTTATGCATTACACATATTTTATTGAATTGTGCGGTTACCGGTATTTGTTGACCACTTCTCAAAATTGAAACTTAAAAACTGATTCAAATGCTTACAAGAATTATACCTACACTCTGTTCAATTTAAAAAACGCAGTTTCTTCGGGCCGCAGTCCGGCAACAACTTTTTGCCCCCCCCCACTTGGTTAGGCCAACCAGTTAATTATCTATATACCTGCGTGTATAGTATATTGTCACGTCCTTGCGCACAAGTCGGCCGCCGACTATAAGATATAATACCTTATAAGAAAAATCTTGTGTTAATTTTTTAAATCAACCTATAAATATAAATGCCTAATACCCCTCACTCGGCTCACTCACTCACTCACGACTCACTCACTCACTGATCGCTACATCTCAAAAACTACGAAACGAACGAACTTTTTAGTGCTTCAAAAGGCGATGACACATCCGAAATTAAAAATACATAGGTACCCATGTACAATTAATACATTCATCGCTCTGCTCAAAATCTAATAGGTATATGAAACAAAAATGTTGTTATCGGCCGGTTATAGCTATATAATAATAATAATAATAATTGTTATTTACGGAAAAAAAATTTCCAATTACAAGAATATTGTGTATAATGACAGTTTGATATATTATGGTTCTCTTAAATGGGACTAATAATATAATAGGTACATATTGTTAAAAAGGCGGCTGCATACTTTTAATAATTTTATTGCACCCCGGGAAAGTATAATATATTATTCTCCAATATTGACACTGCTCAGTGACGATAATATATTAATATTATATAGAATACAATCGGTAATCAGTATTTTCGGTGATCAGGTATAATATAATATGGTTTTTTAGATTATAGATACATGCATGTAAATAAAAATAAGTCTTATAATCGAGTGAACTGTAAACAATTCGACTTCGCCGTCGACTACACATGCACACAGCACGCCTGACAAGTTCGATATACGATTACCAGCTGTATATATATATATATATACTAATAGTACCTACCTGTATAGTGATAGAGTTACCTGTTTAAAGTCATTATAATTACGCCACGAATATACGAATTCGGAATTTATAATGCTACATAGCATTGGCATACCATATACGGGTAACGGGCAGGTACTTCAGCAGTTCAGCATAACCGGATCTAAAAATATCGTCGTCAAAGGAGACTTAGAGTAATAAATAATATATTTCAAAAAGGCTTAAGGGGATACTTTCAAAATAAAAAAGCCATAAATATCAATGGGTGTACTTCTACGTATAGCGTCGAATCGAACCATTTGAAATTCACGTTATTGCACAATCATTTATTATTAGACGTTTATTATATATATAAGTATATAACTATGAAATTTAATGTAACAAAGTCAATACATAATATAGGTTTAACTTCTTCTCTGAAAGAACATGGGTTTTTTGGCTCAACTAAAACACTACAAATCAAATTTAAACTTTTTTTTTTTTTATAATGATATATTATATTACTTATTCTATTAGTTGTAACTTATAAATCAGTATGATTTTGAAACTATCTGAAGTAACATAATATTATTGACCACACACACGGTTTCTGTACTGATCTTTTCTCTTCCTATAAGTAGGTAGCTTTAAAAATTTAAATCTAAAGTTTTTTTATAATATAAAATCTTATGATTTAGAAAAACTATAACATTTGTAATTTTTAAATAATACAATACTCGTACCCATTTATACGTTGAACTGTGATATCGAGTTAGTCAGTTTTAAAGACAACATTATTACTGAAGAATATTATATTCACTATTCACGTTACTCAAAAATTGAAAAATAGTTAATCATTGCCTAATGCAGTGGTTCTAAATCAGTGGTCCGAGGGCTTGTCATAGGTGGTCCACGGAGCCAATTTTTTTTTCTATTTTAATCTTTTTTTTTATTCAAAAAATTATCTGAAAAAATAGTGTGTTTGAGGTACCCTAAGTTTTTCTAAAATTAGAGTGGTCTGTGATCCATAAAAAGTTTCCTAAGGTGTTGTCCGTTTTGGTAAAATATAGGTTGGCAAACACTGACCATACGAATTTAGTACTTATTTTGTTTGGAAAATTGTAATTTATATTTTACAATAATCATCGTATTAAATCGATTTTCCTAGTGTATTTTTCAATTTTTCATTGAGTTTTAAATTATAATTGTGTTTTTGCTTGATTATGAATTTTGACTCTGCTGTAGGTAATTGAGAATCGGATCGAGATTCGTATTAAAGTGAAAAAAAAACGATATGTTCAAAACATATGAAAAGTATTCAAAATGCAAAAATGATAAATTTAATTTTAAAATGTATAGTCTATTTTAGCTCAAATGAAAACTCTAAGGTCATATAACATTTTTTCGTTAGTTTATGTTAGTTCTTACTTCTTAATAAAAAATTATACTATCTAAATATAAAGAAACGACAGAATGACGTTCAATATTTTTAATCCGTACAAAGTGTGTGTCACAGAGAGTCAGTGAATGTACTGCTATTTTATCGAAGGACATTAAAATTGGTGTGTAGACAGTAAAATATTATTTTTAGACCTTTCATCGAGCATGGTTGTGTCGTTTACCCATCTACCATCGTTATACAATTAATGGATGTTTGTGACTTCTATAGCATGGGATGAGAAGCGAAATTAATTTTATTCAATGATGTAACTGCTTATAAATACTACTGCTGTGTGACCATGTTTGACATATAATGGCTAGTGATAACTCAATAAAATAATTACTATTAATGCAAGTTACAAATTGAAGCTATCATATTACTAATCATTAATTAGTGATTACAATTTAAAACTAAATTAATTTATCATTTAGTTAAAAAATATGAGAGTAATAGGTATAGGGAGAAGGGAAAATAACCCTTTTTTTTACACCCTAAAAATTTGTCATTAGTATATTAGATTACAACTCATTTGCGAACATTTACCTTTTTTACAACCTATTTACCCACAAAACACAACTCATTTGCGCACAATTTATACGAACAATAGAAGCCTATTTTCAAAGAAGTTTAACCGCGTATAGGGGGTGTACCTAACTCGCGATTCTCTAAATTTTCAAATTGATATTTTTTCATGCCTGATAGTGGAAAATGATTAGATGCAATCATACGACATTTTTCTTCAGCTTATTTTAGGACTTTTTGTTTATTTATATTCTGATGTCATGGGCTGGCGGGTTTAAAAATGTTTCCTGAGCTATTTAATTTAGCATAGATTCCTTAGCAGGGCATTTGCACAATTTTAACGTTTAAAAAAAAATGTAATTAAAATTACAATCACTTTCACACTTTAGTCGTTAATATAATAATTTTAAGTACATACATATTTATTTATTTATTTAAGGCTTCGAAAATCATTATAGCCTGTTACTGTGAGGGAGGGTACAGTTGGCTTTGGTCACATGTAGCAAGGATTTCTAACTAAGAACCAGCTAGGGTGCAGGTCACCCATCCGGGAACTAGTGGCACTAGCCGGTGCTTACTCTCAGATCACGTTTGGTACGCGTTTGATTGAAATTAAGGCTTGTTCAACATGACTCAGGTACTTGGGGAGCGCCGAGCACAGTAATCCCGATTATAACGTTACTGAGGGATGAAAACTGAAGGGAAACCACAATTGAAAAAAATTGTTATGCTTTAAAATTTAAGACTATACGGTCCTATCTCGTGTAGTCATTTGAGACTCGTCTAAGATACCTGTACACCCAAAACTGTACCTGCAAGCTGGTTTTCATTGCTCACAATTTTGTAAGAAAACAAGTTGTCGTAAATTTAAGAAAAATATTAATGTGCGCAAACGAGTATCCACCGTATGTTATGCCAAATTGAAATGATAAATAAAAAATTGTTCAATCTAATTTTGATTAATTACAGTATTATTTCATCGTTGTCGTCATGGGTATTTCACTGGTATTATATGTTTGACGATGATATAATAATGTAATTTGACGTTTACTTATTTACTCATTTGTTAAATGACAGCGTAGTAGCGAAACACAATAATGTTATTGAATACTATAGCGGCTTATTAATAATATATTCCTATGCAATCGTATTGCAAATTATACTTTATACCAATCCATATTTTAACAAATGAACTTATTTTAAGGATACGTCAAAATCTAATTTAGGTGTAATTTATTATTAATCATAATATTTAGTGCAATAAATTGCAATGATACAATCACGATAACACGGCGACTTGGGTAGGCAATTTATAGCCACACTTGGTAAACTGGTTTCAGCAACAAGTCTCTAGTCACGGTGCAACACAATTGCGCCCGGCTTACCTCTTTCCATTCAAAAAAGGCAACACACTACCGCGCCCGTCTTACCTTTTTTACTTGCATAAAATGCAATACAATTGTGCTCCAATATATTTATATATATATATATGTCCCGTATATTATGTATATGTTATATATATATATATCCTAACAATTTTCTAGTACATTATTTAAAAATAATTTTCCTCCCCAATTTTACATTGTTAGGACTGCAACAAAATTAAATTGTTGGCTTGGTTAATAATTTCAAATTACATTTTTTTTATACTAATAATAATAATAATAATATAAATTACAATTTTGTGACACAAAATTTTGGTCCCATTACTTTCAAATATTCCAGCATAGATATTTCATTTTTTTCTAATTTTGTCTATGTTTCCGTTATAAATGTCAATTTGTTAATTTGTTCTTTTCGGGGTTTGTTTTTATTATTTGTTTTAATACTATTAATTTTTAAATGAATTTCACTTTAAATGTCTAATAATATATTAATAACTTCATGAATTGAAGGATGTGTAAAACTGTGAATTGTCTGTGGAACTATTCTGGTCCATTGGTCGTTGTTCTGAAGGTTTACTAGCTCATAAAATTGGTGGAAAAACCGCATCAGGACATATATAATTGTCAAATATATAATCCAAAAAATCAAAATTGTCGGTAGGAGCATTTTCAATTAAACACGAAAAGGCATCACAGACTAAATTTTCGGGTAAAAAACCAAGAGCGAAAAAACATTTTAACCAAAAGCTTATTTCTGATTTTGAATGTAATTCTTTTAATAAGTTGGTATTGCTTTGGATTTTTCGAAACCAACTTTGACCTAAATGGAATCTACAGACTACAGGCCATAATTTTGCAATTTTGGAAAACATGCTTTAATAGCATGTGTGCGCTTTTCACTCAAAAATGAAATGAAAATTACAACTAGCCAATAATATTAATACATTTATGCCTGCAGTCAATTTTATAATAGTGCGTCACATATCTACATAATATTTTGTTGATTTTGACGTCAAAAAACAGTATATTAAAGGAATATAAAAACTGTTTTGAATTGTATAAAGTTGATCATAGTATTTTTACGGAAATCGTACATACTTTTTCTCTACAATATAATGTCAGAATGAATGGTATGTAAAATATCATTTAAATGCTACGTAGTTTTTATCGAATTATTTTGTGCGGCCTTGTGAATAAGTCGTTTTCACATTTTCTTTTAATTCGGGAATTTACTACTTGTCTACTAACGATATTTTCCGAAATAGTATCATGATTGTGTTCTAAGAACTTTCTTGACATTATTTTCAACATATAAACTTGGTTGACAATTTTCGTTAGTACACCGATATCGAAGACTCCCTACGTTTTTAAGTATTTTATATTCCCTATATTCATGATCATTTACTAATATACATGGTTCACCTTTTTCAGTTTCGAATTTTTTTGATATAGATAGATCCATTTTTTACACTATTGTTATTTTCACGACGGCACACTTTACGAAACAGTGAGTTTAACACGGTTCAAAACAGTTAACAGTCTCCAACAGTCAATTGCAGCTCAAATGTAAAATCCGATCATGGCACTATCATTGACGCAATCTGATATCTAAATAGTCTATGGATAAGATAAATTAACTATGAAATATTATCTCGATTACTTGGTTGTACATATTAGGAAATCAAGTCCAAGGAAAACCAAGTCCGACTGTATATTTAAATAGTGTACTAGAAAATTGTTAGAATATATTATATATAACATATACATAATATACGGAACACACACACATATATATATATTATATTGGAGCGCAATCGTGTTGCATTTGATGCAGGTAAAAAAGGTAAGACGGGCGCGATAGTAATAATTGGTCGAGCGCAATCGTGTTACACCCCTCTAGTCGTGGTCAGCAGGAGTTGTAATACAATGTATAGTCATTGAAATTCACAGGTTTGCTGCTAAGGGTACTTAACACCCTGAATTTTATATAGCACTCCGGGATTATCTTATTATAAAAATTAAAATCTTGAACACGTTCCACGCTATGGGTCAAGATATATTATCGGACTTATGAATATTATTATTCCCATCGAAAGAGATATAGCCCTTAATTATGAAACTGTTTTAAATAAATATGCTGAAGCAAGTGTACATATTCAAGTATTCCACATTGTAATTACATTTCTAGTATAATTATTACTTATTAATAAATGAAAATAATTTGTTTTGCATAAAATGTAACAATTTATTTAAATCTATGATTAATTTTATTTTATTATTAGGGATACCAAATGTAACGGGATGGTATGGTAAATGAGGACTGAGGAGTGTGTGGGGCCCCTTATGGTTCTGTTTCCTTAAAATTTGTTAGTTGTCCCTCTAATATTTTTGGTGATTTGGGCCTATGAAACGTCAACGCTGTATCCTGTATGATTATACAATGTTAAAATAATTACAATAATACCTATAGTTTAAAGATACTGAGCAAGTGCACCGATGACAATGGTCTGCAGCAAATTCTCATGTCTATTTCTTATCATTTTGTATGAAAAAGGTAATCGCTAATGTATGCGTAATGCATATTGTCCGATTATACTATTATAGGCGTTTTTGGTTGTCCCATTCGATCTCTTACACTTTGGCCGTTTCACGACATGACCGACGACCGTTTTCTTCATATATTGCACGCGCAATAACAGGCGGTACACAAATTTACATAACACAATCCGAAATCGCACACCCACCCACAGGAACACACAGTCCTACGAGTGTGAAGGGTGTTATAATAAAAGTTCATGTTTTCGATATTCTTATCGGTGTGATTTTCAATGTATTATGGTTCGTTAATAGTTGTTTGATAACAATACGATTTGTGATAAATTAATGAAAGCGTTTTAACCACCATCACGATGAGATTTTCGTCCAGATGTTATTAATAACGTCTTAACATCATACAGGTACACAAATTCTACATTCACACGATTAATGATATACCTACCTAACATAATAGATAGGCAACGGCAATGTAATCATTCATCGCTCATTATTTGGATTATATATAATTTGGATTTGACTCACTAGTGGTGCATTGTAAGGGGGAAGCGAGTAGATACTTATTTACCGCCTCCTCTTCCTCCTCTTGCCACGAAGCACCACTAGTGAGTCGAATCGAAATTATTAAAGTGAACTTCTCCAAATTAAAAGCGATAGTTGATCGCATTGGCGTTTCCTATATCTATTAAAGTGTCATTTAGTCTGGTATGCTGTATTATTAACTAGCACCCACGAGAAGTAATTACAAGAGACAATACAATTTTCGTTTGTCATACCGCGGTATGGAAATCGGTCAAAAATTCTTACACCCCCCCCCCCCCGCCAATATGGACCTTTTTCAAAAAATATCTTATAATTATATACAATATATACGGTCGACGCGTGTATACAACAATACACAAAATGCTTTGTACGACAGTCATCCAACAGATATGTGTATAATATCCATATGTATATAATATCCATATATATATATATACGTATACACACTCACAGGAAACATCATAATATATAATATACACGTACGAGTAAGCACGTCCTGCATTATATACATGTGCGGTACACACAATACGGGCGGCGCGCGAGATTTACGCGATATAAAAATTCTCAGCGGTGTTCAATGATGTGTGACTCTCCGACCTCTATTGTTCCCGGGAGGTACTTATTGCGACGTACCCACACACATGCGCCACGTTTATTACGAGTGTGTGTGTGTTTGTATAATGCACTAAAATATAACGTGCCCGCTCCAAATGTTTCGCGCGTGTATATTATAATAATAATAATATAATGCATATTATTATTATTGTGAACGTTGTTATTTCTCCCCCCCCCCAGGATCTGAGCGCCTGCGGAGTGTGCAGTGTGTGTGGTGTGTGTCTGCCACCCAACAGAACAACCCGAAATCGTTTCTCATAATCCGAAAAACGCGCGGACGACACGTAGCAAGCAACCTCAGAATGTGTGTAAATGTATGACAACAATGTATAGAGATCGCGCGTGTGTGTGTGAATAATGTAATAATAGTAATATATACAATCGATTATATGTATATATATATATATTATATATAT
The DNA here is from genome assembly GCA_027563435.1 of Nasonovia ribisnigri. Classification (NCBI taxonomy): domain Eukaryota; kingdom Metazoa; phylum Arthropoda; class Insecta; order Hemiptera; family Aphididae; genus Nasonovia; species Nasonovia ribisnigri. The sequence continues at coordinate 204,105 of JANEHU010000271.1, read as the reverse complement.
TATGTACCACATCATCCGAAATAAAGTCAGTGTCACTCTAAGTATATATTTTGTATATACCTAATATCATTGATTATGTTTGTATGATGTGTGTATTGTAATAACGTTGAGGGTATTTAGTATTTACGGACGTATAATATTATATAATATTTATATATAGAACGATTCACCAACCATGCTCAACCCTTTTTTTTTTTCAATAATGCAGTCAGTCGATTTTTGGAATTGTTAAATATGTATCATGGATACCTATAGAGTTTAGACCATAATATTATCAAATTCTCGAGATTCTTTGCACTGCTAAAAGATAGAGTCCTAGGATATACAAACTTTTATTTTTCAATCGAGAACACCATCCATCACTTTCTCCACTGAAAACTATTTAGTTTTTTTGAAGATAATTTTGACGTATCATAATCCAAATACGTTGTGGCGCTTTAAAAATTGTAGTAATTAATATAAGTGTATCAACATAAATAGTTTTTAAAAAATCATAGTATAATAAACCTAATCTTTTTATGGATCCAATATTACATCTACTTTATATTGTTGTAAAACCCTTTTAAGGATTATTAATTATTGCCCTTAGTATACACTACACACATATTATTAACTGAGGTATTGGCCGTTTGAATTTTGAATTAGGTACATCAAAATTTACATAACAAATATCCACTAAATAATTTACAGTGAAAGGGGAGGAGGGGGGGGTCTCATATGAAAAACAGAAGTTTGTATCTCCACAGGACACTCCTTCAGTAGGTAGTACAAAATAGTCAAGAATTTGAATAAATAAAGGGAAACAATGGCGGTGAGCATGCCTGGTGAATCACTCTGTATGTATATGTGTATATTTTAACAACGTTTTGGGTATTCGCGGACGTTTAAATGTACAAACGTAATATATTATATTATGCTTATCGTATCTAAATATATAGTATTTCTATATATTATTTTGACCACTCACTCTGCACCGTAGAAATACTTGTCCTCAACATTTTATTTCTTTTTAACGCAAATCTCGTATAAGACGCGTTTTATCGAAACATTTTTTACGCGTTTTTAAAACAAAAATTTAAATACCGGGAATGTCGTTATACAGTGTATATAATATATACACTGCATATATAAAATAGGTTACAAGTGTAGGTACGTATTGTCATTGATTAGGTCATCACTGTAGGTAATTGATGAGTTAAATTTGAGTTCGATGGTAAATCATTGCATACGCAGTACAATTCTCATCTGAGATGCTCTTCCAGCGTATACTTTCTAAGGACATTTTACAATTTATTTTAACCATGATTAGTAATTTGTATTATAATTAATAATATTACAATTATTAATACAGAGGTTGAACTTATTTTTGGCAATAATACTGCATATATTATAATATTGATCCATATATTAATACCCATATCATTTCACGTTATTAACTTATAAGTAAATACCACCATACAATATAATAAGTGGTAGAACTGTAGATATAGATAGTTTTGCAGTAAAAATAGCTTAAAAAAAGTTTTAAAATATTTAAAGTTGCATTGTCTACAGAAAATAATAACACATCTAAGTAATGCAAAAATATACTGATATTTGCTACGATTAATATTTTTTTTAATATTTTGTTATTACTTCTTATACATATTATATTTGTATAGCAGAAAAAATCGACCACAGATTTTATTTATAGAACAAAACACAAAAAACCTTTAGGTTTTGTCAAAATTGAACTTCAAATGTCTATAATAAAAAAGTTGTTCTCATTTTTTGTTTGTTGTAACACTAACTTAAAGTATCGTGTATAAAATTGTATCCTAAAAAAAGAATGAGTTTTTAAAACGATAGTGTAATAACATTTTTAATCCCAAAATGATTTGAAAATGTTAGTGGTTTTTTGTTAAAATGTCAAATTTGAACGCATGTAAACAAAATTGAGTTTGTATATTTAAGTTTTTACTATAGAACAATGCTTATATATTAGCCTAAAAAAATGTACTGCTCTTCGGTTTGGGTTGATTGCAACTATTAGTTAGATATTTGATAATTTTATATTGTGTGTCTATCAACTTTTACTACCCCGCAGGAATATTATATTAAACAATTGTCGTTGACATTTAATAGCTGAAGTTTGAGACTTGATGATTCATTATATTCTTCCGAGTTATTTAAATTCTCATATCATATTTTTCTATAGAATCTGTTATTAAAATAAAAAAATTCGTCTGAACATAAATATATTATGCAAAATATTATATTACATCATAGCCTTTGCAGTGTAATACGGTGGAAAAACCATTTCGTACAATATATTATAAAACACATTATAAATGTATGACATACTCCCTCGAATTCCCGAATCCCAAAGACGTTGCATACTTAATCAAATCGGTTCCGGTCTATATATGCTGCATAAATTTACAGATATATAATATATATATATATGTTATTGTATTGTTCGTCGTCACGATTGCAATCGTCACTGCAGGACGTTCTGCGAGTATTTTTTTGTATTCTTCTTTCGGCGATTTTCTATGTCGCTGCATTACAATAATGATATTATAGTTATAATAATATATAGTGGATATACGCCGAGAGATGTTTCGTCGGGAAAAAATTTGTTTTCGTCTGTTGTACCGTTATACCATGAAGACTGAGCCCATTTTTTAAGTACTACCTATCTATCGCAACGAAAAATAAACCATGCGACGATAATTTATTTTATAATCATATTATTAAACATAATACGCCTATTACATTAACAAAAAAAAAAAATCCGTTAAAACCCAAGTTTTGTTTATCTCACCTATTATCGTGTGTACTATAATTGTTGCCCAACGAACGCGTTCGATTTCGAAAGTTAAAATATATAATTGCTCGTATGACTTTTTAAATGCTAGAAATTTTCACTCTGATCGTTAGCACGAGTGTAGGTTACCTACTACTACACTCGACTGCAATACACAAAATATAATACACGTACAATATATTATGTTGCTTACACCGAAATATGAGTCGTCATTAATCAACGGTATTAGCCGTCATATGTGTTCTTTGACAAGACAAGTAAAATGATTTATTACTAAGAGTCGTTCTAGTTTCTCGTTAGACGAAAGTTCAACGATTGATAGCTTCTTTATCATCGAACTCGTCCAATGTATGGAAAAAGTTTTGAGCGATGATTTCAAAAAAATAATATATTACACTTTTTACCAAGTAGGTATCTACTTTTGATAATAGTTTACAATACATAGGTATTACTAAAACATACAATAAGTCTAGAATCCAATTAATTGATGTAAGTAACTTATGGATAATCCAAAATTTTAAAACCATACACTATTGTTTACAAATAGATAGTAGTCATATGGATCATATTATAATATTTACTTTTGGTTACTGTTTTTGTGTGTTGCTGATATTTTTTAATCACTCACAAATTGTAATTCAATTTATGAAATATTATATATCATGAGTGACATAGTGATTTGGTTATTTACTTATCGGGTGGTAGGTAAGTAAAAAATTCAAATTTTATCATTTTCAATCCAAGTTTAAAAAAATCCACGGAATGAAAAATGGGTAAAACAAAGCAAACAAAACAAACCGTAAATAATCGAATTTTTATTCGAAAAGGTGATTATAAATCAAAATTAAACAAAAAGTTAAAAGTAACGAGAAAACTTTTTGAAATATTTGAAACACTTATAGCTTTGGTGGCTTTTGTTTAAAATAACCCGTTTGATTAATTTTTCAACAAATTAAAAGGGTGAAAAAAACAATACAAATCGCAGTAGGTGTGGAATTAATTTAAAGGAGGGAAAAAGTTAAATCCTAAAAATGTACGTAATAAATTAATCTTTTTGTTCACTACTATATATACATTATACAGGGTGTTTTAAAAGTTTAGGTTATTGCTCCTATCCATTTATATACTGGTCGTAATTAATAATACTTTGGCTAGTACTTTTCGAATAATTCGTGCACACGACCGACGGTGCGCCGAGCCGGCTAAATAATTACGTTTAATTAATATTGGTGTCGTGGTCAATATTTTTAAAATCAAAAGTCCACGGAGTAATAACTAAACCCAACATACCGAAAACGCATTAGGCTTGTTTAAACATCTGTCGTTCGAACTTCTGTAGCGTGAAGGGTCGATTAATTTATAATAATTTGTAAGACACCAAAAAGTCGTGTAGTCCTCTGCAGTGGGAACGTTTCCCACTGAATTGATTTTAACGACGACCTATCGTTAACGGTAGTATATATTATGAAAACAACAGATCAGTATACATAAGCTAAGTATATAATAATATAAGCTTCGTCTAGTCGTAAATATAATTTTATAAATAATTATATGCATTGTAAACGTACTGATAAAACCTAACGTCCACGTGAAAAACTTAAATCCCATGAACCCATATACATAGAATGCACGCTGAATCATAATGTTATTATAATTCATAGTTACAATAATGCTAATGTCGTGAACGAACGTCACACGTTCGCTTTGCCGGATGACCGGAAAAATATGAAAATACCAAAGGCAAAAAAGAAACTAGTTTGAACGTGTTTGACAAAATCGCGAAACTCGCGACAACTTCAACTATAATAGGTTTACCAACGACAGTCACAAGTCGTGCGCACATATGTGCCTATAACTGTAGACATCATTCGGATTTCTTTCGTCTAAATAACACCAAATATATATAGATACCTACGTCATATAGGTACTGGTACCCACTTACGTTCAAAACGTTAACTTTCTCTGTAGATTATCATAATATTATGTAGGTAGGTAAATTAATATACATATAAAGAAATGAATGCGAAAACTAAATAAAATGTTATTAAGTGTATTTTACTTTAAATGTATTACTTTTCAGCGATAATAAACAGCCTCGCCTGCGAGTCGTTATAAAAGTACGCGATGACGGTCCGTCTCGGGGGTAATAAAAACGCGGTGTTGATTCGTGAAACTGCCGATTTATTTTTTTGTCGTTTGTCCCTTCTTTTTTTCCCCAGACAACAGTTGTCTAGTTACTATAACCAGTATAACCTAATCTTAGTCAGTTACTATGCAACTTTTATGTAGCAGCCGTAACTCGTAACGTCGCATGATGGTACCTATAGTGTACTGAGATCGGCAAGTTTCAATATTGCCATCTACACCCGTGTAGATGGATTTGCGATAATATTACAACACTGATCATATTTTCTATATTAAATGGACCGGGTACTAATACTGCTAATACTAATACTTTGGCGCCTAACGTTTTGTAAATAGGTTAGGTTAATTTGATTATCTAAATACGGCGGAAATTTATTTTCGAAAAAACATTGTGACAATCTCGCCGTAACAGATAATACACAATATTACAAAAATATTTTAACTATTTTTTCTATCTGTTTAATCTATGCCAGTTGTCGGCCCTACATACCGTGTGAAGATCAACGGTGGTTCACACACGTATATTTTTGTAAAATATATATTTTAAACGATCTTCGCGCATTAACACAAAGTTGCTGGCGAAATTCAGTTGCAATTTAATGAGAAATTATTTCAACCCAAATATTGACCATTATTATGTGAAAATATTCCGAGTGCTTTCCCATGGACATTTGAATTTTACTGCAAAAAAAAAAAAAAAAAGAGAATTTGATTAATATGTGCGTCGTATTTTTTCGTTTGACATTTGTATAATAGAAATGCACTCCCCTCCCCCCATACGTCAACGGGGTCGAGCTTCAATTTCGGCTACTGCTTTTTTTTTTTTTGAAAAAATATTAAACGTTTTAAACAAGTAGCTACAGCAGTGTACGAGGGAGATCAGAAAATATTAATTTTTTTATTCCAAACTAAAACGCGTGGATAATCGGGTGCCACGACGACTCCATGGAGATAATTTCGAATCAAAGCACGTTTTGACGGGTCGCCGCGTCCTTCGCGTATGTATACATAGGAGAGACAATGGTGAAAGGGGTGAAGCAATTATTTTAGCCGCTTAATCGGATCCATAACCTTGCCGGTAATGGGATAGGTACAACATGAAAATAATATAAGTTTATATACATATATATATGCGTTTGTAGGTAAGTACTCGAATATACTTCGTGTCGATATTACACACACATACACACACACACATATTCGCATTATAATAATAACGATAATATATTACAAAGACGCAGTCCGAACGAGAGGAGGTGTGAACCATAATATTAAAATATATAATATACCAAACGTGTTATAATAATATTATACATTGCGTATATGCATTATAATAGCCGTCCGCGGCGTTATAATTGGAATACGTTTGGTAACCGCGAACAGTGTCGGTCAGGAAAATGGGAGTACCTTCACGATCATGGTACGTAGCAGTGTGCACGGTATATACCTATAATGTTATACTCGTATATGCATACATACGGCCGGCGTGTTCTTGTTCTTGTTAATATTTTGTTTCATCAATACAGTTTTATTTTTTTTGTTTTTTTTTATATAAATAATAATATAATAATAATACATGTATAATTTTCTAATTATTCGATAACATAGAAAAAAAATTCAATAATGTTTCCACTATTAGGTATAAAATATTAAAAGTAAACAAAATACAAAATGTTGACATAACCAATAACGGTCGTGACATGTGACGCGGTATATATAGGTACCACAATACTCTATGTGTAGTGTACACACAATATAATATTATATTATGATGTGACCGTCATTGTATATAATGATATATAATAATATGACGTGTTACACAGCTGGACGGTTTTGATTGATTTTTTGCAGTAATGCTGAAGACTAGAGAAACGACGACGGGCGGCTGACGGGGATTCATATGACGAACGGATGGTGTACGGTGATTGGTGGCATCGCAGTTCCGTCTTCGTCGTTCACCGCGCTCATCGTGATCGTGAGAGGTTCCTGCAGGTTGACAGGACACAGCACGGTCGTCGAGCGTCCCGTGCAGGGGATCCTCTGCGCAAACTTCCCGTTCAGGCACAGCTTTCAACAAAACCAAATTGTCTTCGTTATTGATTTTCAACAGTATATATATTTTTTTAAAACAAATCTCTCGGGGCCCGCAGTGATCGACTTGTGTGGGGAGGATGAATTCAAAAAAGAAATGTTATTACACCACTATTAAAATATATCTATACGTTGGACGTGTTCGGAATATTCTAGCGTTCATATGGCGCTCACCTTTATATTTAGTGAATGACACAATATGAACGTTTCTTATAAATAGAGTGTGGACGAAATTCATATTTTTAGAGAACTTGAACATTTTACGGGCCAATTTAATTTATAAAAACATTTTTTTTTTATCTAGTGAATTGTACGTATTTCCACCTACATATTCAAATTAAAAATTGAAGTAATGCAAATTATACATTTTAACATGTTGTTTTTCATAGTTTATTGTAGACTATTATATTACTGTGTCTCATTTCTGTGGATTGTATGATTAATTTTTAAATATATAACTAAATTAATGACCCAGAACGATTTCAGTATTTAAGTGAACTTTCCAGACATTGTGCAGATTCCATAAACAAACATACACCGAAAAGATATTTCTGAATTAGTTTTATCGTTTTATGCGTCTAAAAAGCGTATGATCGTCGGCTGACTGGCGAGAATATATTGCACATACAGTCCTATCTATGCGTTCCGCTCGAAAAAAGAAGTATAGTGGGAATTGTGCTAAATATCGGAAAAATTAGTTGGGGTACTCGGTCCACCTGTCTTCCCTTCTCCACCACAATTAAGCACTGAATTTTCACGGGCACGGCTATCGACTTACCTCGTACGAGCCAACCGGATTGGGTTGTGGCGATTTCCACGCCAGAATGATGCCGTCTGGTCCAATCTGCCTGACGACATGCAGACCGATAGGGTTTTCCGGTCCAATCAGGCACAAGTATTTACGGTCGTCGCTCTGAAACAAAATCGTTTTTTGTTTCAAATTGGCCGTGAAGTAATGACGTCTCACTTATATATTATTCTAAAAACGAGTTTCCGCATTCATAAAGAGGGTCGATTCGAATGATTTTTCGGGGTTAACCGTCTCTCACCACTCCACCTTTAAGTTAAGCCACACGTGAACAAACGACGTTTTGAATGAAACGATTGTACACAAAATGGAAAATTAGATAAAAAATAGCGAAATAACAAGCTTTGCTCGGGTAAATTGTTTTCACAGTTTGATTACGTCCCAGGATTTCAGACTCGATTTATCTATTGATTTAATGATTTGAAGTCACTGTTATTGCATCGGCCGGGTAATACTAATTGCATGCCATATAATATGCCTTTTTGCGAATAAGTTGACTCCCCCAAAAAGGGCGTAGACTATAGTTATAACTGGTATATACCTATACGGCTATACTTATAAAAATAATTAATTATAAATCATTAAAAATCGAACGGTTATTAAAATTTAGTCTTATATTACACTAATGTCATAAATACATGAAATACATTTTTTTTAACGATAGCAGGTTGACATTTATACAAACTTTCTTTTAAGCTCAACTCCACTTATTAAGTACTTGCTTACATAAAAATCTTACTGTTATTACTTATTACCTAGGTACCATATTATTATAATTAAAAATAGTTACCTATTTTAATGTCAAAAATAACCAACCAAAGTTTGTTAAGAAGTTGTTTATCTTCATTAAACATTTTAAAATTTCACTATGTGTTTAATAATTATTCTTAATAATAATTTACGTAAGTAATATAAAGTTTTTTAAAAAAATATCTAGAAAATGTCACATTCACTAAACGTCTTTGTAGTTTAATAAAACAATTTATAAAATATATGTTATTTAATAATTTTATATAGCTATTTGTGATATAAGACTATTTTTTTCATTAATAATAGGTACTAATAGTAAGATTTTAATATGGTTGTTGACTCGTCATTAGTTCGTCCATTATTTTTTTGGTGGGGGTAGGGGGGGGGTGTAAAAATGTATATTATCAAAAAGGTAATTTTCAAATATTTTTAATTAGTCTATGCCTTTTCGGGTACGCAATTTTCCACAAAAATGTGTATAAGGGATGCTAATCGTACATAACCCACATGTATGCATAAGTGCCACCTATGAATTAATATTGACGCCTGATAGGAGTTAAAAATATCTGTACTTTCTTTGGGTGGCTCGGAACGTAAACAAAAAAAAACTAAATCTAATAATAAATGTAACACGTTTGTACGGAATATATTACAAGTGTTTGGCTGTATTACTCAATTGGGCCGCATGGCGTAATAATATATAGGTACCATGAAAACGTATAATATCGATGACTTTGCTAAAACATTATTACTAGTGCGTTTATTATTTCAATAATCGTTTTGAACGAAAACCTCTGCATTGAATGTGGTGCATGTGGTGTAGATGGCCTTAAAACTATTTTTGCACGAATCGAACGGTGTTATGAAATTTTTTATTTTACAACGAGCTAACCTTTTCGTCCGAAGTGCGCTCGTTGCCACCGTTCAAGTATTTTTCTACGGTCGTGCAATTAAAGTCGGGAGCGTATCGAGTGGATGGTACGGAATCGAGACCTCTCGTGAACTCTAATCGCCTACTCCACTTGTCGTGCTCAGATAAATATAGCAGTTCGTCAGCCATCATCATAATTATCTTGTTTTTTTCGAAATTTTTAGCCTCCAGCATGGCTGCTTGTTTTGTTAGGTGACAAACAGTTTGTTTTATCTTAGGCGGACATTTGTGTAGAACCTAAACAAACCCATTGTTGGTACTCAGCACACACATTTCTTAAAATATTAAGTAGTAGATATCAAACGCCGGGTATAAAATCATATACTTACGGGTCTTACAGATTTTGGGCGATCTGAAACAAATGAACAAATGTTGGTTATCGGTGTGCAATCGATAGCAATACAAGAGTTATGTTAATATTTATTTCTTCTAAATAATTTACCATCGGTTTCAGTAGAGTCCTCCGACACGTTTAAATTGCTATTCGAGTCTAACGTGGTATAAATGTTGTTGAAATTGTCCATAACTTTTTGTAAAATTGGTTCAAAATGTTTAAAACAGGCATCACAAGTCTGAAAGACATCATTAAAAGTTAAATTTATAATTTGTGTATAGTTTTATAGACAAATATTCGATTTTATTTATTATTTCCATTTTTTATTCGTTGCGGAAAATTATTTTTTTGATGTGACACAATAATATTATGAGAATAGCACAATTTTGTTAACAACCATATTATTATAGTAAATTATAATAATTTACCTGTAATTGTGTTAGGTTCGATAGCTGTGGCGTTGTTATGTGTTCATCGTTATCGTCGACTTGCTCCAAGTTTAATTTTCCAACATTGTTAGTCTGATAACAACATAATTTAGATTAAATGATAAATTAAAGACAATTTAAAAATATATTTAGGTACTTTTAAGTTTTCACACTGCAGCTCCTCGGCAGCATTTTTCGATCCATTGTACGACATGTGCCTTTCCAAACTATCAATAATTTCTTGTTTCTGTGACAGTTCTTGGTTCAACTCGACAGTTATATTTTCTTTGATTTCCTTTTCTTCTGCTAGTGCATTTCGTAAAAGTTTGACGTGTGCCTAAGAAAACATAACAATCAATTGTATGTAATAATGACTAAGAAAAAAACTTTTCAGTTAAAATACTATCTTGAAATTGAAAAGTCTAAAGAAAATGAGTCATTCATAAAGTTGAAAACAAATAAACGATTTTATAATAACATACGTTCAAATAGGTTAAACCTTCGTATTTGATTTGTTCAGTCTTAATAGGCCCATAAATTATACGTCCAACAAATATTAATAATAAATAACGTTTCTATATAAATAATTATATAAATATTTGCAACGTATAAAAGTTACATAATAAATATTGTTTGGGCCGTACTTAAGATTTGCAAGACCCGGGGAAAAAACTAATTGTGAGGCCCGGTGCAATACAATTGCGAAGTTTAAATGCAATTATATTGACAAGTGTTTTTAAAATAGTTTTAAGTGCCTACCCTTTTACTATTTATATTAATTGATTGAAAATCAACGAACTTAAGTTGAATAATCTCACGTTAGAAATAATTATGTAGAGTTTGAATTACACCAAAAATATCATTGCAGCTGGTATAGACGATACCATATCTGATATCTCCAATAGTCAAATCAAGGGTATAAGCAGTGCATAGTACAAAAACCATATTCGCCCCATTATAATATGCTTGAACACGACAGTTAATTTGTTATTAGTTATTACCTCCATACTAAGTAAATCGCTGTTTTATCTCTAAAAAATCCCTTCGTCATTTATCCACAAATAGGACATAACATTTTTAATGCTATAAAATAAGCATTAATTTTCCTTTTTTTTTTCTAACTTGAGCCTCAGAGCTGTTTAGACTCTCTCACCCCCATAATAATAACCCTGCACATTATGTGTTATATTTTATACTTGTACAAAGTCTTATCTAAGTGCTCCTAAAAATATTTACTTTGTTTTTCCATTAAGATTATGTAAACAATATAGGTATATTGTATCTAATAAGCATACATTTTTTAAAATTAAACAACTGATAATTATCATGGCTTTTATTCAGATAAGAATGTATGTACCTACCTATTTATAATAACAAAATCAAGAAATTAAAAATTACCTCAAGGGTTTCGACTTCCTCTTTGAGTTCTCCGTTTGTGACGTCATACTCATCAATTTGTTTCGATAATTTTAGTATGGTAGATTGGTAATTTTTTGCCTGTAAGAGATATTTTAAATACAGTGAAATTTTTATAAAATAAAATATATAAAAATATTTACTTCAACGTTGGATTTCTCCTCCAGCTCTGCGTAAACCGACTGTTTGAAATTAATATCTTTCTGTAGGTCTTTAAATTTCATTTTCTCGCAATCTAATTGATTCCTCAGTACTGCATTTTCTGATTTAATTTGGCAAACTTCATTGACGAACTGGTCCATATCATTTCTGAGTTGTGTTTCACGACGGACCCATGACTGTTTTTCCACATCTTTAGCTTTGAGCTTGTGCATAAGTTCTCGTATCTCCGTTTCGAGTCCATGTATTCTGTCTAAAAGTTCTGGTTCTCTATCTCTAGAATCAGCTGATAACCGCATTCGATTCTCACGATCTGTCAACTGTTTTTGTTTTTCTGCCAGTTCTGAGTTCAGTTCTTCAATTTGCCGCTTGTACCCTTCCTCGACGTTGGCCAAAATGTTGTCAGCCTGTTGTAACGTCTGTTGATACACATTTTCTTTAAATTCAAGGTCATGGATCCGTTTTTCCATTTCCATTCGCTCTTTAGTCATGATACGCAGTTTCTCTAAATAATCTATGTCCAGTTCTGTAGACTGTTTGTACTCGATGGCTGACGTTGATTTGGATTTGCGATAATGTTTACACACAATACGCCATATATTCCATAACACTATTGCCGGCCATGCATTTTCCAAAATTTGTAATTTACATTTTGTTTCCATTTCGGATTCTTCAAGTTCAAAATTTCGCTGCTCATACTTATTGATCAACGCTTCCATAGAGGCAGCGTGCTTACGGGCTTCACATTTTTTTGCATTTACTTCAGATAACTCTTGTCGAAGTGCATCGATTTCTTGGGCCTTGACATTTAATTCTGTCTGAAGAGTATTTTTTTTTTCAGCCAACGTCATATATTTGTTTTCCAACCTAAAAATTAAAAAAAATTAATAAACCGTTACCTATTAAACAAAAACAATACATTGTTAACTGTTTAAAAATTAACGTACTTCTGGAATCTAAGTCTGGTGTCGTTTTCTGCCTCTTCAAATTCACATTTTTCTTCTTCTACCAATCGATTTTGTTCTTTTAGTTTGTCTATAGTGGTGTATAAAAGTTTTATTTCACTGGCCAGTCTTGATTCTCTATCGATGGTTGATGTTAAAAGTTTCACTCTATCGTCTCCGTCACATTCATATGCTTCGATTTTCCTTTCTAAAGTTCGCCAGTGTTCTTTGTAAAACGACAATTCTTTAGCAACTCGATCATCAACTAATGGCACTTTGCGTTCTTCGATTTTTTCACGAATTCTGGATAATTTTCTAAGTTCTTCGGTTAAATCGGTAGAAAGAATACCTATGGTTTTTTCAATAGGACTTTCCGTTTGAGTTGCTTCTGATATAGCTTCCGAATAAATATCCTCTTCAAAAATACCACTCTCTTGAAGGCAGTCTGTGTACGCCTGTTTATGGCGATCATTTTGATTTACGTCTATCATACGACACTCGAAATGCCGTATGAGAGCTAGTACTTGATTAATTGTTGATCTATCTTCTACACAATAACATACGCTGTTGTACATTTCCATCAGTCGTTGTTTAATGTTATCACACCGCCTTACGTCCTAAAATACAATATTATAGTTAGACAAAACTTATAAAATAAGTTGTATGTGATGTGGTAGTTAAAATACCATTGTGTTTAGTGTATATATATTTATTATACATAATATACGAGTGCCAGTCGTCCGTTCGTGCACGTGTTACGTGAAAAATTAAAATCATAACAGTATAGTTAACCTTTACATTCTACAGTGACAGCTGTTACCACAGGAATGTTTGTTTGGTATGTCAAAAATTCTCCTCATCAAACCCTCTCGGTTGCATCCCCCGAGGTACAAATCGAAACCTGTAATAACCTTGCCCATGCATTATAGATGCCGTAAAAATATATTTTTATTACTAGTACGACCTATACAGACGACGAATGGAGTATTGAATCGGAAAGCCATTAAAAAGTAGACACAACTATTATTAAATAAGATTTTTAAATTTTTGTGAGATATATTATGTACTAAATTTTAAATCAGATCACGATTCGTCCAAAGTATGAAATTCCTATTACAAGGTTGTCACATAGTGCTATAATGTACGCTTTAGGCGTTGCCATTCGAGGCCTGGCCTTATTGTATTTAAAACATTCTATCTCATACATGAATATATGGTATTTATAATATTGTGATTTTTTTTTTCAGTAGGAGTGGTAGGTAATAGGTAATGCTAATAAAGTCTAGAGGGTTCGTTAAGTTAACGGCACACCTATAGATTTCGATGACATAATGGCTAGAATAATATAAATTGGTAATCAAATCAATGAATAACAATCGCGTGAGAGTGATTTTGAATATTACCTTTGTTTAGAATATTAAAAACAAAGTGTTACGAGCGTTGCATACAAATTTTACCCTGAAGATGGCAGTATTATTTGTGTTGCCCACCACTAGCTATTTCGTGTGAGCCATTATAACAAAATCATGAATTTATTTGGTAATTATTATTTTAAATTCCTATGTTATACGTGTATTTAATATTTTCAAAATAATATGTTTTGGTGGTTGAGTTTAAAATATATATTTTACATTTTTATATATTGATCAATAGGTATATTTTTTTTTATAATAATAATATGTTTGTTTTCCACTTGGTTAAGATAAAATATATTTTAAGCATAATTGATATTTTGTAACAATTGAAGTACCTACCAACTAAATAATAAAAAATAAACAATGATTGGTCATATATCTATCTACTTCAGGAAACGATATCTGTATGGATTCAACACTCCTGGTTGAATATTGAACGCTATCACCTTCTCACAATAAAGATAGAAATAATTTTGTCATTACAAGGACAAAAAAAAAATTGAACCAAAAATGTTTAAATAGTTTTAATATACAATAGAAAAAACACCCATTTTAAATTACTCTTTATTAGGCTATATCATATAACCACGACCTTGTTTTCAAAGACTAATTTATTATGTGACACATTATTCATACAATGTTGTAGATCCTGTTGTGATAATTTTCATAGATAACTTACTAATTCGTTTTCGTGTTGGTCTCCGTCACTGCAAAAATCATCACTTGTGGCCAGTGACATAACACCGGAGTCACTCATATCTTCGGTGGTTTCACGGTTTTGAATTTTCAACTATAAAAACAATGGGTTCAATTAAGTACGAAAACGTTTTGCAATCATACGAGATACAATTTCGTATTCAATAACAAAAAAAAACCATTATACAGAGCGTGATAAATGTTAAATGCATAAATGCATATATAATTTGATGGTTAAATAGCAATCAAATAATAGAGAACGATATTATAAAAGAATTAAGACACACTATTTACACGTGTACTTTTTTTTAATATCAAATACGATTTTGTTTATATTTTAATCTTACTTTGGTCGTTGTTTCAATATCTTCCAACTCCAAAAGTCTGAACTCGAGTAATTCGTTGTGTTCTGATGTTTCTTTAAGTTGCGTTTGCAATTTATTCACTTCAGCTAAAAGGTCAGAATTTATATTAGACAAACGTTGGATTTCTCGTTTGTCTTTACGCAACGTCGAATCTTTGAGCTGCTGCACTTGCATGCAATTGTATGCACGCAGTAATTCAGAATGTTTTTCTGAGAGTAATGAAAACATAGTTTCCAAATCTACCATCTGTAAGTAAAACTCTCATAAGATACAATTCTATATTTATCTGCACAGTAAAAGTAATTAAAATATTGGTGTTTTTATTTTTTTTTTCATTTCTGAGGTTAAGGTTTCCTTGCTTTAGTTAGCGTTGATGTCATATATGCATATTTAAATATTTTATTTCAGTATATGCATAAATGAAGATACTTAACTACCTAACTACTAATTAAATGTAAAATTCTAAGCTTTCAGACAAATTTATCGAAATATAGGTTTCGGGATATCATGTTATTGTATTAATGTGAGTTAATTTTTATTACACTCTTCTTTTTTTCTATTGTAAATAAATGAGATATCGTGTACAAATTATTGTTTTATTACATTATCATATTTACCTACTTATAATTTATTTAATAATTATCTTACAAGCAACATATTATGATATAATACGCGTATATTTGTGAACAATTAGATTTAAAAAAAATGTTAAACGCATAGTTAAAAAAAGACTTTAATTTTTCTAATGTACTAACCTGTGGTAATTGATTTTCATTGTCTAAAATTATCGAATTGGCCGTGTTTCCTCCCACGCGGTTATTGACTTCGACAGATTTTTTCCGTACGTCCAGAACATCTTGAGCGGTCGCTTTTGACGAATTTGTTAATATTTTTTGTACCTATATAAATTAAATATAATGTTTATGACATATTAAAAGCAGGATAGGTACCCAAAGCACAGTGCACTACAAAAATATATGTACAACTATTTATTTTGTACAGAATCTCGTGTGAAATAGTTGAAGTTTTCGTGAGTTTACAATTATTATAAATACAGTTTTACAAACTATATACGTGATTTCTAATAATAATAATTACAGGTTCGACGAAATTTTAAATTACCTTAATGCTAGTGATGCGGTCAGTAAGTTTTGTTGAGCCAGTTTCTGAAGAGGCGTCATTCTAAGTTTTGATTCATAAAAAAAAAAGTATATTAATATGTATAGAATCAAAATGTTTTTTTCATAAGCTAAAACGGTTATAGTTCAATCAGAAGAATTATTCATACTAGACACTATCAACATCAATGAATTTCATCGATTTACTAATAAGCAATAGATGTGAGTACCTAAATTTTTTATTCAATTTTGTTAAAAAAAAATATTTTTATTAATGTAGGTGGTACCTACTTCTTATCCATCCATGTAAGTAGTTTTAAAAATAATACAAATTAGTGTAAGAACATACAATTTATATATATAAAAAAAATAATAATAATGGAATGGACAGAAATTTTTGGTTAAGGTATCGTCAAACGTATAAAATCATAAATTGTTCGTTATAAATTATAATTGATTTGTCTATTATTTTATGTCAAGTACTAATTTATCACATATAAAATTATAAAGTTTGAGCCAATTAAATAATTATATGGTTATATAATTTTAAAGTAATAAGTATTATAATATTAAATAAAAAAAGTGTACTTCTCCTCATATACTTATTAGTTTTTTTTATATAATTCGAAAATGAGAAAATATGTCCGAGCACTAATGGTTTTGGAAAGTTTAATTTTACTTGTTTTTAATATTGGAAGGAATTATTATTTAATTGTAGGTATGCAATTAATAATTATTATAACTTAGACAGTTATACGACGTAAAAATCTTAAGTCACCACCAACAATTATAAATTAGTTGAATTCCTTTCTTAATATAGGTAGTTTTATTATGTAATCATAAGTCAATAAGAAACAGGTAGTTAGAAACAAAATGTGATTTGTAACTGCTGCATTTTCTTTTCCTTTTATTTAGCAAATTATTGATATTATTAATTGTATACGCTTTAAAACTTTCAATACACAAAATATAGAATATACACAGTTTAATAAAATATGTTTCAAAAAATAAAAATAAATTATTATTATTATTATTATATACTTACCTACCTACTTAAATATATTATGTTATATTCAAATTTTATTTAAATTAGCTTTATGTATGTTGAATAAATATTTTTTTACATTTTTATACGACAGTAAGAGAATTGTCAAATCTCAAAAATATATTTTTTCGGTAAAAACTAAAAACCTAATAATTATTTTAATTTGGAAGAAGGTTTGTATAATTAATAACTCATTATTTTTCATGGTTTTAAATTAGAAGAGTAAGAAATAAATGTACTTAGTGAGTAGTTATACTATACAATTAAAATGCTTGATAATTAATTTATTAATATCTATATTTGCATAACTAATAGTTGAACAATTACTTATTATATGTAAGTATTTGTAAAATTTCGATAACATGAAACTATTAAAAAAAAGTATTTTTTCTTATTGAAAGTATTTCTTAAATCAATAAGATTGTCTCATAGTAATTTTCAATTTATACATACAAATTAATTCCTAAAGTGTTACTGGTTATATGATAAACATATCCAATCAATAATTAATAAAATATAATGTGAGATTTATAAAATAACAACAATTTCATCTGTTCATTAAACTAATTAAAATATAAACGATTTTAATTACTATTATTTATTTAGTTTTATTTATTAATATTTTTACTTCATAATTCAGTCATGTTTTAATGTAGAAATATGGAACATAAAATTAAATCCAATTACATGTTGTCACGAGTATATAATTTAATTCTTTAATGCAATATTCTGAAACGTCAACATTTTATTTTCGGATTTAATTTACTGGAAATATTATAAGTGTATTAAAAGTATTAAACGCCTTCCATGTAACATATTTCGTTTTTATAAAATTAATATTTAACATATTATAAATGGAATACAAACTACTTTAAAAAAACTAATATTTAAAATAACATTAAATGCCTAGGTAGGTAGTAAAATAAAAATAAAATATTTAAGTTTGATACTGTAAAGTGTAAATAATGGAAAGCGCGCAAACAATATTTTAAATTATAATATTATTTGTTAAAACAGTTCATAATAGTATGTGTATAATAATATTATGTTATTTGCTCTAAAATTGTACAATTAATTTTGTAATCATAAAAAATAACAATGTTACATTAATTATAATTTACTCGGGTAAAAATATTTTATTCTCGTTATTATGCACGAGGAAGTGAAAATTAAAATACCTACAATGTTTTATAATTTTATTAGAAAGGTTTATTCCTATTGAAGAACAGACATCGAGAACGGGTATTGAAAAGTCCCGTACAACATTACAAACCCATCATTACGGTACACACTCGGGTTAAAAACAATATCAAAAATAATGGTATGATTACGAATATCGTTTTGGTCGGGCATCACGAATATTCATCTTTCCTACAATAGTCGTGCACAGATTAAAGGCACGCCAATATTATAATATTAATATTTTTCATATTGTGTTTTTGCCATTATTATTGCGATCATTCATATAATATTGGCGGCACACTGGCATGCCACAGCTTTATTACGGAGATGGGGAGAAAGCATTATTTTGTTTTCGAAATATATTTTTTATAATAATAGTAAAACATCCGTTACGCGCGTTTAACATATTTTTTACGATGCACTTATGCACAATGCAGTATGCACATGCATAATAATAATATATCGGCCGTAACCATAAAAACGTTCGCAGAAATCGATTGGCGACATTCGAGTGTGACATTTCAACGTCTTCTCGAGCTCGCGTTTAACATGTTTTTTCGTGTCGATAGCTTACGTTACTCCAGGTTAGGTTAGGTTAAATTATAAGTATTCGGTTAGAATTTGTAACGACGTCGTTCATACATATTACGATATGATATGTATCATTACATACGTCAAACGATACTAGAGTTAAGTTTAAATATAATTTAAAATGTTTGTCAACTATGACATGTATTAGGTATAATATTATATCATTAGGTCCTATTTTATTTTATTATTATAGCAGACGTATTGAAAACGCAGTGGACTTGATTATAATACCTATTGTCTGTCGTGTGCGTTATTTTATATTATTATATTAATACAAAATAATGATCTATAAAACATAATATATTGTTATGAATTAGAAGGTTATTTTTCATAAACATAATCATTAACTTTCAACGGTTACATAACAGTATAGCTGTTGAAAGTGAAAAATATAATTCGTCTTACCTTATGGGCCGGTCCTTTTTTTTTAAAACTGGACTGTTGGGAACCTTCATTCAGCTTTTTGATCTGAAAAAAAAAGTTAACAGTGATAACGATTAATGATATTAATAAAAATAATAATAATAGGTGATGACGTCGTATTATAAACTCGGTGAAAAATAACGTTCTAATCGTTTCAATTTTTAATATAGTTCACTTTCATTTTCTCGCTGCGGTCTTCTGCGATTTACTTTATTATTTTTCATCATCATTAATGTATTATTTTTTTTGCACACGCGATTCCGCGGCAGATCGTGATCCCGCCAAAATGGTGCCTTGGATCGTTCGTGATGTCGTGGGTGCTTCAAACCAGTCGTTGTGCGAGCGGCACACTCATACAAATACACTTTCACCTCCGACCGGATCACGTTTTACCTCCACCTCAATTCTAGTATACCTACCCGCCGCATGGTCAAATTGGACCAACTAATTAATTTCGACACCTGTTTACCGCGGTCGATCAACCCACCTGCATGGCTGCATGTCAGCCTGTTTAATGTACCGTTTATCGTTTCATAATTTTTAATCAAAATACTTCAATGCTTATACCACAGAAAACTGCAGAAGGTAATGAAAATTAGATCTATCTTGACCTCCCCACCCCACGCTCCTCGAAATGATAAATCGTTTGAAATGTTGATGCATTAGAGCATTAGCTGTTATAGGCATCTAACTTATACTTGTGAATATGTACAACTGTGTACACATACTATATTATAAATATTAGGAACTTATGTATCACTTATTATACTATTATTATTATTGATACTTAATACCTACATTATTACTTTTTTATATTATTATATAATACAATAAAATTCATTATTTATATTAATCTTTGAGAAAAACTTAAAAAATTATAGATATAAAAACAAAATAAAAGTTTGATTGATATTCGTGATAATTTTTGGTTAGGACGTCGTAGACGCATGTGTTGGATCCGTCTTACTAGCGCATAAATGCATAATATACCAAAATGTACGTCCAGCAGTTCAAATTTTATTGGAGAGAACTGACCTACATTAACAAATTTAAATGTAAGAACATTATCTGTGTTCCATCATTGGTTTTTTACAACATTTTTATTTTTAAGTAAATTAAAAGCTTTTAAAATTCTAAATATTAATATTTTACATACTCATAATCACTTAAAAATAAAAAAAAAATAAAAACCCAATGAGAGAACACAGATAATTATCTTCCATTTAAGTATGATAATAGGTCAATTCGCTCTAATATTTAATTAACAACACAAAATTGGTCCTGCTGAACGTACATTTCGGTGTATTATTTATTTAATTTAACATATTATTAAAATGTGTCTGCATAACACATGCTATTACAAGTGGTACATTATGCGTTAGCAAGACGTGCGGGTACGACGTCTTCTTAAGTCGAATGATAAATCTTACGACTGCTTACAACCGGAATTGGTCATTAGTGAGATATAGGTGCGTGTGCTATTTAATTTGTCAATTAATATGTGCCACCAAATAGGTAATGTCAGTAAGAACACTGGACTTCTTTTTATTATTTTCTTCTTAGATAAAAGCGCGTAGTAATGAGTAATGACTTATGGATTAGAAAATGAATTGAAATACGTCTTAGCAAGTTCCAGGGACAAAAAATAAAATAAAATAATGTTCACAATTTATTCTACTTGAATTTGACATTTGTTGGCCTTTATTCATAAGCAGATGAGTCATGTATGAAATCACACAAATTTGACAGGTGAACACGCCTATTCCCCACAGGAAATCCGCCAATTCGTTTCGACTGATTAATGGACAGTGCCGTATGTATGCTATATACACTCCGAGAAAACAAACGAAGGAGGTCAAAGCAATAAATATCTACTACTACAAAAAAATCTAAGTACTACATAATATACTGATATGGGTGGAAATTCTATGAACGTCTTGAGCAAAGTGCTAATAATTCGTTGATTGTTTTTAAAAATGAATCATAAAACATAAGATTTATGTTATGTCACACGTCGGTATTTATATTTATATATAGGTACTGTTGTAATTCATTATAATTTTATGTTAAGATTGTCAACTGTTTATTTTTATTTTTAATTCATAACATGCTTTGATAACGTCTTAAACGTAAATTACATATTATTATTATAGTTAAGTAGAAAAAAAAATGAACATACATTCTGCTATTAAATGTAGGTATATACTACACAAGCTTGAATACACTCGGTTTCAATATAGAACTCTATACCTATACTTGTATACTGTATACATAAAAAAAATGTAATAAAAATGAATAACTATAATATTAGTTGAGACATTTTATAGCTTCTATAAATGCTTTAATAATTAAATTCCCTCACGTGTCGTCTAATGTCCGATTGACCACATTCCAGAATTTTCAACTTGTTTTCAAAATTTTGTAAGGTCATCTCCTCACATGAGAATATTACGAAACTTTGATACATTCAAAAAATATTAACCCTTATACAGTAGAAACACTGTAGTGGGTGGCATAAGGCTTATAGCAATAACTAAATTTAGTATGAAATAATAAATATATTATATACGTAACAAAACCAATATAATAATAATTATGTATATATTATATTTTTTGAAATCTGTAAAATCAAAATATACAACTTTTTACTTAAAAAAAACGTTCAATAATAATATATTATATAGATGTTAACTATTATAATGACGTAATAAAGTGATTTAGTCGATTTAGATATTAAATACACCACTATAAGGTTTACAATCGTTATAAGAATACTAGTAATACTGGATTATAGCTAAAAATGCAATAAAATGATAATTTAAAGTTGTAATTTGTAAATGTCGCAATATACCGTGTATAATGTATATAATAGCCTGACACAACCACATGTGACCCAAAGATGTGGGAAATGTCTATTATATTCTAACCACCATATTCATATAAAATACTATTACCTACCTACCTAGTAAATTTAGTTAACATTTAATATAATTTGTGTAGCATCAATCAATTTGGTAAAAAATATGTCCATATTATAAGAATATGCGGTTCAGGATAAAATTACTAGATTTTTGATCTCCCTAACCTACTTAATAAAACATTTTAGTTTTTGGTTGGCCATATTGATTTATAGTACCTATAAGAATTAAGACTTAAACAAAAACACAAATTTGCATTTATTTACGATTTTGTGGATAGTGATAATGGTTTTAAGTTTAAAGTAAAAAAAGAGAAACTATTGATTTCACGAATTTTATATCTGAAGACACTTAACCTAATGGGTTATTATCTAATGAGTAATACTAATGTGTCTCTATATAATATTATATTTAATTGATTAATCAGTAAATTAAAATTTTTTTTTTTATTACCTATTACTTATTAGTAGGTAATAAAGCCTATTACAGCTCAAGAATTATTAAAACTTATCAAAATACCATTTTATAATAAAAATATAACGTTTATACTGTTTAAAGTTTGTCAAAATCACAATAATTTTATTTTATTTTATTTTTTTTTTTTGGATTCCTAACAAAAAAAATAGTAAAATATAAAAATATAAATATAAAATATGTAATATATTTTACAATCATTTTTTTTTTTTTAAATTGTTTTATACATGTCTATAGTTAATATTAAGTTCATTATGTATTTAAATTTAAATAGGAGACTGAATATTTGTTTATAGCTATTAATTAATGTCATGATTTATCGAAAGCAATTAACTATTTTAACCTACATTCGATGGGAAGCCAGCACGATATATTACTATGGTATATTAGTGTAACTTATTAAGAATTAAAAATACTTTTAATAGTGGTTAAATACATTATCTATGAAACTAAATTATTTTATAAAATTAAAACTTTGATATGCTTTTATAATTTGAAAAATGTAATTAAAAAAATTTCATTTCAAAACGACCTATACAATTGTAATATTTTAGAATTCTATAATCTTCTATTAGGTACAAGCATAAACAGTCGGTAAATTAAAAGTAAAAAGTCGATTTTTAATATCGTACGCTTAATTTATATTATATTAATACATTTATTACTTTTCCCTATTTATTTGAAAGAAATATATTCTTTTTTTTTAATTTATCGCTATAGCTTCGGCGACCTGAACCATTAGCTTTATAAATTATTATATTGTAAATGTACATATTTGGTATCAATTTGATTACATTTATATGGGGAACTTTGTGACTTATTACTATTTATTTCTAAATGTATTTCTATATTTTGATGGTCCTGAGGAATGACATGACGTTTTCTGGCTGACAGTCGGGTCCAATTATTTCGTATAGGTTCATTAGTATATTATTTTTTCCCTTTCTTCTGCGTTTGATCTGCATTCTATCATCAGGTGTTCTACTGCGAGAATAACTCCGCATGAGGTAAATGTATTCTAATAGGTACTTGAATTCATTAATTTTTTAGGCGTTACTTATAATTATTATTTATTTAATATTTTTCGTTTTTACTTAACAACCCGTATCTCTTCAATATGATGCTGAATAAAGTATCAACATTAAACTATATTCACTAACTCTGTGCTAAGTAGTAAAATTAGGAAAATTACAATGTTTGATTTAACAGTTAGGTAGGTACCTAGTTAAATAGTAAGTATAATAATTAATAATGATGGTCTTATAACTTTAATTGTGTTATGTGTTTTTATTATTATATTTTTTATTACAAAATTAAGACAGTGGAACATTGAATAGGTAATAATACTGTAAATAATAGATAACTGTGATTTTATAATAGAGCTGTATAATAATACTAATAATTTGTTTTTTACTGTGTGTTTTAAAAAAAATGTTCATAGCATGTTACTATTAGTTATGTAATAGATGCATAAGTGTATTCACAAGTTGTATTATACATGAAATGAAATTGTTATATAAACATGAAGTGTAAAGCCCTAGACCAAATCTACTAATTATTGCATTTACGAATATAGTGCACTATAATAATAATAATATCGTCTATAGCACACTTTAATATTATCCTCTGACCATAAAATCAATCATGTAGGTGCAACTTGAAATAACTCTCGTAGAGTCTCAAGTAGATACTTGTTGGTACATTGGCTAACCCGGAATATTCATACGAAAAGCGATAATATTATGATGTATTTTGATTTGGATAAAACTAATTAATTTGTTCGCGTATCTGTTATTGTTGTTGTTGTTGTTTTGTTGTTAATAACGTAATAAGGAGTGATCAAACAAACAAATAACAATATTATAACGGTATAACGATGATGCGTTCGGTTGAACGAACTTCAACATCAGCTGTGTGTGTGTGTGTGTATCTTAATCAAATAACTATTATCGCGTTTTATACGTTATTATTGCTTTCGTAATGAACATCAATAATAATAATTATAAAAAATATACAATATTTTTAATATATTATTTTATTCTCGTCTGTACAAGCTCAAACGTAACCGGTTGGTCGTCAGGCGGCGATTTAGGGACCCCCGAGGTCCCCCCGGTAAAGTCATCGCCGTAATAATATAATTACATTATTGTTATTAAACCGTTTGTACGACTGTTGTTGTAGGAACGTGTGTATAACACGACTGGGTGTGCGGATGGCGCGTGTGTGCGCATATCAGTGAAAGTACAAACCGCGGCGGCGGGAGAAAGTAGCTTCAGCCCGTTCCGGAGTGCAAGCGGGGAAAAAAATATTATAAACAGGCTCATGACGGGTGGGTGTGTGTGTGTTTATTATTATTTTTATTATTATTGTTATCATACCTATTTCTCTAGTTCCCGACGATATAACGTTATTATAATAAGTTTACAACGCGAACACGCATGATGGTATATACCGTTAATGACTTTCAAAATAATATTCACTGTCCATATTATAATATTATAACCTTCACCTTTCACACAAATACTTAGTACACATACAATACGTAATAAACGTATTTATATATTATTTTTAATATAATAATAGGCGTAAGATGTATAATAATATTAATAAATATTTTTGGTATTTGTATCATAATAATTATTATTATTTCCGTTGCGTCTATAAAACAGGTGTAGTACCTATAAACGGTGGCCGAACGGATATTTTGTGACGCCGAGAGCAATAGATTATGGTTAAATATATAACGCTACCTATGTAGACCGTAGACGTGTAGTCTCCAAACATTACTATGCTTGTATAAGCGACCATTAAGACAACAATGGGTATAAGACGTTATGATGATGTAGTAACAAATAACAATTGTTTGTTGCGTATTGCACAAGTTTCCAAAACAAATAGACCTTATTTAGATATTGGTCTTCGTCAAATGGGTAATATATGGAATAAGTGCACGAGTGTACTTGAGAGACCATATTAATATAATGTGTAAATAGATAGGTACCTAAATAGTAAATATATTATAATGTTTATCGCCACATCGACTACCTACTTGAAGGTTGATACCAATTCAATTTTAGTTTGTTTATTTAACGTTTTTAAACATAAACAAATTACTGAATGTAGTAATAGATATTTCCAATCGATTATAAAAATAATGAATTTTTAACAACCTTAGTACAGATAAATCATTATTTATTTAAATAAAATCTCTTACAAAATAATTAATTTTAATTTGTGATCATTGTATTTCAAATGTTGCACTTTAACGTTTAAACTTCGTACTAGACAATATTCATGATCTGTACACTATAGTTATAAATTATCATCATATACATTATACATTTATACATAGTTGTTAAAGTTAAATTTGTTGCTAATTTTATTAAATCAATTATTATTGTTTACGTCTACACAAATTTGAATTTGACGATAAAAATTATTATTTAGCATATTATTTTGTGTTTTATAATTTTATATCAAACTTTGTCAATAATTAATACACTATGCATATTTGTATAATCCTATAAAATAGGTATAAAACGAATATTATAGTACTTAGTTTAATTGTTTATATTTAAAACTACGATTTTGACTTCCAAATAAACAAAACTGTCATTTAAATAATATAATATATTTGTCATTTATAAATATTTCAGGTACTTAAATCTTGTTCCTACATACTATAATGTTATAAGAGTATTTTATGCAAAATTAACTCATAGATACAAGAATATAAAAGAACATCTCAAAAATCTTGAATGAACATTGCGGTTAATACTGTTGTAATATGTTCCGTATAATGTAATTTCTATAAATCTATACAAAATTTAAAATGAATATTGGTGTACCTACTTACAAATGATAATGATATAAATGGCTGTTATTTTGAAATTTCGTAGTAAAGATTTAATTTAAGTATAACTATAGGCAATGAATAACAAGAAGTTAAAATGTAAGAAATATTTTTCAATATTATAAAAGTAAAACACTTATGAATTTTAAGAGTATTAATATTTCAAACTTTATATAAAATGTACATACCCATGGGCTAAATTAATATTATATCAAAGCGTCTATATAAATATAAATCTGTGTTTATAATAATATTATTATTTGTAATAGAATTTATATAAGCATGTGAGTACCTACTGAGTATCGAGTAGAATGGATCTTATTAAGTATTTTATTACATACAAATTGAATTTTCTTCACAAATATTATCAACACGAGACATTGAAAAAAAGTGTGCTATAATAGTATAATCCTTCGAATCTGTCTTCACAAGCCATTAAGTAGGTCGTTGAAATACACATTGACGTAATAAAGTACGCGCCTGCCTTTATTATTGAAAAACTATGAATATCTAAGAAAAAAAAATATCGAATGATAGAGCTTTTATGAGATTTTAATATTATATAACATACCAACAATTAGATACCTACTTATTATAATACTTAATATTTTATTTCACATATTTATTTTTTGGACTTTAGTAATTTTAATGGTTTGTTTTAATTTTTGAAGTCGACACTTGTCTTATATATTTTATTTTTAACATAATAACTGCATATTTGTCATTTCATAATAAAACTCCTCTAATGTTTATTTAGAATGAATAAATTATAACATGATACCGTCACGTAGGTACCTATAATATCTATTAATGTAAAAATATATATTAAAAACTAGAAAGCAAGTATAATAAATTATTGATTAATATAAACTGACAAAGACTTCATAAATTATCACTCGTATTAATCATATTATGCAATAAAGTTACAACAAATAACAGTTACTAATTCTTGATTTCTTTTCAATTATTAGTATCATTAGTATTATTAATTAGTATCATATTGAGTGAAATAAACTATTTTTCATTTATTTTTATATTAATAACTACTAAGTCCTTATAATAATAATAGCTCGTTGAAATGGTTAGGTGATTTGTATATTATGTACTTTGGTTATGCTCGTGAGTTATAACTTTTAACAAACAGAGTTAACAGAATAAGCTTGATATTTAAAATAATATTTTTTGGATCTAGAAACCTTATGTTATAAATTTCAATTTATCAAGGCCAAAACAATTGGAACAATTTGTCTTCAATTTGTCTTCAATTTTATATTATTTAATGAGTACATATGTGGAAAACATTAGGGAGGTATTCTGTTATATTATTATTATGTAATCGAGAAATGTATGAAGTATGAATAAAATGTAATTTAAATTTACGAGTGCAAATATTTTCAATATATTATTATATGTATATTAATATTATGATAATATTATACTCGTTGTTCATATTTACCATATGTATGACGTGTTGACACGTACGACGAGTCAAATACACCCATTATGAAAGTATGGTAAAAGTATCTACATAATACAATATATGAATAAATTGAATTCATTGACGGGATATTTAAGCCTTTCATCGTCTTTAATTGTTGTATCGATTATGGCTATCGAGTGCACAGAAATATACATCAGATTCAATCATTCAAATACCATATAAGTATCATTATTATATTCTATAAATAATAATTATCCGCAAGTATAGTTATATTAATATACGCCTACGTACTATTATAGTACAATAATAATGTTATTACATCATAAATTCTGTACATTTAATAATACGAATACAATTACAATAATATATTCACATAATATATTATTAATTATTATTTTTGATTAAAATGTGTGACTAAATGAGAACCAGTGCACTGACACAATTCTGTTTGTAGTTTTTACCGACTGCTGTTGTTCTATTTTACTGTTCTTATCGGGAACAGACCTTCTAGCGTTATCTTTTATCAGTTTTAATGAATTCGACCAACATAATAATGCTTGTGAAAAACGGGTTTAATTAAAAATCACCGGAAGCATAAGGTAACGACTTATTGTTGTAACCTATGTAGTCCAAATAATATAATATTCTCCCCTTACTTTTTAAAGAAAGAAAAAAGCTACTCACCAGGTCTTTGACTCTACTCGAGTTCTTACTCGTAAGCGACAAATCTTCAACTGTATCTTTGATCATCTATAAACAAAAAACCAAATTAATATTTGAGTACGGTTATTATAAAGGTGGTAAGGTATGCCACATATTGAAATAATTATTTTTGATGTATAATATATCAAACAAATAAACAGATCATTTTTTAAAAAAATTGTTAAATTTAGTCTAAATTAAATATAATAATTAATATATATATATATAATAATATATAAATAATAATTTTTACCGCGTAGACCGTAGTATATTAAAACAAAATGATTTTAACTTTTTTTCAATGACTAGAATTAAATTAAATTCTAATTTTCCTGTACATATGCAGAGTGATCAGCATAATATTCATATTGCAAGCTTTACGAAGAAACTCAAACGATATGTATGAAATTCCCATCAAATGAATCTGTTTAGATGTATATCGTATAAAAACAGAATGTACATTTGTTTTTCACCATCAAAGACAGTCATTGAAATTATTTATTTTTAGTTTTAAAATAATTGAATATGTTTATATAATATTTTATGTATGAGAGCTATCACTGTGAGAAATACTTATTAATAGAAGGTATATAAGATGTATAATATACAAACATGGAAGTATACGAATATATAATAACTATATTTCATTGCAATTTCAATTGATAAAAGTTTAAAAATAAATCTAATACTTAAAGTGACATTATAAAATTAATATAACTGTATAATATTATAATATTGCTCACAACTTGGGGACCTAGTACAGCGGTTGTCGATAAACATAAAAGAAAATTCTCTTTCAGATTTTTAATGAATATTTTAAACAAATTAGAAATTTAAATAACTTAATTTGTTTTATAAGATTAATATATAAGTATTCTTTTGTTTGTGGACTAAGTAAGTTTATAGTTTATTAAATTCGCCAAGGGTTAAAATAGATTATGTAGATTTTGAAGAAATGTTATTTTTAATCGATTGAAAATCCTTTTCAAGTTCTCTAAGTTTACAAACATTAATTAAACGAATAGCTTCATTTTTTCTTAATTCCATAGAAAAAATAATGGTTCATTATACAAAGCATTAGCCTTTAATATCCAATGGGGATCATTTTTTTAATAAAATAAAAATTTATTATTTTCAACAGCTTATACTCTTTAGCCTTGTCAATGGAACATTACATAATATGTATTATACAATATACATAATATATGACGTTTGTATTATATCGAATAATATTTCAAGTTTTTTAGCAAAATATATCATAACAGTAATGTTAGTACATACTCGAATAGTATGAGGTTATTATTATGGTAAACTTCATTGTACATTATAGTTTGGCATAGTTTATCATTAAAATCTACAAATAAATATTGGTTAAAAACTAAAATATGATATCAAAGTTGAAACTCTTTTATTGATCCCTTAAACAATAGGTATTATATTATATTTATATATTATGTGTCTCCAATGCATCGAATTCAGAGTGCACTACAATACATAATATTTGATCACAGTTATGGTAATATGTATACATCCATATATTATAATATAATATATGTTTTGTAATATGTATACATAGTATATATATAAACAACTATATTATATAGTCTAATTTATATTTTTAATTAATTGTCTATACTTTATTACGAGTTCTTTATGCGTATAAGAGTGAAAATGTTAAGCGATTATTTGAATGAAATGAATTATATATTTATAATGTTAGGTAGGTATATGTTTGATACATACCCTTTTTTTTCAAACAGTGACAAGAGAAATGTAGAAATCACACTAGTGCGTGTTTGGAGAGAAAAAAGTTCACCGGACGATAATGACAGTATACAGCGGTTAATGAGTAATTAAACATTACAACCAATTAAGGGCACGTTCTCGTGATAGAGCGTAATTAACGAGGTAACGACACGAAGCTATCGTAAAAGCATTTCCGATAATGATTAAATTGCTATTAATGGCGGATAATGTTTTATTTTATTACATATTATTTTTTCTTTAAAGTTTATTAAAAAATCTAAGATCAATATACCTCACTAGTCCGCACTGTATACCTATATATGTATATTGTATATGTACTTACGGTAGTGGCGGCATTATTTAATATTTTTACTTTGATTAAATATCTATTAGATGTGATATGATGTCTGTAGCGTGGAAGCATCATATTATATTTCGAACACAAATGCACGATATCATACTACTTGGTTAATACAAAGGTACACGTATATATACCACATCACCACATACATTGTCGTTGGCTAGTAGATATGAACAAAGTATAAGCACATCACTCATCGGCAAAAATGTAGTGTAATGCAGTATAATTTTTTTTAATGACAATTTTATTACGAATTTGTCAAAATGTAATAAGCACGACGTCGTTTAGTTATAAATAAAAACGAGGAAATATAAAATACAATGATTTCCAATTTTTTATAAGGTCTTATCGACTGGACTCAAAAGTGGTCAAAGAAAACATATTATGTGAGTACATATTTGAGTAACAACTTCAATTCTGTAATTATAAAATACAACACGTCATTTCAATCGATTTGATGTTTTCTAAAAAAACATATTATAAAGAACAGTAAATTCTATTCCACCACAAATTAGTTTTAGAGTGCTATGATTTTCACTTAATTACTGTAATAAGTGTGTATTAGGTACCTAGTGATTGAAATATTATGGAAAACGACCAATCAGAAAACGATCTTGGCATATTGTACCAAACGCAACTGTGAAAATGTACCGACTACCAACCAAAGATATCTTATATAATTTCCTCTTTTAGGTAAAAGTAAAACCGTTTAATTTTTATTATCTCATTAGGTGCTTTAAATATTTTTCATATATATTGAGGACCGATGTATATAATTATATCGTAGTATAGACTTCCGACTATAAGGTTCGTGAGTCGATAATGGTTCGAAATAAAAGATTTAAATATTCGAAAATTGCGCTTCGAGGATATTTTTGATTTTGTTTCTGCTACATAATAGTTAATACGTTAATATATCACACATCACGGATATCGGGTTCTTTTATATCCATAACAGTTACTATTTATAGTTTAAGCATGTTTTACTGTCCGCGGGCGCAGGAAGTGCCGCAGGTATGTTAACAGTTCTCATTATTTCATAATGTCACATGGTCTGAGCTTTCCCCTTGCGTATTCGACTTTCTAATGCCATCAGATGTCAAAAACATTAGTAGTTAGTCGACGGGCAATTCATTTAAAAAATAACATAATGGCACCTCAGAGCTTAATATTATTCAACTACAAGTTGGTTTATTTACAAAAAAATCAGATTGTTATCTAACATTATAATATTAAATATTTTCAAAATTGGATATTGTTCAAAATAATATGCACTTTTATTGTACAGCTGGATTATACTTTGTATTTTACATTTCATACTAATCGTCTTGATAAAATATTAGTAGACACATAAATAGATATAAACCATAATAATTATTGAACCTAATAACATTTTTGTATTTCATTAAATATTGAATTAAATTCGAGGTTATTCTTAACATATTTGCTTCAGTAATTTTTAGTTAACACTGAATATGAGGTTATAGGAAGTATATTATAAGTAGTTAACTACCATATAATAAACAACATTTTTTGTCTGGTTGTATACTTGTATATAGGTTACATGTTAATGTATTATTGTATATATTATAGCACGTAAACACACACAATATTACATTATTACGTTTTATTATCGATTGCGGATAATCCTCCGTAAATTATTCGAATAATTATGTCACATTATATTATTTTATTTTAATATTGCATATATTATTACGGCATAATTCAAATATAAATATTATTTTGTAAAGACATTTACAATTATGTTCATGGAGTTAGTTAAAAGTAGATTTTATTGAAAACAAAAAAAATAAATAATAATATCAATTTTAATTAACGTTTCTCCCGCCCACTTGTTAAGTAGTATAAAATTACATTTTTAAAAATAATTCGGAACTCAACGACCGTGCAAACACGAGATTTAAAATAAATTTGCACTTACGGTGGGAAAACAATGCCAATACGGATATATAACATACGAAAAATTGTAAATGCCGGGGTCACGTTCCCGCGATGGCCAAACGTCGTTTCACACGAGGAGGATGTGCCACTTATCACATTACTCTTGCACGCCGCACGGGGGCCCCAAGTTATTATAACCAGCCGCTTGGTCCACTGACCCACCTGTGTTACCTGAATCTCCCGTTACCGGGTTGTCAATTTTTCCTTTCTTTTCCCTGGATCTATATATCTACCCCTCACGGGCGACGAGAACAACTTATTTACTATTCAAATCGTTTACGTAATGACGGACGATATATTATAATATATATAGATATAGGTGGAATATGTATCTCATAGCCACCGACGACGACTGTCTCTGTCAGCGATCGACCGAAGGTTATTATTATTTATATATAGTTATAATTTATAAAGGTATATACACTATGTACAGGAAGAGCGCCCCAAATTTCCACGGGACAATTGGCCCATTTACCTTATAAGGGCACCCGATGTCCCAGATTGTTCTTAAATGTCAAAGAACAATTGGCTAAATCGGAAGACTGGTTACTCATTCCACCCCTCTCTCCTAGACGCTATGCCGCCGCCGCTGCTCGTCGAGAGAATATCTCAAACCGGCTGATGAAATTTCGAACGATAGGTAAATAATTTATTATGTGGAACATGTAGGAAAGGAAGTCGCTAAAAAAAAAAACGAGTTCCCAGTCCGTTCGTTTGGAACACCGAATAATAATTAAATGACCGACATCTTCCCCGATTAGTTAGTGAATGAAATCACTGCAGCCTGGTACATGCGCAGTGGTTATTACGACAACGTTAAATCGCTATTTCCGGAAAATAGAAATATATAAACACGATGTATTTTTATTAATTTTATTAATTTGATATCAAAGGATCACAGCTGAGCCTCGCCTAGAGGAGTTCGTGTGGAATCCCAGGATTATCAATTGGTTTACAAAATTATAATAATAGGTATATTCTTAACGACATACATTTTATACTTAAAATTATTAATTAGGATTAACAAAGGATAACAGAAATTCTTAAAAATAATGACTATTCGGTCATTCGGATATTTAAACACATTTTAGTTTTAGTTGCATCATATATTCACATCGAAGACTGCAGTGGGAAATGTATTTTTCGAACAAGAGAAATATACCTATGTAATATAATTTAATATATTATATAATAGGTAGGTCTATTGGTCTATATACTATATAGAATAATCTAATCGGCAACTGGTAAAAACAAAATAGTTGGTCAAAATATGTACTGTGTAATATGAACAATATCATGTAGTATATATAATATACATAATAATCAATAGATAGAAACATTTAAAAAAAATAATATTTATACAATGCAAATTTGAGTAAAACAAAATATGTTGTTTGGATTTGAATATTATCATAATAGAAACTTATAGTTTCATATCAGTTGGCTTAATTTTAAAGTTTAGATTGTAATTTGTGAAGAATAAAAACATATATACCTAACTTCACAATTCTCGCGATAAAACATTGAATAACACGGTGAACGACTTGATCTATAAATGGCAGTTTAATCCAATTTAAAAATCTCCTGAAAAATCTTAGCTTATAATTATAATTATTTATATTGTACTAGGTTTTAAAAAAAATATGTGTTTTTTTAAATTTTATTTGAGTTGGTTAGGTTAGATTAATCAAACTTAATAGTTGATATTAACTATAAATAATTAATTTTGAAAACAACAGATTTAAAAATGTGTAAAATATAATTAAAAAATTTTCAGTGAACATAGAAAAATTAATTACAACAATTTTCCTTAACCTATTAGTTATTTATTTTTGTTTTTATTAGTGTTAAAGCCTCGGTCTCTAAACCATTGGTTTATATTTTATGAATTATAACGTGGTTTTAGTCATTGTTATGTATTTCTACATTTTTATTATGAACTATTAATTATTAAGTTATTATTAAAAAACAAAATTGACGTTACCTATCCTACGATTGAGTTGATAATAACAATTAACGTTTTATTGAAATATAACAGTTCATTATATACATATAGTATAATATAATAGTTCTGTACTATTAAA
The DNA here is from genome assembly GCA_027563435.1 of Nasonovia ribisnigri. Taxonomy (NCBI): domain Eukaryota; kingdom Metazoa; phylum Arthropoda; class Insecta; order Hemiptera; family Aphididae; genus Nasonovia; species Nasonovia ribisnigri. The sequence goes on along the minus strand of JANEHU010000271.1, from coordinate 168,914 downwards.
TATGGTTATTATATTGTGTAATTAATTTACAAATTCTATTATTACTTACTATAATTATATAATAATCATATAAAAATTGTTTATTAAAAAATAAGTAGCAAATAAAAGCGCTGTTACGCTTTCAACTAGCGCTGTCAACTTAATATAATATTCATAATATAGGTACAATTTAAATTGTTTTATATAATAACGTATCATTTTTTTTAAATTTTTAAGAAAGGTATTCTTTAAATTATTCCATTTACTGCAATGATTATATACTTAAAATGTTTGATACAACAATTGTTCTTCATTATTAGTTATTACTGTGTAGAAATACACGTGCTATTATAGAGATATTGTATTTGACCTTAAAATTAAATTGAGCTCATGGATTGTTTCAAAAAGTATTTCTCAAGTTTTAGATAAGTGTATGCACGTTAATGAATTTGAGTTTCCCCGACAAACCCTATTTGGAAAACCATTGTTTAGTACGGTATCAAATCTAAAATTATTATTCGCGAGGCTTAACTTGAAATCGTCTTCCATCGTCGTCGTAATGAACGATTTAAAAGGAACGAATTAAAATTGAATTCGTGACCAAAAATCACAATTGGTTAGATCAGAGGTGAATGTCCAGGAGGTTAAGGCCAATATCGATTTGTGGTCAATCGCAATGATTCCCGGGGGCATTATAATATGAGGCAGCTTAGGCCGATTCATACGACACTATAGGTCGAGGTCGATAAGTTTTTTTTTACTTTAACTTACCAATAACGCATTCTAAGAGATGCCAATATTATATCTACCCAATTAAATAGTTTATGAAACAAATGTTTCAGTTAAAAATCTAGTCATGTTATAGTTATGTTTTAAATAAGGCCATAAATTATAGTGTTTTAGCAATAATTTAAATGTCTGTGCTTACCAATAAATAATTACCTAAATGTTCTATAATATGTATTAAAGCAATCTACAATTATTATCATTCACAAGATTTTGCAAAAATTAAGTACTTACATAATTTTCATTTTTATTAAATAATAGAGCTTTAAAATACCAGATTATTATAAGATAATTAAAATAAAATAAAATGATTATTTAGTTTATTAAAAAAAGATATGACTGATATGATAAATTACTTGAAAATAATACTAAAATTAAAATAAATTGGAACTATTTTATTAAAGTTACCACTTTATAGTTTTGTTGTCTTAAAAATAAAATTTAAATTACCCTTATTTTGTTTAAACTGTTTTATTTAATTAAGCGTAAGTACGGTTTTTATTCAACATACAATTATAGATACCTTTTTCAATTTAAATAAAAATTTTAATAATCAAATTGTATTTTCATTTAGATAAGTAACATACTACACAAACTACTATGGTAATAAGCCATAAGGCAACAAGTAATAAGTGTATAGTATAATATGTTACATACTTGTAGGTATATTTTTTTATTTGTTGCATTGTCCAATTAATAAAAGTCGTGAGAGTACTGGCTGTAAAATTCGAATATAAATCCGTTGAACCATCATCATTATCATTATTTGATAGAAAAAAAAATAACACGATCAACTCATATAATTAGAAATAATGGTTAAATATATAGATTCATTTTATTAATTATCTACCTATTTTATTATATTATACGATTCAAATCAAAAGTGTATAAACATATTTAAGTACCTATGCGACCATGCATAATGAATGTATAAATCATATTATAACACAATTTATTGTTGTTGGGTATAATATTATAATGGCTAGAATTATTTTTGAATATAAAATTAGCAGATATTAGAAAATACTCTGTTAAAAAAATAATAATATTTATAATTAATAGTACCTATAAGAGTAATTTAACTATTAATTTATTATTTTGAATTATGAACTCTATGATCCAAAAAATTTAAAAACTAAAAAATAAATGCACACCATACAGGTACATTTACTTTAACTACTCCATAATCATTATTTGTAATATTTTTGATTAAATATTAAATACTTATTCGTCATTATCTTTTAGATATCAATTCTTGTACTTTATTCAAAATGTCTCGGTGAACGTATTGTTATGAAAATTGAAATCAATTTTAAAGTATTTGACTGTAAAATATTGATAGTGAAATATTAAAACATTACCATATAAAACTGAGTTTGTTGTATGTTAGATACTATTTTAAGTATATGAGAAATGTGTATACAGTGCAAGTGATGGAAGTAAAAACAGTATATTATATATCAATATAATATCATTATGATTCTAAAAAATAAATATATTATTTATATACATCAATTAAAAAAAAGATAATCTTATGAGTTTACAATGATTAAACTGGTTATATCGTTAAAACTTATAACGAAATGTTATCACATGTTGCTTTTTTTTATGTGGTATTATCATTAAATTTGAACTAAAAACAGTTATTAATTTATTAGGTAGGCGGGATTGTATTATTAAGTCTAAGTTAATTATTGATATTTGGTAAGAGAATATTTTTTTAAGGATATTAAACTTTATTATAATTATAATGTATGAAGGAATGACCTTAAAACAAAACCTATGGTCTATGGTCAATACTAAATAGCTGAATAACTGCAGTTGTCACAACAAGCGTTCAAGTCTATAGTGGAATGCGCTTTGAGAAAAATCCCAAAAAATCTGTTTACCTGCATGGCAGCGTCAAGGTGAAGTGGTGCGTTTATAAGATCCATCGGAAGGTGTGTGTGGGTGTATCGATGAAAAATTAATAATGATAAATATATAACAAGCCTTGCGGACGACACTCGGCCGATAACGACGGCACCGGCATTATTCCCGAACACGCGCACAGACACAACAATCAAAACACGTTTCACCGTTGGAACGTGAGACCGAACTGAGTAAACTGGCGAAGCACCTGTTGCTCCGACTATCGTTCTCCATCATAACCCCGGTGCTACAGACGTCTACATACACATTGGATATATGGCGGCGGCAGCGGCGGCGGCGGCGGCGAAAAGAAAGGAAATTGACACAGCTCTGTACACCCGAGCATATACAGACTCTTCCATTTACAGACCATTATTATGGCGTATATATCGTGGTTCAACGACATCAATTTGTGGTTTCGTTGGGTACCTATTTTTACTTTTTGGAATCGACTAAAATATATGCTGCGTTATGTGGATAACATGAATCGTATTAAACATCTCGCAAACAAAATGACTATACCTAGCAAGGTATGTAGCTATTAAACCAGCAGCGATTAAGCCATTTTTTCTACAATAACGTATTATATTGTTTGGGGTTTTTAGTCGTATATTTTATCACTTTCTTATTGGCTATAAACATTTTTTGAAATGTGTTATATATGTATATATGGCATCCTTCAGAGGCTCAGTCTTCTGCAAAATGATGAGTCAAAAACACCCAGATTATCCGTCCTGCCCCATCGAGTTTTTACGATGTTTTCAATCATTGTAAATTACAAATAATGAAAGTATTAGAACTATGATATTGCATTACCTACTTGATTGATTTAAAAGTTAAAACAAACTAAATAACAAAAGCTATATGCCTATATAGCAAGAGATTCCATAACCATTCTTAACGAGCTATTTTTCAAATTTTTCTAATATCACTCTATTTAAAGGTGTTAGCCATTGACATTAAACCAGCCAATAAATTGTATTACAAATTATTATAGAAAATACCTATTTAATAATAGAACAGGCACTAGTTTGCTATATGGAAACCTAACAAACGAATTATATTATGATATAATTTTACACCTAATGCCTAAATAATATACATTTTCATTTCGTTTTTAAATTAGATCTACGATGTCAAATGATTGTTTTTACGTTAAACTCTCTATTCTAACCAATCTAAACTTTCACACATCTATTAAAATATATAACTTTAAATAATATGTAAATTATTCATGAAAACTTGGAATATAGAAATTATTTGGTATCTATTTAAATAAATTATAATGTTCGAAAAAATTCAGACGTGAAATTATGTCGTCCACGATTTATTTAATAAATAAAAAATAAATCGTAAACTTAATTAATGGTTATACTATGGTGTATGTATAGGTACTTTATCGTATTTATATATATACCGATAGGTAGATAATACTAATATATTATAAATATTTACTATTTAGCAGTAGGTAGTGACGAAGTGTACAATTTAATATTATTTTTGATCCATATTCCAGAGTTCCAATAACCTTTAAAATATAGAATAACATTAAAATATATATATATATATATATTTTAAACGGCCTAATCATTTCATATTCATAATACTAATATAGTTAATATTAATAATAAAAAATAAAAAATAATAACGACTGTTGACTGTCAAAAGATAATTATATAATTATTAAAAAAGAAGAATTATGTATTCACACATACAATAGGTACCTATGCAAAATAGATGAGTGCCTAACTAAAATATACTTCGTTAAATATATGACAATTATTATATAATAAAAGCAAAACAATATAATATTCTTATATTGTAATTTAGCACTTTCGTACTAACATACTGCATAATACAAGTACCTATATACACGCATTGTCTTTCAAACTTTAAATAAATATCCGTTCATATAGTTTATTTAATAAATGAACCTCGATAATTATATTTCAAACATACATTTCGTGCAATAACGTGAAAACAACTTTATTGGATTTCACATTCAAGATTGTAAACTAAATGACTTTAAGCACAATAATATTATACATTTACACGATGTCTTATGTTCTCGTTATTTAAATTTTTTTAATAAATCATTATAATTAAAAAAAGGGTCAATGTACTCAAAATGTATTTTAAACCTGATACACAATGATACTGTATTTGAGTATTATCATGTTTTATTTTAAAATAAAAATTATGTATCATATATATTTTTAATTTGCTCAGAAAGCAAGTTACTATTATTATCTACTATCATTTTTGGAATTTCTTTAGTAAATTATTTAGTTTTTTTAAATTGCGTACAACTGGCAACATATTTTCGTGCATAAGTATGTAATAAAAAAATTCAACGAGGTATTTAATTTCTAATATTATGACCCGCTGCGCCTCTGTTTTGTACTTACAACGGCTGAGTTACTGTTAAACAAGATACACACACAAGATACCCACTCGTTTACATGCAGAGTATTGTTCGTGAGTTCGTAGTTTTTGCATATATGCGTGTATGTATGTAAACGTTTCCTATTTCCTCGGGGCTCAGATGAGAGAACAAAATCAAGAGAAAAATAAACAATCAGTTAAATCTATTTTTCTCTTGTCCAGCGCCATAGCCATATTGTCTCAGCCATTTATTATTTATTTGAGTTATAGATTTCAAGTCAAACGAAAATACTACTGTGGTGATTTAACGATGCGTAAATAAATAAATAAATAATTATAAATAATCATTTATTTTTTGTTTATGAACAATATGTTATATTACTAACCTACCCATACTATCTTCAACTAAATCTCAAATTTAAAGTAGTTGTGAAATTCGTAAATTCAAATTTGTATCAAATTAATAATAACATATGAACACTTATTATTCGTAGTCATTATACTACATAAATTACCTGACTAATTCACCAGAACCACAGAATCATATTTTACAGTATAAGCATCACTGTCTTATTGTATGGTTGATGATATAGTTTTGAAGTATTAAAACACTAAGGAATAGGTAAGATTTTTTTTTTTTGGGGGGGGGGGGAAGGCGGGTTGACAAGGCCTCAACATCTAAGTTAATTAGCCTGTAATCGTTACATATTGGTCTTAACACTATGGGGGTACATTATGTTGAACAGTTGAGGGGATTTGAAAAATATATTATTTATATTTTTTTTGTCTTACATTAATTTTGCTAAGCTTATGGTTTGTGAAAAAATTGTAAATATTTTTGGAGTTTTCTTCACCAAGTAATTGGAATACATTTTGCTATTATTAAATAAATACTGTAATATTGATTGATTTCGTAATTTAAGAAATCACTTTTTTACAGTAATTGGTATTATACTGAACTATACACGTTTATTCAACGGTAAATATCTTCAAATAATTTTCAACACAGCTGTTATATAAATTATCTGAGTTGTATTTTCATCAATCAATTCATCATCAGTTTAATATTTGATAAGCATTGCTCAAAATATGCTATTATATGATATGCCATGTATATTAATAGAACTCAAAACAGTTTTAAATCAGATAAATATATTTTATTCAAAATTTCATTGAGATTGAATTTATAATATCGTATACTTTTTACTTAATATACATATATATTACAATATACAATATATACAATATATATTATATATATATATTGCTCTAATCAAATTAACAAAAATATAATGAACAGAATGATAAATGTAATTATTTAAAAACATTTGTAATAGTGTGTTAATAAAATATTTTACTTAATATTTTTTAGCAAATAGTTGCTAGATATATCTTAGCGATGTCCAACATTGCTTATAAATAATTAAACAAAAGTGATAGGTACTAACAAAATTTAATTGAACAAAAAAAACAATGATTTAGAATACTTAGACTTACATCAAAGCGTCCCACGGCTGGTTATGTAGGTGAATAGAAAATGATAATAATTTATTTTAAAGGAAAACAATATTATAAATGGTAAATATAGAGCGAGCAGATCACAAAAGTTTGTATCATTGGTTGATTATTATTGTTTCATCCCGTGGGCTATAATCAGAACAGGTCTACATATTATTATTATGTGCAGCTTAGACCACCAACGTAACCATACGTCTTAGAATTAGTTATAGGTACCTGTACGTGGATTCTATTATTTTCGGTATGTTACTATAACATCTCGGATTTATGGGCCAGAAGAAAATACGAACTCTGTTCGTTTCCCATGCAAATCAAGGTTCTTATAGTACCATTAAGGTATACCACCTAGCATGTGCCTATTATAAGTAATCACATACCTAACGTATAACAATTGAACACAATAATATACATACAATTTATACAGGGCGCCGTTATTGTTATATGCATATAAATCGCCATTGTAACTCTATACATTGTTTATTTAAATATTATATATAAAATGAATTATGAATTAAAAAATAATAGCAATAACATCGTTATGTGCACGTGTAACGGTACGTAATTTTGCGCAAGTGTCATGACCGAAACCATGTGCCGGTAGCTTAACAAATTTCAAGAGTGTTCTTAAGATACCGTTGTTTTAGCATGCTCCGTTTATTAATTGCGTTTATAGTGGTTAACTCACTAGGTAGCCAGGTTAGAGGTACCTATATCTATCCTAACAAGTAACAAACGAAACGACCATAACATTGTTCTAGTGACTTTTTGACTGCATGAATATTCATTTTTTTATATATATTTTGGATGTGACTTGAATATAACGATTAACGAACGTAGTGTTCCACAACTATAATTAATATAAGAATCTAGGTACCACCTACACATATATATTTCCCAATGGCTGTATGAGTTTATGCATTTAGGTAACATACAAAGCATCGACTAATCTCGTTAAAAAATAGATTTAAAACCTGGGAGTGGCTGAGCTGTATAGTTGCGTTCGAGTGTGTTAGGTCACTGTAAAGGTTGTGTTAAATTTGAATTCAATGATAAATCATCGATGGTGTTAGAATACTGTAAGACCGATTTATATAGAACCTATTATACAATATTATGAATTTTGAACTACGAAATAATTTGCATTTTTTTGTGAATTAGAACATTGAATGCTTAAATCAATGTGTTCCTATGTATTTTTGATATTTTTAAATAACTATGTACAACTTTTAATGAATCTTGTTTTAAATGTTTAAGGGTTTCGGTCCATACATATTCATAAAAAAAAACTAAAAAAATGTCAAATGCATAAAATATATTTGTCATACATAAGTAAATAATTAATAAATATTAGACAACAGTTAGTATACAATATAAATATATGATAGAGAATCTTAATATACTTTAAATAATTAAAAAGAAACAGATGACAATTCTAAATAAGTATATTAATAACCAACCCAGATTACCAAACGCACATCATTTTAAAATCAATACATTCATCACTAAGCCCAGAATTTAAAAGAAAGTCGATTTTGAAATTCCCGTTTATCCTTGATTTGTTTTTTGATTTTCCCAATTATTAAGAAAAGTTACTTGATTTTTTAATATTATTTTGCCACTAACCCCCCCCCCCCCCCGTCATCCCAGAAGTATTTAGGCACCAACTAAATCCAATTTGAAGAGGCACAAACCACTATCAAGTTGTATGATTGATCCATTTTAACTACCCGTAAAAGCGATGACAGACGGAAAAATATTAATGTATAAAAAACACACACACACCATATTGTATAATCAATACATTCATCGCTCCGGTCTGAATCTAACACTAAATTTTATGCAAGAAAAAAAAATGTACAACTGTATCTCAAACATTCGATAGAAAAACACGTCTATTATTAATGACTTAATACGGATTCTAATTCGAAAACCAGTTACGTACAATATTATGTCCGTTTCAAATATTATTATTGCGGTAAAACTTATAACCACGTTTTAACTTTTCGTGTTACCATCATTATTGTTTTCATCGTGCTCATTGAATAATGTAACAAATTATCAATTCTTATCAACATTTGCATATTAAAAAGTGTAAAAAATGTAGGTGATTATTGAACAATTACTTTTGGAAGCAGAGCAAATACCGGTTATCGAAACTCTTAAAGAGTAAACCGATACACGTCGGTAATACCCCTAAACCGCACTTGTACGGACTGATTGACGACAGCCCACAGTTGGTTCACACGGTACGAAAGTACATTACCGACGTCTTAATGGTCATAATTTAAATATTATATAGGTTCACAGTGAGGGCTCCGATTTTTCAGAAGATTCGGCACACAGACAAATAAAAATATAAGTTGAAGATTATTAATCGCCAGGGGAGGTCTGTTTGATGGTAGGTACTCAACTATCTGCTACTTTTGTCAGCCGTCAAAACCTATTATTATAAATTCAGGGACTATGCATTGTTTAAAAGAAAATTTTTAGAAAGCGAACGCAATTCGTTCACACATTTTTTTCAAATGTATTCTTATTCTTTACGTAACACATAATAATATTATACTTGTGATAATACCAATCAACGACGCGTATTATATATACTTATGTAGGTATGATAATTTAATTTACACACTGATTATTCATCACTAAAATATATTATGTCTATATCTATAAATATCTCAAATTATATGAGTACATCAAAATTTAATATGGACATAAAATAAAACGTGCTATTTAGCATTACGTAAATTATTCAAGAACATATTATATTTCAAGTACTACCCAGTACTTATTTATATATATTCATATTATAATGTGAATCAATGTACAGAAATAATACTTTAAGTTAGAATACTATATTTTATACAATAATAAAATTGGGTTACTTGGAGTATTCATTTCTGAACAACAGTTATACTATTTAAATGAAATGTTCAAAGACAACCATATAACACGCCTACCTACCTACCTACTATGTTTTAGTAAAAAAAAAAATTAAATTTGGAAATTAATCAATTCAACTAAACCAATCGTTTTCGATATATTACTGTCTACTCTATAATTACTCAATAATATATTCGATAGGTATTATTGTGTTCTACAATTTTGAAACGATTAGTTGAAAAATGTATACTTCTGTACATACTCTACTCTTATACTATATGTTATGTATGATTTATAACGTTATTATATCCAGTATATATGGTATATTATATTATAGTTCTGACATATTATGCATTCACTAAACCGAGTATGCATCGGCAATCAAAATAGTTGTGATACTTCACCACTATTTTAATAAAAAAAAAGCAATTGATTTATTATCTCCTAGTTGGGGTTTAGTACCTATATAATGTAATAATATGTATTTTATGAACAATAATGATCACAGTAACGATGATACATGGGCCACGTATTATCTACATGATGTCTAAATTATTATTTTTTGATAAGTTTGACAATGCTGTTACCCATATTCAAATGAATATACATTTTAAATGTAAAATAAATCGCGATAATCAACTATAATGTATTCTGTTGGTATATATACAATGTGCTTAGCGTTCAGAATCTTGTATTTTGCTTTTTTGTCTTTTACTAACGAAATGGGAATTGGAACCGGAAGTAAACGGAATAACACGAATACGCTCATATGCGTATACATATATATTATGTATGGCGTATCTTGTCTTGGATCTGTATGTGTATGTACCATTAAAACCAGATAGAACCGGTCACTGTGTTACAACCGGTCGATGGCCGCCAGTGCGCCTCTTGTTTTTCGTGATCAAATATTGTAAAATATTTTTAATGCCAATAAAATTGATACTGCATTATGCCCCCGATTATCTTTGTTACAACGAAAATATGAGTATATAAAACCAATGTGCCGATGTCTGTAGAGAAACTATACAAGTTAAAAATTATAAAAACAGAATTTATCTTAATAGAAAATAATATAATATAGGAACATTTAACAATATATTTATCAACAGAACCGAAATTAATTCAAGTATTGTATTATTATATACTTATTGATTATAATTTTTTTATATCCAATTTATAACCTAATAGTGTGTTTTTTTTTAAATATTCATCACTATTTATATTATTAGTTCAATACCGCGATATGGCTATAACATAATTATGCATTTTACATATATCTTTATTATAGATATAACCTAATTGTTATACAATACTATGAAATCAATCAATTTTCTCATAATATGATTAAAATATATCGTAACACAAACACAAAATATCATTAAAGGATTTTTTTACAAATCATAAACAGGTAATATAGATTTTCATTATTTTCTAGATATGAACAAAGATTATTTAAAAACATGTAGGTACCACCCTAATCTATATTATGCAATAATTGTTTAATAATTTTCTTTTATCAAATATTATACTGTTTAAATTTATTTCATTTAACTCTTCCAAGAGAAAATATTATCGTTTAATTTAAAAATATTTTATTATAACAATAATTCCCTCGTAAATATTAAAATTCCCACGCTTTTCTCAATTATGATATAATAATAATTATGTGTTCTTTTATTATGTTCTAATTAATATTAATTATCTATATTATACATGGTATTAATGTATTATTAATTGAGTATTATTATATAATAGTTGATATGAAGTAGAATAAAATCTAATATTGTTTTGTAACTTTAAAACTCAAGTTATAAATAATAATATATTAGTATATAATATATATAAGTACTTACTTTTTTGGAGTTTACAACAGGAATTTTCTGTTTCACCCCATTTTTTGTCAAAACGATACATGTGCTCGTCTGCGGTATCCTGGTTGGTTTGCCCGAAACCCCAATGCCGTTTTTGACATTTTGGTTACCGGTGAATTTCATCTTAAGCTCTGCAACGCTCTCTGTTTTCCGTATATATGGCCACATCCTGCTATTATCGTGCCTATAACATTATATCACGATAAAGTCATCATAATGCTAATATTTTATGCATAATAAGAATATATAGAATAAACCTATTGTACGTTTTTATAGGACTTAAATCGTAATTTTTGACAGTCCGTCACTAGAAAGCCGGGGTCTATTGAACCAGAAATCGTCAGGTCTTTAACCGGAAATTCAAGGATTTTGAAGCAGTAGGTTTGGTGAACCAATAATATTATTATTATTACTTCTTTTTTTGAGATTTAGTGTCTCACTCGCTTATGGGTAGCCAACTGAGTACATACCGCCCCGCGCTTTGTGTGTGTAATTTAAAAATGATTAGTGAACCGTGAAGAATACACGTTTCATCGACTGTTCGAATGAAAAAAAAATCAAATGCACGAAAACCTTCAGGCGGTTAGGAATTCAAAGTAAAATAAAATATCGGTAGATCATTGAGAGAGATTATTTGCAAGATGCACTTGGAACTGTAATAATACATATGTTGATTTAAAATAAGTAAATATTTAAGCTTTAAATTGTTGTCTATATAGTACACAAATTGATTAATTTCTATCGGAGATGATAACAATTTTAAGAAAAATATATAGATATCTATTAATAAAAGAATTATTATATTTTGACAATTTTAAAAGTATAACAAATTTCCTATTCGTATCAGTTTTTCAAAATTATAATCAAATTATATTCATTATAAATTCGAAGGTAGGTAACAATGATTTTCACTAAAAAAATTTAACAATTTGAATGTAATAATTGTTGAATATAAATATATTTAAAATTGTTTTTACATTGATATATTTTAAAATTTAGTAATATAAACTAATGTTCATAAGGTTGCTAAAAACTGTAATAGTACCTATCAATCTATAATGAGTAATTTAAATCATTGTTCCTTTCATGCAATTATTGGGAAAACTTTAAAACACACGCTAACTTGCAAACATTCTACAAGAATCGTAATTTATATCAACAGCTCGACGTAAAAACAATCAAATATGTACCTATATAAATATAATACACATACCTACGAATGTTACGTAATACCTACTACATAAGTCCTATAATAAAATCAAAGAGACTTAATCGCAAGAGTAGTGCCATTATTTTGTTAAGGAAAATGACCGCTAATAATAACCGCAGACACGAATTCGTCGCATTTATTTACAGGTTTAAAAAACGTAATGGTAATAAAAAAAAAATAAATACTATGTGCATATGTGTGTAAATTTGTTAAATTGGTCGTATTTTACGACGACTAGATGAACGGTAATCGTCTTCGTCGGTGGCGCGCGCCACAAGGACATAATATTAACTATCGATAGCGGCAGCAGAACACAACACCCGTTGAGACCGACGAGGACTGTACATATATTATATATATATATATATATACACCTACCTATAATATATAATATTAAATACGTTATACAGGTACGATAGACCGGTGTCATCATTATTATCATTATTATTATAAGACGGTCATCGTCGTATTCATTGCGTTAAATTGACTGTGCGATGGACCGGAGCAGTTTTGCAGATAGGGTTAACCGCCGTGCGGTGCGGCGATATTATACGTATTATAGACAAGGCGCGTTAATGTCTCTTCCGCGCGTTCAAAATAAAACAGTCATTATATACATTATTATACGTTCCGTCCTATCTTTCACACTGTCCCGCCGTGCACCGGCTTACACACACACACACACACACACACACACACACACACACATTTGAGGACGGTTGCGGCGTGTGTGCTCGCGTGTGTGTTTTTTATGGACACCGCGGTAGAAATAAAAAAATATTGCACCGGACCATAAACGTTTCAGAGCATTAACATTCTTTTGAGGTTTTAAAATCGTGAGCCCTCCCGATAATATTTCATTTTTGTCATCGACCGCGCGGCCCTCCCACGTAGGTAGGCGAGCATAGCGCTGACCGTACACATATTATTACATAGATCCTATATACTTTTCCAAGCATAACATACATACAGTAGTATACGTACGTATACGATATTATAATAACTAGGTACCTACATAATATATTATTATATTCGTATAATACAATATGTTTATTATACAATATTACTATTGTAGTGTTATTGTGTAAGTTCGAGCCTTAACTCGTAAAGTCAACAATAACATCGACGACGGAGAGAGGATAAGGAAGGGCATTTTATGATTTTTTTCCACACAAGTCTATTTCCACCTTTTATATTAAGTTGACGAGGCCAAGGGACGAAAAAAAAACAAGTAATGTTATATTTCAGCGGTGTACAATGTTAATACTTTATCTGATACAGTGTGGGGTCAGTGCAGACCACGGGGTAAATTAATATATGGTTTAGTGTCTGCAGTAATACATTCTGACGTTTGTATATACGATGTACACAAAATGCACACGACAGCGACAAATCAAACGACATATTTTATTTATTAAAAATAAACTTATAGATACTACAATATTTTAATTTTATTATTAATTTAAGTGATTTAGATATAAGAGAGGGATAAAGTAACTTAAGAATATAATACCTACTTAAAAAAATGTTTAAATCTTCCTATCCAAAATACTCAATTTACATGTTTCATTCACATTGGTTTTCTGCGTAAAATAATCAAACTACTATAATGATATTATGCTGTACACAATATGGTAAATAACGAAAAAAACAAAAATGCAGATATTTTTTTTTTAATGGGAAATGTTGATTTTCGTAAGTAAAAATCCAATTTCTAACAACAATTTTAACACCCTGCGATATTGGTGGATATTATTTAAAATTTGTCAAATATAATAGATATTCTTATATTTTATTGAGTACATTTTCGCATTTATATTTTAAATCATTTTTCACAGTTTTGATATTTAATAAACTGACTTTTTAACTAGTTTGATATATGGGTAGGTAATATTGATACCCATAGTCATAAAACATGATATTACTTGTATAAAATCGACATCCTTAATCCTTATTTAAATGTATTATAATTATAATATATAATTAAATATTTTCAAAATATTAATGTAAAAAAAATTCGGCACCGTAACGATAATATTATTTAATATTATCTTTTTGATATATTCTGCATAGTTGAAAATAATATTTAACAACTGAACAATTTCATAGTTATGAAGTAATTTACTAACATGTGGAATACGACATAAGCAATTTAAGTTCGATTATTCTGATTATTAGATAATATGCACACTGTACTGGAATATATTGAGGAAAATAGAGAACACAGTCCGTCTAAAGTTTAATGATATTTTAGCAATTCAGCATGTCCTAATACATTTTACTAACTATAGAGGTAACTTTATAGTTTATACACTCAAAAGAAACATTAGTTCTATATCGATGCACCATATTTTTCAATTTAAGCACTGAAAATAATAATTATTTTTTATAAATAATGAAATAACATTTTAAAATTGGTACTATATATAATTCTGTTTTACAATACTTTCACCATTACATCCATGAGAAAATAATCATAAGAAAATATCGTGCTCAATAGTTACAGTAAAATAACGAAATCATTATGTTGTGCTTCATACTCTCATATAATATTGAACTATCTTATCATTGCAAGTTTGAACATTGAAACAAAAAACTATTAAGAAGAACCAAGAATTTAAAATAATATATTTTAATCACGTAATAAATCTACTATTTAAATTGTTGATGTGTTTAACAATATCAAGTAGGTGCAAATATGTAAAAAAAATATAATTCTTTAAATTAACATTTTTCTTTATATCTTTATAAACATATTGTATCATAATTTATGTATAATATGTTGTTCACACTTTCACAACAAATACAACAGTAATGTTCACGGTGTGGGGCACCATGTTTGCGTTTAAACTAAAAAAAAAAATAACAGCAAATAATCGTAGAAATAGTAAATACCTACTTAAATTTGAACTAATTTATACTGATTAAATGTTTAAATAGTTATTGCTAACAAATACACCCGTTCCAATAATGCTGTAAGATCGAATATCAAAATAGAAAAAAGAAACTATAGGTACAGTAATGTTGAAAACCAAATTTAGAATAAATTATAAAATTATAAATTCATGATACCTACGTACTTGTTGTTTAAATTTAAATTCTTGCACTTTATTTTTACTTAGTTTAAAATACTAACTATTATAATTAACTAATTATAAAAACAATAAACGCCCACGAAAATATAAATCTTTTAATAATACATTTATCATGGAATTAACTATTGTATTATAGAAATAAAATATAATAAAACAAATTATTTACTATTATTATAATATATTTATATTGTCCTTGCCTTTTTCGTCTTTATTTTTAATTTCTTTTAATTGCTTTTAAATGTATCGTAGGTATTTAATTAAATGTTGTTTTTATAATTTACGTCATTATTTTGTTTTTAAAAGTAATGATAATGTCCCTATACAAAATGGTTTATAATTTATAAACTTACTTTTAAAGGATAAAAGACGGTTTGTAATTTTATAAATTTGCCTTTTAATGGTAGGATTTAATTTATATTTATCACATACAAATTCGAATGTATATTTTATAGTATGCTCATGATTTACTGTACATGAGTCATGAACACGTATGAATGCGTACATGTATAATATGTACACGAAATTGGATTTTCAGATTTTTAAAGATATGAAAAAGTATTATAATGTTGCTTATTCTAGTATGTAATGGTGTCTACTTTTTAATATATATATTTTTGTAATAGTAAAAGTATTACATACATGTATAATTATTTATTAATGCTTGATCCAGTAAAAAAAAAATAGAGCACTAGATTGAACTTGAAGTTGAACCACTTTGTAAAAAAAACCAATAAAAACAGCATTCATAAAACTGTTATTTTTTCTATTTAATGTGAAATCATAAGTTATAACTATTTTTTCGTACAATTTGAATAACATACTTATTTTTTAACAGATCTGTATTTTTTATCGTCACTTTTTGTTGAAAATTTTATTTACAATCAATACGCGGTATTAACTTACGGCACGGCCCAAATACAGTATTGTTTTTGGAAAATAAATGTAATCAATCATTTTATTTTATAATAAGGAATAAATTATCCACGCTAATTTGTACAGGTAAATTACTGTGTCTTGTTAATAAGTACTTGTAAAATATTTCACTTAAACAAATCACCATACTGTATTATAACTCCTTTAAAATAATAAATTAGGCAACAGCTTAAGCATATTATCATATTATTATACTATAATCATACCGATTTAATATACATCAGAAATCAGAATATTGCCATTATATTAATATTATACATTAATAAATTGTGTAAATAACTACTTAATAACAAATCATTAACAAGAATTCTAATTAAATACATTATCTTGAACTATTTGTTATCATATTTGAATGAACTATAATTAATGTAGGTATGTGAGATAGTTGAGTAAGCGATTCGGATGAGCCATTGAATTAGTGTATATAGTAAATGATTAAACTTAAAGAAGATTGTGAACAAAGTTTATCTTACTTAAAAATATTCTAGATTTAATAATTAAAAGGCATTTGTTTAAATTTGAACATGTCTATACTAAATTTTTGTAACTTCAGTTTTTATAGTTTTAACGAAAACGATAAACTAATTTTAAATTGGTCTTTTTATAACTTTTAGTAATATATAGGTTTTAAATATTTATAAAAGTGCTGTATGAAATGATTTACTATCAAAAAAATCCATTATATTTGTTAAACTATCTACTTTATTTGGATTTAACATAATATTATAATTATTTACTTATAAATTACCTACTGTTTATATTATAAATGTATAATGATGTTTAGGATGGTAAACTATGAATTCTTTAATACAATATATTGTTTTTATCTGACTCAATACTAATTCAAAATGTATTGTTGAACTTTTGGTAGTATTAAACATTATATTTATATAACTATCTGTAATACCAATTAACAATTTATGTAAAAAATAAATAAATAAAAAAGCGTATATATTTTTAATAAAATGGTCGTAAACTGTAATTTATTATACTCGAGTATGTAATTCAACAGCTCACGAGTGTGCTAACGCATGCAAGTTGGTTTGTAGCGGTTGTATTTTTAAATGTCGTATTGTAAAAAATAAATAGGCAACTGAACGAGGCTTATTTGACTAACTGTGTTTCCCACGAAAAAAAAACAATTAAGATATGGGCACTATATCCGCGCACACACACACACACACACACACACACACACACACACACACACACATACCAGTCTATTACACATTTAGTAGAATAGCCATGTATGTGTAGGTCAACGGAACACGAGCCAGCTACGTCGGTGTCTATTTTTGTTTTTTTGACCGATGCATGTTGTTTAATGTTTATCACTAAAGAACCTCAACATTGGATGGTCCGGACTAGCAGTAAAAAAATACTCAACGTGATACATTTACTATTTTCAACAAACTTAATAACGTGCAACATTAGATTTTTTTCTTACGCCGCTCTAATAGGTACCCACGCGACATAGTTTCAATAAAAACCATTTATAGATTTTTCGCACCACTGGGTCACAAAAATTAAATTTTTAAAAATTCAAGCTTAACTTGATAAAATATCAAATATATACGCCAGTTTACCATTTATTATGTAAGTAGGTAATAGGTACATTAATAAAAATGTAATGTAACAATGCACTGTTATTTATTGTAATTTAGCAAAAAAATAAACACAACAAAAAATTATGTTATTTAAAAACTTGTATTCTGTTTATATAGCAACATATTACTGAAAAGTCTGATAACTTACTAGCAACCATGTAGGTACGTATCATGACAATTATTTTAAATAATTTTAAACTACTGAAGGAAATACCTATTAGGTCCAACTATTATATGGTATCTAGTGGGTTTCATCTGAAGGTACCTATGTACAAATTAAAATACGCATATTATTCAATAATATTGTAAGTTATAATAGAAATATTATCATATTATATGCATATTGTAATATTTAAGTGTTCAGTTTTAAATATTTTATACTAAAAGGGAAAGGTAAAAATAAATTATGCTAAACAATTTGTTATTCAAAACTAATAGTTTTATTTTTATTTTAAGAAACTTGCGATGTTGAGTAATTGTGTTGTTAATGTAAATATTTCATACCTAATACGTAGGCACTTATATAATAATTATTATAATAACACCATTTTTATAAGAAATCGAAAAATTGTAGGTTAATTAAATATTTAAATATTTAGTAGGTAGTTAGACAAAATGTTTTTAAAACTAATTTAAGTATATGAGTTTAAAAAAATTTAATATTTTTCATACTTGTCTTTTTAATGCTGGATCGCACTGAATTATAGAGATCAGTGTGGTGTATTATCAATTTAAAAAAAATCATTTATTACAGTAAAGACTAAAGTTGTTTAAACTCAAAACGTATTATGATGTTTTTAAATTGAAAAATGTATAAAATGTGTAAACTATAGACGCTTAAAGTTTAACGTAATTATACATAGATAACATAACTTATAAGTAACTGTATAACTTAATTTCCTAAGAAACAATTTAAGCTGCATGTACTATAGTTTTACCGTTATTATCGTATAATAACAAATAGGTACTATAAAGTCTGTAATAATGTGGTTTATCGTTTTTATTGTCATAAATAAATGATGAACTGATTATAAAGTTATAACGTTATACGATTGAAATATTATGTGATCTATACAAATTTCGTATTATTTTGAGAGATGATATTGTTTAAGTGGTTTAGGTTAGATTAGGTTGAGTATACGGTCAAACTTTTTATTTCGACAACTTACACCCTGTATTTACAATAACACAAAAGCAAATATGACAAACAGCAAACACTGTTCATAATACAATTATTATATGAGTAAATAAAAAATGGTATGAACTTGTTTTTAGTTGAATTAATAAATCACGATGCTTTTGTCAATTGAGACAACGTGGTGGATTGTGGTTAACTACTAAACTTTAAATTGAAATAAAAATCCTCATTTCACTTATATAATGAATATATGATATGTAAAGCAACTCAAACAGCCATATATGAATTAAAATTGAGTCTGAGCTATCAACAGAAAAACATTTTAGTTCAAATAGTTAAATACCAGCTACTTAGCATCTACAACCATTGGTATATTCAATCGTTGTTTCGTATAATCGTATATATTATAATAAACGTACACAGGTTATTCATACTTTGTTTTTATAAATTATAGTTATAATAAGTAATAACCGAACACAAAAAGTTACATAAAGTTTATCAGAAAAAAATAATAATTAAGATTTAATTTAACATTCATCATGACAAACTATACAAAAACAATAATATCGTCATTACTCAGCTAGTAAAAGGAGTCGGGAACAAAATTTTATAATAATAATGATATAAAGTAAGGGTTCTGAAATTATAAAAATATAATTTTTTTATTGCATTATTAGGTTTTAAAGATGTTTAGAAATGATTATTGATGAAACGCAGAAAATATCGATAGTGAATGACTTATCAACCAAGGTTTTCAAATTACTTATATGTTAATGGTTATAAATTAGGCGCGTATAAACAGTATTATATTACTATCGGTTAATTTATCACTCATCAATTGGGTCCCTTCTGGATATTATTTATTAATATTCGATAAAATAAATCAACTTTTAAAAATTTTCTCTAGCTGTAAATTTATAACTTTAAACTTTTAGATAAAATACACAGATATTTTAATTTTTACATAAATTAAATATTTCAATAAAATAAAATTTTAAAACTCTATAATATGATACACAGAATAGGTTATAATTAGTATTTAATTAAATTATATAAACATGCTACTGCGCAAGGCTGGGTGAGTAACTTTCATCATTTTAACTTGCAAAAGTTTGAGCTGAGTTAGTTGAATTTAACCAATTAAAAGTTAGGTACGTCTAGACTCTAGCTCTAAGTATTATTGATTGCTCGAAAACTGAATATATTAGAAGATTTATTTGATATTGAAAAAATATTAACATTAAAATTCTATGATTTTTTCTCGTCAATTCGTCAGACATATTATATTATATAAAAACTCACAGTAAAATCAAATAATAATATGAAATATGACGATGAGATTAAATAAAAGTGTTATTAGTTTTTCTTGTACACACATTTTTCTTCACTTTAACCACCCAACGACGTACGGTAATTATAGTAACTTGTAAGAATACAATTTGACTTTCAAGCTCGAAAAACGTACATTCGACTTGGCTGTTGCATTTATAAGATGATGATCATGACGATATATGTATATAAAGATAATATAGTTGTACCTGTGAGTTATGACGATGATGACGAAAAGTCAACAGCATGAGTGTTCCGAATCGAGGGTGAGCGCCCTTCTTGCGGTTTTTTTTCTACGGTATTTAAACGAACTATAACAATTATTATTTAATATTATTTATTATTACAGACGCGTTGCAGCGGACGGACACCGCGACGGCACCACTACGGACTCCGATCTGGCCGGCCAGTCAAAAGACTATATTATATTTTGCAGTTCAGTCGGCGTGGTTATTTAATAATCATTATATTATTATTATTTTTAACTCGACGCGGTCGATGCGGCGAAAACCCGAACACCACCGCCGCTTACCACTGACATCGTTACGCGAATATACTACCGTAATATACTCGTCGTTGGTTATATATTATTGTACGTGTTATTAAAACGTCATAAAAACGTTCTTAAAAAATAACTCGTTATATTATTATACACTACTCGTTACTATTAAATAATAAGTTATAACAATCTATATAATAACGGGTAGGCCGTTAGGTAGGTATAATTATTAATGTGTGTAACTAAAAAATATAATATGGCACACACTTTTGACTCAGCAAAAAAGTCCTTCGTAAAAGTCCCGTAAATGTATTTATTATAATATTATATACGTACCAAATATATATAAGACGTATATACCTACGAGTGTCGCACGCTCGCCGACTAAAGTATCATCGACAGACGTCCGCCGCCGCCACCGCGCCGCATACGACAAATTACAGACAGTAATAATAATATTATTGTTACGATCACGATCATAATACTTTTATATTATTATTGTCATAAGGCGCAATACGATCGTGGCCAAAATAGATCAAGACTGGACCGAAGATCGACGGGGCCGTTCCAGAATCATCGTCAAGCCTAGATATATGTGCCCCACTCTTGAATTATCGACTAGTCATCCCACCACCCCCGTATGTCACGGTCACAGCACTTACGATGACTATAATAATATAATATAATCCACTCGTGGAGGTGGTGACTGGAGGTAACATTATATATATAATATAATACTATCTGCGGTGGTCGTGATGGTGAATACCGCGTGAGTATAAAATAATTGTTATTACCTCAGAATTTAGATCATAACATTTTATATAATGTATGTTGATTGTTGAACACGATCTAATATTATGTATACCAAAACTACAACTATATTATAGTATTCACTAATATATAGGTACCTATATATGTAGGTATGACTATATAATATATTACACCGATAGACACAGTTGAATTGAGAAATTGATAGATGGGGATCCCAAAAACGTATATGTTAAAAATATCTGTGAAAAAATAATAACTGTGTTTACATATATATATTTTAGATTGCTTGGTTACAGAATTAACTATATCTGAGAATCCTTCTTTTAAATTTTAAATCCTTAGTTATAAAAACTGATCATTTTATAATTTATAAATTAATAGCTTGTAAATTTTCAATTTAATAAATGTTTGAACTTTAAATACTTATAAAAAAAAATCTTACCTATCTTTTTTAACTGCTATTATAACTAATTATGAGGAACCTTGTATTAAATTTTCAATATTTTTGACCCAACTAATAAAATGTTTTTGACATATAAAAAATAAAAAAATTTTAAAATTTTAAAATTTTAAATGTCTATAAATAACTCAAAACGAGTCAAAATAAAAAAAAAATGTATATCATGTATTTAAATGAAAAAATAAATAATTGTTGAAAAGTACCTACCTATGGTTAGTATTTTTTGAATAATAATAAAATAATCCTAACCTAACCTGCTAATTTTTGTGATTTTAATGAATTTTATTTTTATCAACATACTAATAGTTCAGTTGTTCAACAAAAAATTATTGTTGATTTACGCTCAACTTTTTTTTTTAATTTCCAGTAACAACTATTTATGAGGATTGTTGTATTTCATTTTCAAGTTTTTTGACAGAGTGAAAAAAATTTTATTGACAATAATTTTAAATAAACTATTAAAAATCGACATTTTCTTGCCTATAATAGCTCAAAAATGTTATGGCGCAGGAAGCCATGGTGGCGAGAAATGACAAGGAGCGGTACGTCACCCAAGCCAGCGGAACAAAGGTCAGAAACGGTTTCTAAGACCTTGTCAGCTGGCTGGACCCAAGGGCTACACCCGAAAAACGCGCAACTCCACGTAGACAAAATCGTCTCCGCTGCATGGAGAGGCATTCCAAAATCTTTACGCGTATTTTGTATTGTTACTCCCTGAAATGAAACCATCCAAGAGTCTCCCCCCCCCCCCGGCCCAGGGTGCAGTGGACAAAGCTAGGCGATGACGTGGGGTTGTAGCAGGTACGTCATAGTGCACTTTTGAGGTGATTTACTACAAATAAAAAAATCGTTCCATGAGAAATTAAAGTGAATATCTATTATCTAATGTCGTAAAAATTTGAACTTCAAACTCTCATAAAAATTTGATTTTTCTTTCTGGTGGATATTATTTTTTTTGTTGAAGATAAAAAAACTTATAAGGAACCTTCTATTACACTTTTAAGTTTTTTGACCATTCGAATATTTTTTTGTATGTATATCTACAGTAATTTTTTTAAGAGTTACACCAAAAACCAAAATCGACTTTGAGTAAAAATTCTAGTTTTCCTTAATTATTTTTTTTGTTTTTCCAGGCGCTTTTTAAAAGCACTGGGAATTTTAAATGTTGACTTCTCCACTGCGCCAACTAGATTCACTACCCCAACTGAAAACATATTGAAGTAGAAAATCGAAGTATAATCATTCGATTACATATCGTGTACACAGACACAAAATGAAAAAAAACAAGCAAACATCATTGTAAAATCAATATACATTCTTCGCTCCGATTACAATTTAAAATATAGGGCCATGACAGTAAACCTGTTAAGTTAAATCAGCATAGTGAAGAATATTATGTTCAATGGAGTAAAATATGACTTTACTTGGTTAAAAGAAAGTTGGTTAATATTTTTGTTTAATTGCCACCTGGGTTATACGTCATATGCCTATAGCGAATTTTAAAATTTAAAATTTTTAAAGTTTTACAATAATTATGCCTCATATGTTAGAGACGTAAAAATATTTCAATCTTCAACTTTGAAAATGGTTTCTGCTCACCTTAGGTGATTCAAAAATTGTATGTGGGAGACCTCACGCGTGGATGTGTGTTTGAATATTATTAGAATAATAAAATTATTATTTACACTTGGCTGTGGTAATACAGAAATATTTAGTTATGTATTAATTTTTATGCATTGACTAAGGCATCTGATTACTGTAGTACTAATCTACAGTAACGAATGATGAGCGAAGATGATAATCATATATTACGTCATATTAATATATTATATTAATTGTATACATTAATATATTATGTATAAATATTTTTTTTTGCAGACGCATCGCTCATTTATTTCCTTACGTACATAATATCATAATATTATATTATATTATATCATTACATATTTCCTTGTAAAAATACTGTTTCAATTCTCAATTAATTGTATAATGAGCATTTTACGACTCCGCAAAAACTAACATAGATGTTTAATATTTTTATAGTGTGTGACGTAATACAATACATGAATCACGGTCGTATTATTTGATATAATATAATGATGTTATGCATTTACGATAAAACAACTATGCTAAAATAAAAATCGTACTTATGTTTGGTTATTGGTTCGTCATTAGACATACTAATCTATTAATTATATTATTTTATCAATAAACAAGTAGAAACAACAATAAACTAGTTAGTAAATCTCACTCAGCGTGAGTTCTAAATCCGGGTTTCTAAACGTATTTTAATATACAACTCAATAAACTATAATTCCATGTACAACTTAAAAATATTTTGGTAACATTTATAATTTGGTACCTATATATTTTTTATACTGGTTAGTATGAATCTAGGTAGGTATATTAAATACTAATATTTTGATATTTTCTAAATACTGGCTAGTACCTATATTAATTTACTTTGAATTTACCCTTGGAAAAATTATTTATTTATTTAACTGTAGTATTTAAATATTTATATCAATAATTCAGTTAATTGTATTTCTAGTTTTCTAGTTTATTATTTTGAATTACAAAAACTTATATTAAAATATTAATATAAACAATCTATAATTATATATATATAATCTATATATAATTATATAATCTATATTTATATATACATATAAATTGGTAACTAACGAACGGACGGACACAACAGGATTATAAGATGTTCTAAACTCATGTTTAGAAACCTAAAACTGAAATATTTTTTTACTTAAGTTTTTGTTTTTTGGTGTTCCGAACAAGATCTTTGTTGGCTTAATAATATTCTGTAATAAAAATTATTTTATCATAAAATAGCATTTTTCTGCGCACAAATTCACCAAACAATTTTAACCGACAAATGGTAGGTACCTACTAATAATTATTATTTTCTAAATATCTATCACATTAGCACAACTATAGCTGCTAGTGGGGGTGGAAGATCATTAGAATCACATTTGACTGTTGATTAATTGCAATACTAATTCATAAACTCAAGTATCCAAACTCGTGTATGATAAATATAATAAAAAAAAATTCCCGTTTTATATATACCAGTAATGTATATATAATATATATATGAAGTAATAGATATATAAATATAGGTTTTAAAAACTACGTAGGTACCTAACTGGCTATAACTATAGTTTCATTCATTTTCCGCCGCATTAGCAATGGTCAGTAAATTAGATATAAACCGATTTGCTTTAAGATATTTTTTCTACTCAACGATACATATATTCGTCAGTTGTACTCGTTTTCGATCAGTTTGTAGCAAATTTTTAAATTAGTTTTATATACTCGTTATAACAACATATTAATGCAATTTATACGCGATTATATTGATCTTTAATCACAAAATATAAAGAAATGTAATATATATAATAAGTAATAACAGTAATACAGTTCGATATGATATATTTTATTAATCGTAAAATTCTAATTACACGGCGTCGTAGATAGGTGACCAAATGTTAAGCTTCATTGGAAAAAAATTGCGTGGATCTGTACATACAATTGCCTATACTAGTCTCTTCGTCACTAAATAGTGAAATTTATTTAAAATATTACTATTATTTTTTTTTTTATTGCTTGTAGCAATGTAGCATCATATTAAGGTAAGTACTACCTTGAATCAAACTTTAGTCTATATTAACAAATTGAATAAGCATCTTTAACAATTATAATATTATTATTATTTATATTTCATAATATATTGACTACCAAGTACCAATGTGTTTAATATATTATATTATTTACGAGGAATATTAACTTTTAATAAAAAATAAACATTTAATTGCATTTAGTTTTTTAATTTCTTTTATTTTTTGATTACCTAACAATATTATAACATGTTCCATCTGTTTCATTTGTATTCTCAGTTCTTTTCCCTACACTCAGACACGTCTTATACCACATCTCATATGGGTGTACCTAATATCGTATTATTTGCCACGCCGTCACATATCGTTTTTCTGCACTCATGTAAATAAAGGGTATATGAAGGTCCACATGAGGGTACGATGTATTGTTACAAAACATATACCTACTTATAAAAATAAATGTATATTTTACAATAAGAAATTTAAAATTATTTGCGAAGACTGAGTTTAAGCCTTTAGTTTTCGTCCTCGCCCCCCTACAAATGGGTCTAGAGATGTCCCTAGTATTAAGTATCAAATGTTTGCTTTTATTTTTAATGACACTTTGAAGTTTATAATATGCCCGGGAACAAAATTAATTCCAACCTAAACAGTTTTCAAGCTCTCTTGGGTCTGTTTCGGACAGATTTCATTGTATAGTAATTTATATGACAGATCTGTTCGCTGTGAACATTAACCATGCCACAATGGACATTTAATAAAAAGGTTATACAATTTTGTTAGAAATTGGTTATTTTATTCTACTTTGACATATGCATACCGGTAATGTATTATTGTTACACAACATACCGTTAAAGCTTATAATACCCTTATCGGCCTTATTTACATATAAATAACAAAGTTTTCTTTGTATATGAGTAGGTAAATATTATAATATTATATATTTTGTATTAATTTTTTTATTCAAATAATATATGACATAATATAACTTTTTTAAACGAACAAAATGATAAAAATAACTCGTTTAGTCGCATGATTTATATTATCAAAATATTACTATTATTACATAAACTATAAATATAGTATACGTAGTGTACACTAATAACATATTGATTATGGGAACTTTTAGAGCGCAGTACGTTTAGGTGGGTACCTGCAACTATGTATTTAAAAACCCACACTTCAAGAGGTTTCATGAATGCATGATACAGCTACTGTCTAGTGTCTACCTATGGGCTATTTTACATACAATGAACAATAAAAAGTAGAGAAACTTAATTATTGTATATAATTATACTAATTATTTAGCTTATATTATAGTAGGTAAGCGATTAATAGGAACTTAAAATATGTAATATAATGATAGTTATTGGATAAAGCCATAAAGGTAAAAGAGCACTTTGCGTACCACGCCCTTTCTGTATAATAGGTAAACAAAATGTATGCTAGGATTTTTGTACTGTGGTCCATAGGGCAGCCTAGATCACGAGAGTCCACTATTAGAAAGCATCGCTATTGGTTCAGATTATTTATTTCATATTATTTTGATAACAACATAAATAATCTACCACATGAACAAAAGTAAATTTTACAAACGTATACCTACATTAAAAAGTTCAGACGCTCATAAAAATTTAATTGTACTTCCTTACAGCCATTTTGATTTTGATAAAGGTAGACAAACTTAGAAATTTAAGGAGTCTTGTATTACATTTTAAAATCTTAGATTAAAAAAAAATATATTTATGAATTTCTAACTAAAAATAATTTACACATTTTCGTAATTTATATGTATTTTGTCAACATTTGAACTTTAAATGCTTATAAAAAAAAATTGTGACTACGGATTTTTTATCTTTTTAAACTACAATTGTAACAATGTATAGGAACCTTGTAATAAATGTTCAAGCTTTTTGACCCATACGAATAAAATTGTATTGATATTTATAGAAAAAAAAACTAAAAAAAGTAGAAACAGAATTTGTCCGTAAACAGCTCAGAATATGTCAAAATATTTGATTGAGTATAGAAAATGCTAATTTTATCATTCAGTAAAAATGCCATGTATTTATGACTTACGGTCGTTTTTTTTAGAGTTACACCAAAAACCAAAGTGAAATTTGGCGAAAACAGAGTTTGCGTAAAAATGACCGTTTTACCTTAATTTGTCTTTTGTTTTTCACTACGCTTTTGAAAACTATTGAAAATTTTAAATTTTGACCTGTTGAATGCACCTACTAGATTCACTTTCCCACCGAACAAGGTAGATACTGTTGAAGAAACCCGAAACAGTTTTACTGTTTGTAAACAATGATGACAGACACAAAAATAAAAACATATATCATTGTAAAATCAATATACATTTATCGCTCTACTCAGAATCAAAAAATTAAACTTTCTAACTTAAAGTAACAATGAGTCACGGAAATAAAATTGTAGTCACACAGTTATTAAGTAGGTATGAGATAGGTACCTACATACATTTAAAAATAACAGAAATTATTTATTCAGAAAATTTAAATAACAAGAACTACTCATAAGTCTTAAATGATATAGGCATGATAGTAGAAGACTGATAAATTAGTTTATAATATTATAAGCTGTTTTTTGCTTGGAGAACACATCATCTATAATGTTGGAAGATTTAGAAAGAAACAATATATCTAGGTGGAAGTGTTCAGTGGTGACGATTTGGGGCACTTGTATTATATTGATTAGGGACTGTTGTACCAGCTAACCGGCAACCAATAATACAATTTTAAAGAACTGACTCTATTCCTATGGATATCTCCATTGGCGGGGGCAGTGGTGGATCTAGGAATTTGTTTGGGGGGGGGGGCGCATCAGAAACCTGAATTTTTCGTGATTATAAGTTTTACGTCACAGTTGTATTCTTACACATCTTATAGGCCATGGAGGAGCCCAGGCCCCCTCCTTAAATCCACCACTGGGTGGGGGCACAAGGTGTGCCAGGAGTGTCGTAGCACATCTCGTGGCCTTTGGCTATTTGTACGACTTTTATTCTTTCGAATTTTAAGTGCTTATTATTTAATGATTAAACTACAAAATGAATAGTACGATTAACAACCCACAATCATGAGGTATGAACAAATATTTAGATAACCCATTAAATACAACAACTACTAATAGTGAAATAACTCATGGGAATGGTAAACTGAATCCCAAAAACTTTGACGTGAGGTAAATTGAGTCTCAAGTATGAAGTAATAATATAATTTAATTTTTAAATAACGACGATAGGTTATACATAAAAAGGAAAAGTCTCTACATTCAATAATTTCAATGTGTACTGTGTATCACCAATTAGTGATTATTGATTAAATAAAAATATTTCATGATTTAAATTTGTTAAAAACATATCAAATACATTTTTACCCAGTACATAATAAAAAATAATAGAAATAAAATCAATTAAAAATTAAAATTTTACTTGAATTTGTATATTATATAATATATTATACGCTTGATTGTGAATTGTATGTTTAGCATTGTGAAATAATTATTAAAAACAAAAAGCACATTTTTAACCAACCCTGTTAACATGTTAGTGCACTGATAGTCTAAGCTTGTAAAAGTGAGAATAAAAATGTGCTTTTTGAGAAATTCCATAAAACTTTTCAAACCTGGGATTCAGTTTGTCACAAAAAACGCACCCCCTTAAAATTTGTCCAAATATTATGAACATTTAATTGGTAACATAGGCCTATTAGAAGGACGTAACACGGACA
This sequence comes from Nasonovia ribisnigri, assembly GCA_027563435.1. Lineage (NCBI taxonomy): Eukaryota > Metazoa > Arthropoda > Insecta > Hemiptera > Aphididae > Nasonovia > Nasonovia ribisnigri. Next base: position 139,152 of record JANEHU010000271.1, on the reverse strand, counting down.
TTTTTTGTCTACGTCTTACAATGCGTAAAATAGCAAATTTACGCTCAGCAGATCAATATTTGTTGAATTACAGCATAATAACTAACATCGTAATAGGAAATTGTTGTTTTTCTTTTAAATATTCAATTTTGGAAAAAATTAAATTTCAGATGTTTATGAAAAATATTGTGGATATTATGAATTTTCCATATTTTTAAATTTCAGTTAGAATAACTTATGATGAGCTAACTGTGTAGAACGTTTGCAGGCCTTAGCTATACAATTTAAAAATGTTATGAATTCTTAATTAAAACATATTTTGCTAATTGTTGTCATTTTAAGTTTTAAAGAATTTTTGAACTTCAACCACTGCATGTGTGGTGTGAGTTATGCTCAGACGTCCAGTAGATAAGTGTGAATTATGATTTATGTTGAAGTTCATGGAAGTATAATATGCTAATTTCATGATTAGGTAGGTAAATAAGTAATACATAAAGGTTATTTGCAAAAAAAAAAATACAAAATTCGTAACATTTTCATTAGGTCGATCAATTTCTAAATTCATGTAAATTAGATATTTGCTAATGTTGACATAGAAAAACATTAAAATTCCTAAATGGGTGTGGCTGGCGCACTGGACGTTATATTATTATAGCTATACCGTAGCACTTAGGCACCTACTTACTTGTACAGTTAAATATATACCTAGAACCTAAACATTATAACCTAACCCAGTAACCCATTGTAATTTAAAATTAATTATCTTACTATCTTACAGTCATTTATTAAAGTATTATAGCATTTATAGATACCAATAAAATATAGTCATATCGTAATTCACATAGACTTAATATAATTTATCTACATTATGTACATGGTAATTCATAATAATATAATATGTTCAAAAAATGCAATCGTTTTTGGGCGAAAACAGGAATTTGTTCAGTTTATAAAGTATATATTTGATAAGTCTTATCACTTGTATCATATAATATTATCAATGAATAATTTATTGATGATTGTTCTGTGACTAAGGGCCAGTTGTACGGTCTGTGATTAAACTCCGATTAAGCTTAATCACTGATAACAGATTATTTAACCAGCCAAATTCGGCCGATTAAACTGTGATTAACTTTAGTAGTTAATACAAAAGTTATTTTAATGACATAATAATTTGATTTTTGCATAGAATAATAACTAGTCTGTCTAATTTATGTTTAGAAATATTTTTAATAAGATGGAAAAAATGTTGAAGCCACTTGGATGTGAAGTGCGTGGAGTTGACTTAAAAACTGAAAATAGACCTGAAAGTAATGTTTTTGTTTTATGATCACTAATTGCTGTGAATTATTAAATGCATTTTTTAGACTACATTTATATATATTCTTATCTATATAGTTAATTTGTAGTTAATTAATATTATAATTTTATTTTAATGCTGTATATCAATTTTGTAGTTATTAAACAGATACAGGAAGATGTCACTAAACATAGAATCTTAATATTTAAAGATCAAGGAATCATAAGTGGTGATAGGCATGTCGAGATCAGTCGTTGGTTTGGAGAATTAGAATCTACATTCTACAAACATCCAAAATCGCCTCACCCTGATGTGTTTCGAGTATCTAATGATACAAATGAAGGATGTACAAGTAAATACATCTATAAATATTAATAAAATACACTTTTTTACATAACTAATTATATTTTATTATCTTATCATTGTCAATAATAATAATTATTATATATATTATATTAGTACATTTATATTTAACTAGTAAAATTTCATGAAAATTGTATCCCCATAATAACCTATAGTTGTATGTGTTGATTATATACAAATTTAAGTGTTAATACTCATCAATGTCAAAATTAATTTATTATTGAACCATAGGTACATTTGAAGAAAACATCTAAACGTAGAGTAACTAGCATAATTATTAGTTAGTATGTTCATGTATCATATGTCATTGGAATATTCATAGAATTAACAAGTCTTTAGTATTATTAGTAATTATAAGGGTTTTTTTTAAAAAAACATTTGCTACAAAATATAAAAAAATTACTATAATTAAGAGTATTCAAAATGTGTGTTCTAAGCATAATTTATATCAAACCAAATTAATATCAAAACACCATTATGAAAATATTTATTATTTCAGATGTTGGGCGATCTGGTTGGCACATAGATGGAACATTCCAACCGGCACCATTTAGTTATTCTTTATATCATATGGAGTCAGTGCCTAAAGAAGGACATACATTATTTATTCCATTGACCGAATTAATTGAAAGTTTGGATAAAGATACTTATGACACTTGGAATAAAGCTTGGATGGTTAGTGATAGAAGATCATCACCTATCCATCCACTGATATATAGTCATCCTCAAACACACAAACCGGTATGTATTATTGATAACTTTCTGGAAATTATGATATTTATTATTTGCAATGAATTATAACAATCATAAGTCATAACTATAGGTATTGTGTTTTCATTTGGGAATGACAACTGGTTTTATTTGGAACTATAAACTTCCATCAGAAACAACTGCTAGCTGTGAAGAATACGAAACACTTTTAAAATCAATAGACAGTAAAATCAATCAAGATAATGGAAAGTATATATATGTACACAAGGTATTGTTTTTAGTTTGAATTTAAAAAAAAAATAATAATTTTAAAGGGTTATAGCCAATTTTAAACATAAATATTTTTTTTATTCACTATTATTGTTAGAGCATTATAACTTATAATTTATAACAAATGATAAAATATATCTAAAAAAAAGTGTGGAGGTACCTACTTACCTTTAATATAAATTAGAAAAATTTCTTCTGGCCGTATTGACTTTTATTTTATTTTGTTAATATAAATAGTGTATTAATAATGAATATTATTAATAAATATTTAATATTTAACTAATCTAGAAATTAGAACTTTTATATTTTTTATACTAATATGTTAAAGATACTTTTCAAAATCTATATTATTACCTAATACCCACTTAAGATTTCTTAAAAATTATGACATTAGATACCACAAAATGGGTCACTAAATTACGGTCCTTAAAAAAATATCCGTAGACAAGAAATGTATTTTTTTAATTATTATTTTTATGGCCCTCATTCCTGAATTCCTAATGTAGCCTTTCAAAAATATTAATTGTAGACCACTGGTTTATATTCTTGACATTGTTTCTAAAAAAATAAGATAATTAAAAAATGTATTTTTTTTTATACTATTTCATTTATTTCAGACACAATGTCTTTAAATTATTCATAATAAATTATTTGCAATGTTATTTTAACAATTTTGTAAAACATTGTGTATTAAGAATAATGATAATTATATCTTAAATTTACTATCACTTTTTGTGTGATTTAATGTATTTATGTGTGAATGACCTTTTATAATGTTAAAAGTATGTTTTTGAAATAAAAATAGACTATTTTAAAACTTCATTAATAATACTCATTTTATTTTACTTTGTTTAGTGGGAACCAGGCGATTTCATTATATCTGACAACTTAGCTGTTGGACATTTTGCTCATTCAAGTACACAAGCACCCAGAAGTGAAGTTGGCCTCAGAGTACTACATAGAACTACTATTAAAGGAACAACTCCACCAAAGAAATAATATATATATATTTTTTAAACATAATCATTGTTATAATTTTAATATTTATAAATATTTGTGATGCATTCTATCAAAAAATGTAAATTATTTATTATATATTTTTTTATTAGGCACCTATTTTTCTATATTATAATAAAGTCATTATAATATTCCTAATCAACAGTGAATAAATCAATGGTAATTATGAATACTTATTATAATTACTTATATTTTACTTATAGGATATTATTGAAATAAACAACAAACTACAATTATTATTTTGGTACCTATATTATTTGTGTTCAATATTTATTAACTTTCAGAATTAATAATTATATTTATATACAAACAAATATAAGTTAAAAATTGCATCCCTATAATTACAATTCAACAAGTGTGATATTGGTATAAAATGGTATGTGGCTATTTAAAAAAAAAATATGATTGCATATTCTGAAATAATTAATAAGATGTTCAATAATTATAATAGTTTAATTATTGCGTGTGTAGTAGGTCTACCTATCTTTGGTTTTAAAATTTTTGGTAGGTACCTAGTTATTGTTTTAATTTTGAATAATTAAAGCCAAAACTATGATAGCTAGAGTTTGAAATTTGCATGATACCTTCTTACCACTATGCAAGGATGTACTAAGAAAGTATTTTTCAAAGTTCACATCTTACAGAGTGGTTGACATATGGATTTGTTGACTCACAAACAGAGGCGTGCTCAGGAATTTTGGATGGGGGGAGGGGGTTGACATTTTTTTGTAAACAAAATATTTGTTAAATTTACCAGTAGGTATATAAATAAGTTAAGCGCTCACGCAAATTTTTGAATTTTTTTTTTTTTGGAAACCTATGTATCACAACAAGTTAAGAACGATGGTGCAAAAATTAATTGCCGGAAATCATTAATTTTTTTGGTATAGCCTTACGAAGTTTACGATGTTTGGTGTTTTATGCACACACACAACGCTCATAGTAAGTTTACCGCTCTTATAAAGAAATTTCAAATTTTTTATTGAAACCTAGGTGAATCAAAGTCTTAAAAATTATAGTGCAAAAATAATTCTGACAACCGCCTATGGTGGTTTTACATGAAGTCGAGGGATTTTTTAGATTTTGATTGCCAGAGCGAGCGGATAAACATCATTGACCTACAAACTAGTTTATAGGTCTATTGTTACGCCCACGCCGGTTGTATATGAAACAACCAACAATTTCAATTAGCTTTGAAATAAGTTTGATCGACAAATTCATACTTTCTCGACGTTTTCAGCATGACAGGAAAATTTTTAAAAAAGGTTGTTCCGTAAAACAGAAATGTTCCAAACGCGCAAAATATTTCGGTATACCAATGTGTAAGACACCAAAAATCGTAAACTTTGTATGCCTCTTACTTAAAAACTAATGATTTCCGGAAATAAATTTCTGCATCGTCGTTCTTAACTCGTTTAAATACATAGGTTTCTGAAAATAAACATTTTAAAATTCCCGTGGGTGCTAAATTAGATTTAATCCCAATAAACTATTATAACTATATGCAAGTACATTTATATATATTACACCTATTTGTAAAGTGTCCACCCCCTCCCCACCCTATTGAGTACGCCTATGCTCACAAATAACAAAACATTTTTTGTTAAGGTAGGTTTGTATCAGTTATAGAAAATAAAATAGTTACTATGATTAGATATAATAATTTTAAACCTGTGGCTGTATTATAAATTTGAACAAACCACCCGAATGACTATGTTAAAAATCACAGTAAACCTGTGTAGTTTACAATTAACAAAATTTAAGACGGGGTAAATCCACAGACTTTATGTAACTCACAGTATTATTTTATTTATTATAATCGTAAGACTAATAGTTATTATTAAATATAATACGATTTATTTATATAAAATAACACTACCTACTCAGGTGCGTATAACTAGGGACAAATGTTGTGTTTTAATTTTATATTTAATAAATTTATGGGGGCTTTAAACACGCTATAGTAGTCATCAATCTCCTGCATATAAATGCATATTAATATAATATAAAATATGAAATAGAACCATAGGTGTAGAAATCTGAAGCATATAACAATTATATTTTTGCAAAAATACGTTTACAACGGCTGGGGGGGGGGGGTTGTTTCAACATCCAAATCATCCCCCTGGGCCCTGGCTTCTCCACTGTACCTGCCTACTTGATTATATTATTAATTGATTTCGGGTCCCCTGACAAAGTTTGAATTCAGAAAAAAGTTGTTGTATTTAAAATATATTTGGATGATTGATCACTATATGTGTCACCCTAGTTTTTACGGTACAACTATACCTATATCTGGGTGGCTTAAGGTAGGAGTATGGACAAATAATGAAGGTAAGTGCTGTATATAGGTATATGTATTAAAAAATAAATTCTATATATATTGTTCTGATCGAGCACATGCTCTCAAGTGTGGATAATAGGGGGGAGGCTATGGGGCTTTATAGCCCCCCTCCCCATTAGGCCTTAGATAGGTACTTAAAATATTTAAATATTACCTTCATTTTCAGTTTAATAACTATAGTAAAGAGATTAGAGAGGAGCAATACTACACTTAAAACATAAATACATAATATTATACTATAATTTATTAAATTATTAATTATTTCAAAATATTTTGATTTGTTTTGAACTGTTTACGGACATTTTTAGTTTTTTTCCAAAAAATGTCAATAAAATTTTAAAATTTTATTTGTAGAGTAAAAAAGCTTAAAAATTTAATACTGCAACACTCCTAATATGTTATTACAATTAACAGAAAAATATTAAAAATCTATTGTCACAATTTTTTTTATTAGCATTTAAAGTTTAAATTTAGACGAAATACGTAAAAATCACGAAAATGTGCAAATTATTTTGAGAAAAAATTCATTAACCTTTACCTTTTTAAATCTAAAATTTGAAAATTGAATTTTAGATTCCTCATAAGTTTGCTTACCTATTTTAAGCAAAAATGTCTACCCAAAAGTCAAATTAAATTTTTATGAACGTTTGAAGTTCAAATTTTTACAAGTTTGGATATTTACTCGATTTCGCATGTAGTGATTTTCTTATTTTGCTGTAATTCAAAAACGAATAACCGTAAATACTTGAAATTTATATCATATGTATATTTTATCAATTCCTATACACGGTTAAATTTTCAAAATATTTTCACTCGTTTTGAGCTTTTTACAGACATATCCTGTTTACAATTTTTTTTCTATAAATGTCATTCAAATTTTTTTCGTTGGATCGAAAAGCTTGAAAGTTTAATATAAGGCTCCTGATATATTGTTACAATAGTAGTTAAAAAATATTGAAAATACATAGGTACAATTTTTTTTATGAGCATTTAAATTTCGATTTTTGACAACATTTATCAAAGTTGTTTGCGACAATATTGGCTCGATTACGATAAGCCATTGAGGCACATTACAATTTTGGATGAAATTTCCCTGCTATACTACTATGTGTCCGTGTAAGTCAAGTCTAGGAAAAAATTCCAAACAATCTATACCTACAGTATTTAAGTTATAAAAGATAATAAATGGGTATAATAATATGAAAAAGAAAAATAATAATAATACTATTATTGCTTGTCAGTATAGCGTATAAGATAAATAGTTATGTCTCGCTTGCGTTAGTTGTTGGATACAATATGGAGCTTATTACATCTGTTAAAAATAATATTACGAAAATTTCGTATATTAAGAATTTATTCCTATTTATATTATTATCCACAAACGAACTAAGTAACTTTTTTTTTAACTGATTGACATATTATAATATATCATTATAAATAATTAGCAATGTATCTATGTATAGCTATTTATTTTTTACATTTATTAAATGTACCTATTTACTAGGTATTAATGTATTATTATTATTTATTCCAACAATAATTGTAAGCGAGTGCTAACTTTGTCTTACATAGACTGACGATATGTTTATTACCTATTATTATTTTTATTTAGATATTTTAATATAGTTATACTTACTGTCTCTTGTAATTTAATTACTTTAAGTAGTAAGTAGTTCCTTTTTTTCTGGGGCTTTTATTTTCAGGTATTTTTTCCGTCTTTTCGATAACCCCGGAAAAAAGTCACTATATAGTAAGAATCGTTTTTAAATGTCAAAAAGATATGAAATAATACTCTTGGGTAATATTATTATTTCTGTAAAATAATATAATAAAAGAACCTATATACAAAGATATGAATTACTATTAGCTTAACTAATAACTACAATCAACATTCAACAAATTAAACTGTTATACATTAGGTAGTTACTATTATACCTATAGTACCTACTTTATAACTTTAACACTTGTATATACTATATAGTATATTGAGTTACAACTACTGCTCAAATTGAGAAAAATTAAGTAGAGGAGCTTAATCCAATGCAAACTAACATAAAAATAATAAATAGTAGATGAGCACCGTCCACCTACTCACCCACCACTGATATTATTATCATATAGTTGTAGTCCACAATTTTAATACGAGGTATCCATTTAGCATATTATTATTTCTGTTAGGGGTTTTGTGGTGGGTTGGGTGTAGGAATATTTATGAGTGATGTATAAAGTGCAATGAAGACTTGACTGTAATTTAATCGTTAAAAAAAGCCAAATGGAGAGGAGGTGATCCTATAAATCCACCCCTGATTTTACTTGACGCTTAAGTTTCTAAAAATATTTCTCAATTCTATATTATACATCAATTTAAGTCGTTACAAAACAATATTTTTGGAATGCATTTATATTTTTATTATTTGTATCGCTATCATTTTTACTCTTTTTGATGACAACATACATTTTTAATTGCAAATTCTGAAGTAGATTATTATTTGGACTATATTGACCAATAACAACCAAATTTTGGACAAACAGTTTATTTGTTATAACTTATAAGTATTTAAAGTTTAGAATCCAATATCTAAGCTTTCGATGATCGCGGAGTAGCGGAAACCAACATTTTTCTGTACAGCCACTCCACTCCACACATCAAAACGTTAAACACCTACTTATAAGTTATAAGTTATAACTTATGCCAGGGGTGGGCAACTGCAGGCGGCCCGCGAGTATTTTTTATCTGGCCCGAGCTAAATTTTCAAATTACATCATACAATTTTAAAGTGTTAATTAAAAGTATGAATTACGCGTTAAATGTATAGGTACCTATTTATACCACCCGGAACCCGGTATCATAGGTATATAATCATTACTATAATAATATAGCATTAGTCTATTGCTTATTGCACATTTACACTAAGCAGAGTGGTGGTTTTATTGAAGTAGACAGTAAACAAGGAATTCTTACGAAATAATAAGAAAATGTATGCATACATAGTACACAATATAATAATATTAAAGGTATAGGTATAATCTATTATAAATAATAACTATTTGCGAGTAACTATAGGTACCTACTACCTACCTATATATACATAATATACTTAATTACTGCAGTCGAACCGTAGGTACCTATGCTATACTGTGAGATGTGAGTTCTGATTACTATAATACGTCTTTACTATACAGCATTACTGCATTAGTGTATTACAGACTACAGTATACTATATATAGACATTAGAGTATTTTTTTACTACAGGACAGACGTACAGTGTACAGTTTTTATAGTACAGTTGTAGTACCTACATAAGTAAAGCCGTAATTCCGAAAAAATATATCTATTATAATAATAAATTACACACGAAACAGGAACCTATTTAATTGAATTTAATAAACATTTAACATACAATAACTATTATAAGCACACCACACATGTATATAATTGTATAGGTAGGTAATTGTATAAATTGAGGTGTATAACGAATAATAATAATAATATGAACTAGGTACCTTACCTATGCATATTATAATAGTATCAATAATATCAATATCATAGCGTATTATGTTTTGTTTTGCCGTCTTGTAATTATTGTTATATCATTATTTTATTTAAAAAACAATAATTATAATTTATTTACACTATAAAATATTATAATTATAAGGACAACGTGAAAAATAAGCAAGTGACAGCGCTACGGAGTCACCTAAATGGGTAAATAGTAAATATAATAAATAGTTGCTAGATTAATATAATAATAATAATAGTAATATGTCATAATAATAATAACAATTCATCATCCCGACGCCAAGTCGAGGGACACCGAGCGCGGACGACGGCTTCGGCAGCGGCGAAGTGCGTCGAATCCGAAAATTGCCAATAAACATATGATTGGCGGCTTTCCGTTGGCGGTGTGGAACGCGCGCTCGGCGGTTGTCGTGCGGAGCGGTGGGGGAGTCGCCGACAAGCTGCTGCCGCCGCTGCTATCGCGTTTCGGCTCGTGCAGTCGTGTTATCAGCGGGTGGCCAACGTGCCCGTTTGCAGCCGCAGCTCTAGTTAAATTTTTTTTTTTTTTTTTTTTAAATCAAAATTTCAAGCGCAAAACGCCGTATATTATTATATTACACAAAAAATACAATACAATATATTGTATAATATTCCCAATTATAAATATATTTATATATATATTATATATAAATAATATTCCGCGGCGGTCTTCTGTTTGTCGGTCGTCGAAATCGCCGTTACACTATTTAATATAATAATAATATAATACTCAGACGTGTACGTTTTCGAGCAGGAGAGGTTCGCGCGCGGCATACCATTATTCCGCACGGGACCGTTCGTGATATTGTATAAATGGGGGAGTACAAATTTAGTGTAAATTCTAGTTTAAGTTCTATCGAGTACCAATCATCGGTGAACACGTCCGGGCTGCCGTCGTCGTCGTCGTCTCAGTCGTATTTTGCCGACGACGGCCCACAGCAGCTGCAGGACGTCGCCGTTAAACAGCAGATCTCACCGTCACCGGTTAACGGCGATCACCAACAGCTGCCCTCCACCAAAGGCACTGTCAAAGAAGATTCTGTGTTGGCAGCTTTAGGTGGTGGTGGTGATAAATCATCAGGCGGCCCACAAATGCAGTTACCATCATCTTACAACAATGAAGCTAGTCTTAATGTGATAAACTCGTCGACCAACTCGTCTACGTCTAGTCTATGGTCAGCGTCCGTTGATGATACATTGATACATGGGTTAAATGCATCTGCGGCTGCAAACAACGCTGTAAGTTGTGTATTAAAAAAAATAGAATGATTTTATATTATGTAGAAATGGGTGACTGAACTATCAACTGTTCCGTCACCCATTTCTACAAACCAAAAGTTGTTATGTACCCACTTCCCCTTTTTTTAATTTTAATTTATTTTTTACTTTTTTTCATGATATAACCATAAATAAAAACATGCCTTTTCTTGTAAATTTCTTTTACTCCATACCATTGGGCTTAAAGCTTATGAGTATGAACTTTTATCAGGGAATACCTATTTCTCTAAGAATTATTTTAAATGCATAACATTAGCTACCTATAGGTTGGTTATATAAAATTTAATGTTAACATTTTTTTACAAACTTTTAGCAATACAATAGTAAATACCTATCTTACTAAGCTTATGTGTATTGTGTACACGTACACTGCAATTAGTTATTGAACCTACATTATGTATGTATACATTTTTGAAAAACAAACATTTTGTCACTGAATAAAATATTAAGATATATGTCTACCTATATTTGTTCCTAAAAACTAGTAGTTAGTTCCTACATGCTGTTTCTTTTAAAAATGTTTAACTGTAGCCTAGGTATTAGTAATTATAGTAATTTAGTTAAATATTTTATATTTTTATATTTTCTAATAATATAAAGTATAGATCATTCTTAGTTGTACCTATAGTTTTATTTTTATTTTTAATGTTACCTAGGTGTCAATTGTAAAATAAGCTTACCAAAATTTGAAAGTGCACATTATATTACTATTTTATTTAAGGTCTCTAGCCTCCTAATCTCTGTATATTTAATGTAAGTTTTTAGTAGATAATATTTACCATTATTTTAGAGTAATCATTTGAATCTCTACATATCGGCTATTTATAATTTTGTTGAGTATAAAGTTTAATATTCTAAAAAGAAATTCAACCTATTTATTTCAAAAGAAAAAAAAAATGGAAATTGTGAATTTAATAAATATTATTTCTTCTACATACCAACCTATTTACTATTTAATTTTAAAAATCTGTAAACTATATTAAGTTAGTATGTATATTTCTTATGTCCAATATATTTTACCTATCTGTATTATTTAACCATGTGTTTAAACTTGGGAGGAAAGATGGACATATTACTAAACACAGATGGATTAATAGTGTGTGTGGTTATACACCAATACTTATAATTTTGTATACCTAACTTAGTGTCTTAGACAACTAAGGATTTTAAAAATAACTACCTCGGTATTCACTGTTATTTATTGGTGTTAAATAGGTACTGGCATACTTCCTATTAGGTAAAAATGGTTGAAATATGTTATACCTAATTAAATTTAAAAGTCTTAGTTCATTGACCATTTTATTGTACTAAAGTCGTATGATTTATTTATTATTTTCTCATGGTAGGTATTTGATTGATTTACTTAGGTAGTAGTTATATTGTTTGAAATGCAACCAATAGTTTTCCAACTTGAATAAAACATTAATAAGTATATTAAATCCATTAAATGTATTAAAACCTTCTTAAATCATTATTTTCAATTTTAATTTATATTTTTCTACTTACTTAGGTACCTAGTTTAATAACAGTTAAATGAAAATAATTTTTTTTCAAATTAGTATAAAGAAGAATATAAAGTGTTATACAATTATGTATAAAAAATTTCTTTTTACACAAAGCCAACTATTTCTTTTTCAACACCCATTAAATGTACATTTTTATAAAATACATCAAGAAAATAAAACTTATTGACTTTTCATAATTTAGTTTCATTTATTTGTTAATAAATGTGTATTTAAGTTTTAAACTGTATTTTTATTATAATCATTCAACCAATAAAGTTTTCATAAATATTTCTTATTGTCTATGAAATATGAAAAAGAAGCACCAATCACTGTCATATTTACTAAGTGGCTTGTTTGAGAAAGTTCTACTTATTTATGTAAATTACTGTCATTGTTATTTCCAGTCTCATTCAAGAATTAAACAATACCTATTTATTATAAACTTTTGTTGGACTTGAAAATGTTTCCTATACTCAAGAAAAATGATAAATTAAATTTATATTTGACATAATTTTAATTTTGGTGATAAGTTATATAGGTAGGTGACTGATTTTCAAATTAAACATTTTAATATTTGATGTTTTTAGAATTTCTCAAATACTTTGTACAATACTGGCCTTGGACCTCATCACCAGCAACAGCAACCACAGCAACATCATCATAGACGTCAAGCATCTGGCGCCACACACAATTTCCCTCACAATCTGTCTAGGCAACTGCAACAGTCAGCTCATCCGCAGAACCTGTACATGGCCAGCAAGGGATACTCTTGGTCACAGTCACATCAGAATTCGTGGCTTAACTCTAGTCAAAATCAAAGTGGTATAGCCGGTTCATCGTGGAATCGTGGTCGTTCTGTACCTAATTTGAATCCAATGCATGCTTTAGCTGGTCGTAAGCCAAATACTAATTACAATCATCATCAACATCAATCTACTCCTATGAATTCATCAAAATTTAAACGTAGTACTTCATATCCAGGAAAAGGACTATTCAATCAAAATTCTACAACTTTTGATATTAACAACATCGATGAGACAGACGTAATGAGTTACCAGGTAAGATTATTAAAATCATTATGAGTTATAATTAATTTTAGTCAGTAACGGTGTGAATTTTTTTTCTATGAAGCAACTACTTTAAATAAGCACCCACACACAATTTTTTCAAATTTTACACTTATCTTTTCACACATTTCAAACGCAGGTCGTATGTAAATATGTGAGTATAAATTATAAACTAGTCTAGCTGATAGGTCTTGGAGACTGGAGTCATTGGGATAACCACCCCCACTTTTGTATTAGGCGGCTGCCTCATAAAATAGCTATTCACGCCACCACTAGTTTTAGTACTTTAACTGTTAAGTATTTATTGTCAGGGTAGAATATTAAGAGTCAGGAGAAGATCCTGTGGCTTATATTTAAAAACATACTGTTTTTATGAATTACAATTTAAAATAAATTTTTCTGTGTCTAGTTCTCCTATTATTTGTCTATCCTTAATTATGGCCTTTTTTGTTAATAATAAGATTTTACATTTTGATGGTCAGCTAATAACAAATAAACAATTAAACAAATTATAACTATATAAAAAATATGTATCCAATAAAAAACAGGAAAAAACTGGGCTCGTTAGATACAATTGTGGTTTTTTTATAGGTATTTATTTATTAATTTTCTTTATCAAATCAAGGAACCTTGTTGTTTTATAGTTTATAGTAAATATCTGTAAATATTTTCATACATATATATTTAGTTTCATACTTGTATGATTAATAAATACATCATTTTAGAACTTAAAATTTATTTTTTATTTCTTAATAGCTAGCGTGTTTCTATTTGCAAGGAAACATTTTAAAGAAATGTCATCAAGCGCGGTTTTGTTCAGAATTATTATCCATTTCAATCAATAATTTATCATGATATAAACTTAATAAATTATTAAAAATAAATACCACCATTATTCATAACACACCACTATCTTGAATTGCAATGAGATCAAAGAGCGAAAGCAATATAAATAAAAATACGTTTTATTGTGTCTGTTAAAATCAAAATGTCACATGATTACTTGGCATTGACATCTGATCAATGCCTAGTAATTACCTAGATACCTAAGTAGTAAGTACATTATTTTAAAATGTCCAAGCAATATATAATAAAATTTATAGTTTTCAATTATTATACAAAAGTTGTTTCCGTAACTTTAAAGTTTAATCACGCAGATAAAAACTTTTGAATAAACATATCTTAATGCAGTTCAGAGCACAAATGGAAATTATAATAATTGTCGAATGATGTAGTCTACAACCTGGGTTTCCGTACTAAAATATTTTTGATGCGTTCTTTTTCTTTAACCATTAATTTGCTTAAATTATTTTGAATTAAAATACAATACATGTTACAACCATTTTTTCAATTTTAAAAGGTACAAATGTTTAATAGTGATACTTGATATAGGACAGAGGTAGTTTAATAATATCTTAGAACATATTATTATTATTTATCAAGTATATGTTATGATATGTTATAATATGATAATAAAGAGTCTTTTATCATACTCGTTTTCTATAAATAATTAAAAATGTATACTAACTTATTATCTTCAAACTATGGGTTATAAACTACAAATAAGATATTTTAATATAAATATATAATAATATTAATCGTACCGTTTTTAAAGAGTCTGATAATCTATATTAATAATTTAAACATGTATTTTTTTTAAATTTAAGAAATTATGATAGATAGATATTAATCATTCTAAACTCTAAAACAAAGTTTAGTAACATCAGTGTTCTAATTTATTGGTAAAATGAAAACATTTATTCGCTTATTTTAGTGAAGATTAATTTTATTTTCTTGAAATTGAATTATTTCCATTTAATTAATCGGCAGACCGATTAGGAAGGTCCAACTGTCCAAGCATTATCCTGTGCTGTTGTTTTATTTGTTACTCCAAGGAAAACTTAGGAAAACAATTCTTATGAATTATGAGTTATGGCGGCATTATGCCAAGTCTGTTGTTTTTTAACGAACCCTCTTCCGTTCTTTTCTATCTTTTGTGAATACTCCTTTGGCACTGCCGATTAAACACGTTTTTTTTGCCTATTTAAACCACCAGCATATTAAATCTTCCATACCATTATCAGGAACCCTGCGAGATATTGGTAAAATAAATTACATGCTTAAAACAGTTGGTTATTTTTAGGTATTATGTGTAATATATATTTATATAATTAATAATATATTATATATTATAGTAAAGTATAAAACCTATATATGTTGTAACAGGAAGACTTGACAGATTAAATAACTTTAGTTCTAATCAATATTTTAAAATTGTTATATATTTTTGTCTCTTTAGCTGAACGTATAATATAAAAAAAAAATATTTTTGTTTTTTAATACTAGAAATAAAAAATTTTAAATATGATTAAATTATTTTCAAAACAGCCAGTTTGTAAATCTAATTATAAGAACAATTTTGATGATAAAAACATTTATCTAAATCAAGTGGTTTATTTTTTAGAATTTTTTAAAATATCAATATATTTTTAAGTATATTAATTTAGAACGTAATAACTTTTTTCAAAACATTATTTTTGGGAATTTCCTAACTAATTTCCTGAAAATATTTCTTAAATTATTTCTGAACCATATAATGTTAAAAAAAATTTTTAATATATTTATGTAGCGTAATTTTTTTTTTTTGTCAGGTGTTCTTATCTTGTACCTATATATAAATATATGATATATAAGTGGATAACAGGGAACTACTAAACTTTCAATTTTGTTTTATTACGATACAAATGTTAAATCTAAACTCTTCAAAACTTGAAAACCTATAATCAAAATAAAATAATTGTATAGAAAAGTACAGCCATATAGTCATTACCTATATGTACTTTTATGGTTATGTAGAACAATATGCCAATATTAAACGATATTATAAATAAAATTTCTTATAGTTTAATATATTTTAAGGTCCACTAGTTGGCCATCACTTTGTATGCTGAATGTTGTTATTCTCTTCAGCTGCAGTTTTAAATAGGGATAGTTTATGTATTTAGTATTTAGTTTTGACGAACTATTATTGATATGCTTGTCTCGTATTTCGGAATCCTGGACATTTTACCGATTTGTCACCACTTTTCGATGGCTTTGAATAAAGATACAAATAATTATATTATACCTATATTTAACCAGTGGCGTATCTACGGTGGGGTGATATGGGGATGATATCCACACATGGAGACTAAAATGTGTACCTACAGAATAAAACAAAATCTTTATATCTTCCCCCCCCTCGTTAAAAAATCTTAGATACGCTACTGCATTTTAAAATAGTACCTAAGATTTGACATTTTATTTTTTGAATATAAAGCAATTAGTTATTAAATTAATTAATTAATACAATGACAACTTAATATTGAATTATTGTTTTAATAGTTTATTCAGATATCCTTATATCGTTCATTTTAATATATCACATTATGTCTTATTTTATCGGGTATTAAATAATCAATTATTATTTGTTTTATACCCCAACCGGGGATTTACTTCATACGTACATTGTGTTAGGTTAAAATTATCACATATTCACTTCAGGTATTCTTTCACATTTTATTGTACCTCTCCTTCCCTAAGAGTTTAATAATTTGTGTAGTAATTGTGGTAAGGTAAAATAATACTAGACATTTTTAAACTGAATTCCATTCAGTAAAGTTTCACATAAAAGTTCTATTAAGAAGATTTACCTCTTTAAATGTTGGTAGTCGTATTGCAATGCGGCCACATCTCTGAATTTCAATTTATTTTGAAACTATTTATTATTCGTTGAAGTAGAATCCGTCATTTTTCACATGTTTTTTGTGGATTGTGTTATAAATGCTATAGCAATAAATAAACGACACAATTAAATTGTTTAAATAATTAAAATAGCTCGTTCGTATTCATTAGTATTTAGTTATTGTGTAAGATAACTTTAAATATTTTTAATTTCTAACCAAATCTAAAAACGAAAACCCGGTTGTCATATTGGTATAATATTTTTTGTTATGTCGTTGGGGGTTTTTTTTTTGATACATTGTTTCAAAAGGTAGCCGACGCAGGCGTTAAGAAGACCCTCCGGTTATACGGTCAATAAAAATAGTGGCCCCGCCGACGGCGCGTGGACGACGGGCGGCTTTACTACGAATAACCTCTCGGGTTCGCCACGTTGCAATGTGCACATACACGCGCGCTTGGCAAATGACACAGGGGTGTATGCTGACTGGCGGGTGTACAGACCATAGATATATAGAAGGTACTAACTCATGTACGTCAAAAGAAAAATAATAACACTAAAAGGTCAATTCGTATGTCTACCTCCCAAAAAAACGTCTTTTCGAGAATTTATTCATACATTTTAATTTATTATATAAGGTCTCAATTAGTTGTACAGCTTTGAAATTCAATATTTATTTTATATATTATATATATATAATATTTTCATTTAAAAACTTGTTGATTAATTATAAAATATGCCTTGATTTTGGTCATCTTTATGGTGTGTTATTTTATTTGATAAATACCCGGCAAAGACTTTCAATTATATATTTATGTTTAATGATACAATTGTGTTGTTTAATATCTTAACTTACTAAAAGTTATTGTTTCTTTATGCTTATGAAATTAATTAATCTTTCGTTTATTTACCTCATCAAAACGTGTTTTTTAGGGTATCAATAATTAAAAATATTTAATTAATTCTAAACAATCTTTACCTTATACCCAAGAATTTTTATTGAAGTAGGTATGTTAAAAAGTAGAAACTTATGAAGTAAATCATATGATGTTTTAAAGTACATAATATATGCATTAAAAAATGCTTATACTTGATTTTAAGTAGGACCTATGAGCACCTGTTTCCGAGTATCATAGTCTAGTACTCTAGTATATATTATAAGGTTTTATTTATGAATATTACTTTTTTTTCATAGGTAAATAAAAAGTCCTGCTTAAATTTTTTTACCTAGGATTGTCACTTGTATGTCAGCATTCTTAGGTTAAACACATCATATTGTAGTCTATAATATGAGTAGTTTGTCCTAAAAAGGACAAAAACGACGTGAAAGCGATCTAATATAAAAGAGAGACCTAGTTAATTACTGGTAAAACACGATTGGGTATAGTGGTAAGTAATACATTCTAGAAACCACGTGAGCTCGTGTGAACATTTACATCTTGAATTTTAATTACCTTTACACGTTATTGACATATTGCGCTTACTATTTTGACGATTAAAACATAAACAATAACTCACATTTTGGATTCTTGGTTGAGCGACACAGCTATTGGACTGTGATACCTATTTATCTCAAGCCGAAAAAACCTAACTACCAGTATTTTGTATTCTTCTCCACTTTTCATGGCTAACCAAAGTAATACTTTTATTCCATTTATTGATACCTAAAAAATGTATATAAAAGTTAAACTTTCAAAGGTTCATTGCAGGAAAATATGATCATGTTGGCCTCGGGGAGTCAATTTTCATAGTCAAATTTCTTTTGATTATTATTTTTTAATTATTAATATAATTTGAGACGTATTTTATTTTATTTCTGTATACTATTTTATTTTTTACTCTACTCTTTTATTATTTTTTTTAGTGTATTTGTTATGTGGGTAATTATAAATATGTACCTAGTTAAATGTTGTTTCATAAACTAGATTATTTAAAATAATTTATATAAAACTAAATTGTTGGTTTATTTTAGTATTTAATTGTTTTTTTATATAGGTAGGATTCTTACTTAGTTTTAGGTTTCTATAATATGCTACGTATCAAATGTACGACATATTGGTAGGCATCTGCATCGGGCATCCGCTGCAACTTTCGTTGTAATTTACCATTAATATTATTAACGTTGTATACATTTTGTTTGACGATAATATTTACGGCCTATACTATACTCATATAGAGTATAGGCATCAGTAAAATAATATATGACGTACAATGTTATCTGATTTATTGTAATTTGTCTTGAAATTAATTACGCCTACTTTTCTATAGTTTTGTACATAATATGCTATGGTCAATATAGAAATCAACGCAATTCTTTTTACTATCGAAGTGCTTTTGTTATTATTTATATAGTTAATTTTATTTAAAACAATATTATTTAGCGTAAAATAAGTTAAAAAAGTGCATATTGTTTAATTTGTTACTTATAAATAAACACCAGATTGGTTTGCTAGAACCAAACTATATAGTAACCAGATTGGTAGGCTGTGTATCATGAGTAGCGGTCAAAGAAACTTCCGAGCATATAAATAGAACAGTGGTGGCTTCTAGATTCCAATGTTGGCTACACATTTTTTCCTACGTGCTGTTTATGCCAAATCCGATTGCACTGGTTGAGAATTAACCAGGAGGGGGTTTTCGTAAAAAAAAAAACCATGCGACTCTTGTGCCAAGTGTGGGGATGAAATTTTTCATTTACTCAAGTTTTTCTCGGCAATAGCTATTATTATACGCCTGGACATACTAGACGTATGAACGTATTTGGTGCTGGCGGCCGTTCAACTAGGACATTTCGCTGGCTAGTCAAAATAAAATTCAACCTTAAAATAATATAGTTTCTAATAAAACATATATTTATTTGAAAATGTTTTCATTTGACATAGTTTAAATATTTAACTAATGTGTAGGTATATACATAATATTTTTATTAATATTGATGGTGATTTTTATTTCAAGCTTTTGATTTGTGATTCATGTTGTGTTTATGCGATGTAAGATTATACAAATGGTATATAAGTAATTTGCATTTAAGTAGCATAAATGCGCAGCTAGTCATCATTATCGATGGAACATATATGATCGTTATAAATTTAATACTTAACATGTACCTACCTATGTTTTCTAATGTAAATAATAATGACTGAACTTTGATTTCGAAATATACAAAGCTGAATTAATTATGTTGCAAGATAATATGTAATGTTATTTTAAATTTAATTAGGGTCCTCCATTTTTGTTTAAATTAAAATTCATACTACAAATGTCAAACTAAAACATCGAAATATTCAATAAGTAATCTAGTAAGTTTTATGATTTTTAAATTAAATCTATTATATAAACATTTCCATGATTTCCTATAGGGATTTAATTAAATGTGGGGTTTATGTTGTATCTTTA
Source organism: Nasonovia ribisnigri (assembly GCA_027563435.1). NCBI lineage: Eukaryota > Metazoa > Arthropoda > Insecta > Hemiptera > Aphididae > Nasonovia > Nasonovia ribisnigri. The sequence goes on along the minus strand of JANEHU010000271.1, from coordinate 118,663 downwards.
AATTGTTTACTTATTTTTTTTTTACTTTATAGACTAGAGTATACAATTAAAATACATAAATCTTATTGGTTATTTTTTATCTACTCATACTATCTGATTCATTGTTACATAGTTAGTTGGGAGATGGAAGTTAAAATGCTGAATAAAAGTTTAGATAATCTGTGATGTTAAATGATTAATTTATTCGAATATTACTCCTAAACTGTCTACTGTGTAGAATATTAATGCAAAAACTATGCACATAATACATTTCAACCTATCCGACTTAGTTATTATGTTTCTAATGAAAATGTACATAAATATATCAAACTTTTAAATTTAAACTTAAAATAGCTTGCATTCAATTTTTCGTAAATTATTGTTGTTATTTACCTTATAGTAGTGTTAAACGTTTCTTTTGTTTTTTTATTCTTGAATATCTTCGTTTACTTTTCGTAAGCTGTATAGCAATGTTTCAATATCCCTTTATAAAAATAAAAATAAGTTTAATATTCTATAGTTAGTTGTGTAACTTTTAAGTTTTGTTTTAAGGTAATTTTAATTTCATAAATAATAAAACACGTAGGTACTTATAATGATAGATTAAGTTATACATAATTGTGTAAGTAGGTAATCTATTGCGTTTAATATTATGTTATCCATTTTTGTATTTTATTTAAGCCAAAATCACTACTTTTGTAGTGATATATTTAAAAAAAAAAGTTGATCTAATATAGTTTGTTGGAGCGATGGATGTATTGGTCCAACACAATATGATGTTAATTTTTTTGTTCATCTGACATCACTTTTAAGATCAGTAAAATGTTTTTAACTTTAAACTTTGAAGCTAGTTTGTGGAAACAAATTGCATGTAATTGATAATTTAGTTATAGGTACTTTTTTTCAATTTTCACCAAAAATTATACTACCATGTTCTATATAGACAAGTTATAATTTCCAAAATATTTTTGATTTTTTTAGCTATTTATAGACTTGAAATGTATTACAAAATTCCTCATAAGTTATTCATCCAGCAACTAAAACATATCAAAAGTATAAGTGTTCAAAATACTTACTCATTTAAAAAATATTAATTGATGAAGGACTTGAAACTTAAAGCCATTCCGTACATTTGTTATTATTTTCTATACAACATTTTACTAATTTTAAGCTATCATTTTTTAAATGAACCTATTCATACTGTTCTTTTATTTTATACGTCGGTATTGAATCTTATGTCTGACTTTATATACAATGTTCTAGACAAAAATTAGGTCAACATACTGTAATTACTAAAATATCCTCAGAAATGGCGGTTGACATCTCTGTCTCCACTCAGAATCATTTCATCGTAAGCAATAGTTTATCATTGAATTCAAATTTAACAAAATCATTAGTCATTACTGTGATCTACTCAATGATGAGATACATACACTCTGAAGGTTTACTTTATAGTACTATTTATGGTTGGGTGACCCTTGGTTTCTTTTTATTCTTAAGTCTAAACATAACAAGACGGAAACGAGTCAGATTTTCCGAGTTTCTTTGTGGATGGGTTTTCAATCATATATTTGGCTCATCATGCTTTCCATTTTTGGTACGGCTTCATGATTTAAAAGACTGATGATATTTGTTTGAACTTGAATTTATTTTTTAACGGGTTTAAAATTATTTTTGATAATTATGTTATTATATTACTGTTAGTATTACAATGTTTCAGTGTGTATGGGATATTCTATAGTTTTACAAGTTCTTTTATAAATACTATATTTATAATTTATATATATATATATTATATATGTGTGTGTGTGTACACCTAGTAGCTAGATACTATATATATATATTATAGTACCTATGTAAATAAACATTTGATTTCTGTTTTTTCATCACCTGTGTGTTATGCATTAGGTTTTCACTTACAGCGTTATCCTACGAATACAATATAATTCGTGAGTAGTAATGGCTGTTATGACCTTAGGCATCAAACTATGATTGTTGATGGAAATGCGCTGATTTATTTACAGTCCATTAGTCTTGTTATAGGAAGTGGTCATTAATCATGTAATCTATTGCATGAAGACTATATCGCCACGTGCTATTGTATTTTATATTTTCTGTGCTCAAACCTACAGAATATTTAGATTTAACTACTTTTCATAGTTATGAATCTATTAATTATTATTGTAACACGTTCCATTGATAAATTTATCAAATTCTGACTTTCGAAAATAATTTCTTGGTGTATTTATTTATATTTATTTAAGTTCTTATTGATGGCTTAAACGTATACTAGATAATGTCAAATATTCATTAATCATTTATAAATGTTTCCCAAATTGTGAATATAAATCAAACATTTTAATGATGTGTACCTATATTTAGACATTTAATGTGTTTTCACACACAATTATTTCTTTTATTCGTCACTGAACAATTAAAAACAACTTGTCTATGATAGATTCTTATTAAAAACTAAAATATATTTTTATAATTATTTTATTACATTGTTTTTTTCATTGTAAACTCTAAATCAGAAAAAGTCATAAATCATATCATATCCTTTACATTGGAAGCTAGTTTTAGCATCTAATTTTACTAAAAATATGTTGTATTATTTAAATTTTAATGTGTAATTGTTGAGCTATAATTATGTATACAAAAAGCTAGAAAAAAAAAATATATTTTATTACAGTTTTTGCTGTTTAGCACCTAACAAAAGTTAAAATGTACTAGTAGTTTTATTTTACTTAATACATAATTCGAGTAGAACATATAATTATTACTAAGAAATTTAATTTACGTATTGCTTAATACTCTTGATTATATTCTTATGTGTAATTGTTTTTAGACTCATTTCAATCTTATCATATTCGTTAAACCCTAATGTTTATTACCTATGTTGTAATATTAACGGTATAATTTCAAATATAATTAAACAGATGTTTATAAAAAAAAAATTGTTGATATTTTTTTAATATTTATTGTCGACATTACTTAAAATATTTCATAAGTATAGTCCGCAGTTATAACTTGATAAGTTTATTTTATGTATAGGAAGATTTTCTTTTAATTAAATTATTATATATAGGTATATTATTACCTGGTATAAATATAATTATTTAGTTTTAAATAGATGTATTGTTTTATTATTTTATATAAGTTGGCAATTATTAACTCTTACTAAATTTTAAATTTAAATTATGATATGTATTTCATATTTTTTTTTTTTAAATCATTGGAATTTTATTTTTTAAAGTAATACTAAATACACTTTTTATTATAGTTCTTTTTTTTCTTACTCTATTGTACTAAACATTTTATTTTCAATTTGTTTTTCAACAACTCATTTTAACTTATTAGGTTATTAGTTTATATTAGTTTAAACTAATAAAACTACTTTTTGTTGGAAAAAGATCTTTTAATTTAATTATTTTGTTTTTGTTCGTAAATTTAAACAATAGTTTAATTATTGAATAATTCATATGCTAAATGCGAACAGAAATGTAAGTAAAGATTCAATAATAGATTATCTGGTATTTCATTTTTCTTAAAAATTATTATAGGTACCAATTTCTCGACTTAATTTATTAAAATGGATTTTCATACATAGTTCTCATCAAGGGTTATGCATATTATATAGAGGTCGGAATGTTATAGTATATAGACTATAGAGGCGTAGACCTAGTGGTTTGAAGATAATCCTAGAAACGGAGAGCAGTTTACATGCACACGATTATATGCGTCCTGGGTTGAATTAATAATGCAAGAGCATACTGAGGGTGGACGTAATTAGTGGTCGTCCAGAATAAAGGGTCAAGCGCTGTGGACACGCACTCGTGGTTTAACGATTTTTAAAATAGGAGTGGGCGCACAGAATTCAATGTTTCAGGATTAAGCCAACACAGAGAATAGACTGTTATAAAATGACACCTCAACTGTTCCTTTGATATATTTATATTAAAAAGTATTAGGAACTCGTTCAAATTTTAAATATTATATAAAGTTGGATAATGTTTCGTAAGTAAGTTTATCTTTAAATGTCCAAAATAATGTTTAGAAGTCACACTTTCACACGATTTAGATGTTATATCTTCACATAAGAATTAATTTATGTATATTTAATTTCGTATTCTACGTGAAGTGCTAGCCTCGATGGTATCACAAAAATAAGTATAAATGTGTGGTTTTATTTAATTAATATTTTTTCTTCAGAAAATACTTTATATGGTTGTATAGGTAGTTAAATATTAAAACGAATAAAATAAACGTTAGACTATACGTTTTGAGAAATATTAAAAATAAATAAACTCTCTATAAGTTACATAATTAAATAATGTAATGTACTAAGAAGTTCTAAATATAAAAGAATATTTTCTAGTTAGAATAAATTATATTTAAATTGCATTCTTATTATTGTATTTTATTGTTTTTGATTTAGTTTAGTAAAATTTTATAAAAATTTTATTTCTATTTCTTTAAGTTATTGAAATTATCTTCAACTTATATTATATAAGTAAATTATTGAAAAAAAAGAAATCGTAAATAGCATGTTACGCAGTTAAAATTATAAAATAATAACTATCATAAACAATATATTATTACCTATATATAATATTGCAGCCATATTATCCAGTTTTTTCACCTGCACCTAGCATTAAATTATAAAAACTAATACTGCATATTATTATAAATATTATGAAGTCTTAAAATATTTTCTCATAACAGATAAATTTAATGTAAAAAAAAAACGTATTTCTATCAACAATACGTATTAAAATAAATGTGAGTGTAGTATCTACTTTCAATATAATATTGTCTTAAGAAGTTATATATAAATATGATATTTCTTACGTGTCAAAATCGAATTTGGTAGTTTGCTTGAAAGTTAGTAAGGCGATAGGGTGTTTATGTGGTAGTTATTATAGACGGATAGCCGGACAGGCCCAATAGTAAATCCAGGGAACCGGACATCCCTAAGGATATTGGACGTTTAATAATAATGTACAAGACAACAGAGGAGCGCCTTTAATCCGATTGGTGTATCGTCGTATAATCGACCGACACGTTTTATTATTTTTCATGGTATATGAGTATATGTAATATAATAGCCTTTATTCAATACAATACCTTCCATCGAAAATGGACTCCTGTATGATTGTAAATTATTTAGTATTCAATAATTATTTTATTTTAATAACTATTGTATTTAGTAGATTTAAAATTTCAAAAAAGTTATGTTACAGTTTAGTTTCTTTTTTCGTTTGATTAGCTTATTTGAAATTCATCAGTTATTGTATTTAATGTATTTTTATTACTTTTAGATTGTTGTAGGCGAATTTATTGACCCGTGTTTGAAATTAATTAATTATTCAGAATTTACAGTTAAAATTGGATTAATCAACCATCTAATACTGGTATTCACGTAATCGATAATGTCCAAGTTCATAGTGTGTTAAATGTTAAATAGCAAAAATAAGAAACAAATATAAGCTCTTATTGGTTATTTATTCTTTGTTATACATGAAAAAATGTATAGATTTTTAGCAATAAAACTTTGGATGATCAATTTTTAATGCTATAATTTTAACATTAAAAACAATGTTTAAACTAGCTGAGGTATTTACTATAAGTATTAAAAGTATTAAATATTATACTATACTAATAGGTATAATATCATAATTTAAAAATAAACGACGTCATTGTCTGTTATGATTTGATTATATTCTGAACCGGTCAAATTGATTATTATAATTTAACTTAGCATAAACTATAAAGATTAAACAGTATATTAAAGTAAACAGAAGTACCTATATATTATACTCTTTAAATTCAAAAATTAGCTGGCATTCCGTTAACTAAAAACCATATAATATCCTTAGTGTTCTCTTCAAAACAATCGTATCATAATAGTAAACAAAAAAATGAAATTTAGAAAAATGTATATAAATCAATAACGTATTTGAATACGCTTATGTATTATACTAGGTATAGGTGAGATAAAATCAATAGAAATATTGAATTTGGAAATATGAAATTCGTTCAGGTTTTAGATTCCACGGGCACAGTTTTAAAGAATCGGGCATCGGTTTTTACAACCATGCATTTTGTTCCGGAAAACACTTTTTGAATCGTTTTTCAAATGCAATGATTTATCATTCCTTTCAAATAAAAATAAAAAATAAAAATGTAATAGTGTCTTAGGCTAAAGTGAGCGAAGCGTGACAAGTGTCCAAAATACTCTGTATATTCAATACCCATACGTATTTTTTAAAACAACATTTTATGTTTTTTTCTAGTAAAAACTGTCGGATGTTTTATTTTTTTAACAAGAGATAATATTATGTTTTTACATTGATAGAAATATCTGGTTTATAATTTGCTTTTTTGTTTAAATGTACGAATACATACAGAAAACCTAATAGCTATTTGAAGTAAAGCGGAATAGAATTTGAACATGAATTCCCGTTCTATGCAAGTCGTTTCTCAACACAGTTTTAATTAAATTAGTCTGTCCACATGTAATATACACACACCATGCTATAAAATATTTCAAACACTTTACTCTGTTATAGTGTTATTACTACCAAAAAATTGGGATTTATCATAATATACTTAGATTATATAGGTAGGTGTAAATTGAAATCGAATGTAGGTGCACATGTTATAAATATACGCTGCTTGGAATCGCTTTAAATTAACTGATAGTGACATTTTCATATTCAAAAATTATTCGTCAGTGCAGTTATAGTGTTCAAATTCTTTCCCATTTCATCTGCTTATTGCGCCTTTGCAATTTTTCATCCCTACCGAGCGGCCGAATAAAGTGTTATTATTCTCTAAGTTTTTTTACTCCAATTATTAAAATATGTCCGTAAAACACGTTTTTGTTTGCATTATTCGAGCTACGCACTGAGTCACGTAAGTCTTAAACATTTTCCAGTTCCACTACCTATCAAAAGTTTAATAGAAAAAAATGTTTTAATTAAACGTCCCTGATTATAGTACCATTGCAGGGTCACGTTTTCGTTGTCAAGTTATGTAATCTGTGTAGGCTTTACAAAAAAATAAAACTCCAATAGTAACTATAAGTGGTGAAATATTTTACATTATTACATATGATAAATATTTATAGATAAATTTTCATTTATGTAAAATACATGGTTATTTTAAATTTTAATAGTGCAGTTTTTAGAATAATGAATACCACTTAAGAGGATGTCAGCGCACTATTTGTTTTCTCTCTCTGGCCCATGCGCAACATAGACAAAACGGATTTCTGCAAAATCATTTTTTCTGTTTTCAAGTAATCTTAGAGTAAAATTACCCATTACAAAAAAGATAGAGAATAATATTTTTGAGGGAATGACATTTCGATTTTATATTTTATTGTTATTTGACTTTGTATTCGACTTTCAAAAAAAAAAAAAAATGTTGTACATTTAAATGATGTTTAAATTGTTTTGAGACAATATTTAGACAAATCGATATGTCATTCCCTCAAAATATTACTCTTTTGTAATGGGTGATTTTACTCTAAGATTACTTGAAAACATAGAAAAAAATTATTCTGCGTAAATCCATTTTGTCTATGTTGCACGTGTGCAGAGAGAGAAAACAAATAGTGCGCTGACATCCTCTTAAATTGTACGTTATTTTTAATAAACATTGTAAAATAAAATCATGCATTATTTGGAACGGTGCAGTAACAATTAGTAATTAATAATATGATCTTAAAAAAAATTATACCTATGTATCACGAACGTTTTTATAAACAAACACTATATACTGGCACAGGTACAGAATAATACGCTTTTATAACTGTACATATAGTGTAGTCCGATCCTATAACAATTTGTTAAGGCTTAACAACAACATTTAGTTTAATACCTATACAAGTATTGATATGTATTACTACCTTAGGAGTACTTTCCACATTTATTAGATTCTAACATTACATTCTTATTTCTCATATATTTGATCGAAAAAGTAAATCTAAATTAACGTGTATAGTAATAATTAATAGCAATGAAATAACGGTTAACATATTATGATTTTTTGTTTAATGTTGCAGAGTTATCACCTATGTTCTGTAGTTTCAATTATATTTCTATTACTTTGGAACATTTCTTTTTCCGGTTTCAATATATAGACCCGTTTAAGCTTTCAGTCGATAGCCAACCGTATAATATACAATATACGTTTACAATTTCAAATACGCAGCTCAGGCGGTTTATTCTACAGGAAACACCGTACCAAAGTATATTCTATAATTTAGCTACGTATGTAATTGGCTATAAAGCTCACGTAAACCAGAATACACTTGAATAAATACACTTTTTTTAATTGTTATAACAGTTATTCTCAGTTCAAGTGTACGCATTTCAGTGTTAATTGTTCGTATAGTAGGTATAGTATCATGCGAATCACATTATTCGTATTCTTACAAGTTACAATGTATAAAACACTCTGTGACAGTATACATTATTTAATCTTGATGTTTGAATAAAAATAACGTAATCCTACGCATTTAATGAATATGGCATTCAGGTATACCTACATACGTTAGTAAATTTTACGTCTATATAGGTGAATGATTATTGCTTGATAGAATTTAATTTACTTAAGTAATAATATTATTTTGCTGACCAGTGACTACGCCGGCTTATATATTTCCATTGCCTAATATAACATAATCAGTAAATAATTAAAAAAATTGCAAAGTGGAATAAAATAAAACTTCGGGTTGGGGTTTATGGATGCCAAAACCAATATAATAACCTAACCGACTGCAGGGATATATATAATATGTATCCGCACTGTATCTGCCTATCTAATAATGAGTATTATATATCAAGTGTCCCCTAAGCATAATCGAAGTTGTGACGTCTAGGTTATTATTAAGTTTAACACCTAATACGAAACTTAAAGAGCAAGATATTTCCGAATAAATTCGTATGTAGATTATAATTGTTAAATAATGTCTAATCAAAAATATGATCAGTACTAATAAGTACGTTTGCTTATTCTACAACTACATTACTACCTACTATATTATAACTCAATACGGCTAATACTGAATAGAAGCTTTACTTCTTCGTTACTCGTTAGACAATATTTTACAAAAAGGATACATTACTTTAAAACGTACTCTTCTTCAAATGTGGTGCTATCTATGTGTTAAATTCTAATATTGATCAATATATAAATTTTGATTTAAGTAGTGTAGTGGAATTTTGTATTTTTGTCTGTCATTTTGACGGATGATACGGTATATACTCAGCGGCTATATCACGTCCTCTTACCATGTAGATTGTTTTGCGCTGTTCGAAGCATAGTGATGATGTTGATTGTTTATGGCCTAGTATTTTTTTTTAAACCTATGTTTGTTTTCGTGTGTTTACTTGCATATATAAGTCCTTTCCGGTGTTTATTATCAGTCATCACTGAATTCTGCAGTGTGGACTGTGGAGAGAATATTTTTGTGCCTGTGCCCGACATCGTCAGTGACGTCGTATATATAGACGCCTATTAGGCTTTCCGGTCCCTCCTTCCCCTCCTTCCGCCTATGATCAGTCCTTGATGTATTTTATCATCACACAATAAATTTCATCCGGACAGCAATCAACATATTGTGCTCACTGCTTCATGGTCATCTCTCGTAACTCGCTTAAGTTCGCAGTATGTGATTGCGTGTAACCATATAATATACAATACTGTCGTATTAATATTATTACACCGACCTGAAGAACTATGTCAATAATAGGCCAATAGTCATGATATATGTACCAATCAGGGTATTAGTCTTGTCTAAAATTCGATATAAAATACCGTAAGCTTCATTTTCGGAACATAATGATAATAATATATAGTAACGCGTTTGGAGATAACGCAAGAACTATTGTTTTTTGACATAATATGTCTTGAAGTCGATGAGCAAATCAGTTTAAATATAAAAGATGTATGGGTATCATTCAGATTATAAACTTTTTTTTATTTACATATCTCGTGATTAACCAACCAGAATATCCCGTTTTTTGCATTAATATTGCAATGTTTGATATTAAATCAAAATATATCAATTAAAAATATATTATTTCATAATCAATCAAATATATTAATTATCAAAATTAATGTTTGATTGTAATTATTTTTGAAAACCATTATAATATGAAAATATTATCTGTTATGTTTGTACCTACTTTTTGTTTTTGTAAATTGAACTTCATACTCATAAAATCTTAAATATACAATATTAGATTAACATTAATCATCTTTTTTAAATTTATCAACTATTTGCACCTAATAACAATAAATACAAATAATAATAAGTCCATTAATGTAATTCTTTAAAATGTATCAATTTCTATATAATCACAGGTATTGTAATAGGTAGTTTTCATATTAAAAATAATAACTATCACCATCATTTTATTGTATACGTTACATAGTGCGTGTAGATGAAACGATAATCATGTATTTTATTTGGCTATTCACTAGTCCCAACTTTGATACAGATTAATCGTATTAGGTTACGCGGGTTTATATACAGCTTATTATTTTAAATAATAAATAATTTATTTATGGTTTTTAGTGTAGTTTTGTTTAATACCTATACGGCTATACATAGTAATAATAATGATAATATTTTATTTTATTTTATTCTTTGGGTTTTCTTGAATTCACTACAGCTGTAAACATAAGCTTAGAGTATATGAAATCGAACGATGGCTTTTAAGACAATAGAACACATGTAATTTTACAATCGATATTGCGTTTCCAGGTTAGGTTTGATTATAACACATTTCCAACGTTTCGAGATATTATGTACGTGGTATTGTCGTTTTATGTGTGCGTGTTTGTGCGTCTGTATTTTACCTGTGTATGCTAAGAATATATGTGTTCACCGAACAAAATATTGGTTGTTTGTAGTGTGCATGTATAAAACATTATTGAAACATATTATACATTTTGTGTTGCATTTGCGTGTCATTAATCTTCTTCTTATTTTTTTTTTAATTTACCTAGGTTATTGTCTTTAATATTGAACGCAAAAGGACGTATATTATTAAACATTTAGAAAAGTATAATAATGGTAATATAAACTCATGATTTTATAACATGATATAATGTCAACGAAAACCTTTGAGACACTTTTAGACATAACGACGATTGAATTAGAGTTTCGTCCTTTATGAAATTTCTCATGCCTAAGGGCTTAAAAGCTGACGTAAAGTTAGGGATGTTAATCATTTCGTATTTTCGCAATTTCTAAAAAAAACCAAGAAAATCCAGTTTTCTCTGTTTTTGACTGTAAATGATTACACAAGTAAAATTTGCCCTCGTTGTGTTTCCTCAGGGAATGCTTTCTTGTGGATAAAAAAAAAAAAATCGATTTTAACTTTTAACTTTGTATAATATGTTAAAGCATTCGTTGTCTTGCAAGTTTTTACGAAATTTGTATGAAAAATAAATACCTACTATTTTGATTGTGTATAATACTCTGTTTATTATAGTTGTCTTATATGGTATGAAAGATAAGTTTTAACTAGAGTCTAGAACCAAATGTTTATTTATAATTTTAAAAAGAAAACTTTCACAAAAAGAGAATAATACTTAAACTATGACATGAATATCTTATTTAAAATCCATTGTTTGTTGTTGTGCCAATATTTCATTATAATATAAACCCAAGCCGGTTTACACAAATTTTAATTAAATATTCACAGATTATAAATTTACTTTATAATACTTCTACATAGTATCGATCATTCTTTTTCTGCTTATCGTGGCCATCGTTAAAGGTGCGTCCAAGTTTTCGTTCCCGTCTTTTAGTCTCACTATATTATAAAATATCACACTTGCTTCTATGTCTGTGCACGTGTACGTGTGTGTGTGTATTTGCATATCTTTCAGATGTTAGATAACGTAGGTATACATATAAAGATATATTCCATGTATACAGAGTAATTCACCATGCATGCTCGCCTTAATTTTCTCCTTTATTAATACATTTATTCAAATTCTGATTTTTGAGATTTTTTGCTACACTTAGGGATCATTTTTGTAAACACCTACTCGAATATTTAAAAACTCTTTTTGCAAATATGAACAACCCTTTTTTATTGTACACTTAAAGGAGAACATTTTTTTTTGATTATGTTGATGTTTGTAAATTTAAATTGTTAAAAATTAAGCTTATTGAGCATAATATTCCATTATAATAGGTATTTAGAATATATGGGGACTACGAGGACTTGAAAATTATAATTATTTATATAAATTTATTCACATTTTATAATTTGTAAAAATTGTTTCATTATGGACTAAATATTACATATAGGTATTTTAGACTCTGAGCGGAGCGATGAATGTATTGATTTTACAATGATGTGTGTTTTTTTTTTATTTTTTTATTTTTTATTTATTTTTATATTTTAGATTCTGAGGGGAGCGATGAATGTATTGATTTTATAATTATGTGTGTTTTTTAATTTTTTAAAATTTTTTTTTGCGTCTGTCATCACCTTTTTGGACAGTAAAAATGCTTCAATTTTCTTCAATAGTACCTTTTCTGATAGGAAAGTGAATCTAGTTGGTACTTTGGGGGGTAAAAATTTCCCAGTAGTTTTCAAAAGCGCCGTGCAAAACAAATGAAAAATTAAGGAAAAAACAGGAATTTTTACGCAAAACCGATTTTCGACAAAATCGATTTTGATTTTTGAAGTAACTCTAAAAGAAATGACAGTATATACATGAAATTTTGACCGAATGTTTATATTAGCATTTTCTACACATAGCATTTTCAAAATATTCTGACTTATTTTAAGCTGTTAACGGACATTTTCGGTTTCCAATTTTTTTAGTTTTTTTTTCCTATAAATGTCAATAAAAATTTTATTTGTTGGGTAAAAAATCTTGAAAATTTAATAGTAGGCTTCTAATATATATTTTCAAAGGCAGATAAAAAATATTAAAAATCAGTAGTCACAATTTTTTTTTATAGGTAATCAAATTTGTTGATTGATGTGTTCAAATTTTGACAAAATTCATCAAAATCTCAAAAATTATCAATCGTTGTAATTAAACAATTATAAAATGGTCAGTTTTTATAACTAAGGATTGAAAATTTAAAACAAAGATTCTAATAAATAGAACATACTGTAAACAAAAAATCTAAAAAATATATAAACACAGTTATTTTTACTGACATTTTAAGTCCAAATTTGGACGGAATTACATATTAAAATCAATTTTAACGAGTAAAAGTATATATTATAATATTTTTCTAGCATCACTGATAATTTTAGGTTAATAATTAAATAATATGAATAATATTAATTCAACTTAGCAGCTACCGTAAAATAACAATATCAATATAATTTAAAATATCCTAGACTGACATACCGTCTCCGCTCAGAATCGTTTTTCGTATACAATGATATTATATCATTGAATTCAAATTTAATACCATCCATTATACAGTGATCTACTTGTAGCCTACTGTACAGCAGAGCGACATCCACTTGACCACCTTTTTTTATTTTACGTCGAACCATTTTTTATCATTATTGTCTAGTATGTAGTTAAGTTCAATAACTAGGATATACTCATTTGAATTTTGATTTAGAATGTTCAAAAAAATTATCTGATTATCTATTTACAGCAAAATCTTAAAACCGTGGTTCTCATTTTAAGAAGTATGTATCGTCATGGAATGGTATAAAAAATGAAATTTTTTTTAAATATAATTTTTATTACCTAAGTGAAACTACTACCTACATAAAAATTCCAAAAGTCAAAATTGTATTAAATGCATCATTAAATATTAAACGAGAGTGATCACGTTTGGCGAATCATTCTGTATAGGCATGTAGTACATGTCTCACCGTTTGTTGTTTTCCGGAGTCTGTTGGTCCGTCATCAATGTATCTCCATTTGTTTAAAGCGTGTGTATATATAGTTTGAGAAACTTTGGTCCTCGATATGTTTATTGTTTTCTACACTCCCTTATTCTCTCGCCTATACTTTCTGTCGGTAATTATTATATTGGTATTAATGGGAATATTGTACGGTACATCGTTCTTGTTTCGCCCACGCTATTGCAGTCCTATCTATTGGTGACTAAGCTATTATTTTTAGCGGTGTTCAAGATCTACGTAATTTTTGACCTTAGTCTTTTGAAGGGTTGGTACCAGTAAAAAGTGTGTCCGTCATCGTTTATTTTTGCTTTTGTTCTCTTGCCTTTTACGTCTTACTGCCGGATTTTTAGAATTTTGGTGAAGTGGTCACGATCTCGAATAGGATTTAAAATTTCGTCTCACCCAGTAAGTATAAGGCGTGGTAATAATATATATGTTTTATATAGTGAAACAAACTATTTCTTGGCCTGGCACAAGCCATCCCCCTGCAGAATCACTTCCGCTTATTCTTTTTAGGATGTCGTTTTGTGTTTTAACTTTTATTTTTGTGGTTTGGCACGTGTAATTTAACGTTAAGGCTTCGTCCATTCATTGTTATACCTATATAAGGTATTCCGGCGTTAGTGCAGTGTGTTCTAATTGTATTATTCAGCTCTGCCTACCGTGGACAATTATTCTTGAACAATTTATTACTTTACTTGATCATATATTGATTTTGTTTTGATTATATATAAATATATTTTTTTAGACTAAAATGTATTTAGTGTGATGGAATTTGTCGAAATCAACATTATTTACATTTCCCCAATAACACAGAATCAATTTTATATATGTAGATTGGAGAATATAAATACTTCTAGGTTACAAAAGGGTTCACGGCTTCTTGTTAAATAAATCTCAATAATTTTTTTGCTGGTTGTATAAATAAACGTGCTTCAACAAAAGAGTGTCTGTTAAATTAATTTAATCTAATTTCAGTCTTAACTCATACGCACCTATTATTATTTTTAAAATGATTGCTTATATTCTTATATAATGTTTTTTGTGAACAATATGAATATAGGCATTTATTTTTTAATTTGATAAGTTTTGAAATATTGCCATAAACTCATAGGAAAAAAAAATTATTCATAGTTGTAGTATTATTAAATGAATTTCCGTAAGAAATATTTCCCTATAAGTGACAATAAAAATGTATTATTTATTTTAATTATGTAGTTGAGTTGTAATATTTATAACAATTTACTTAAATTTGAATGATTTGCGCGTTGTATTGTATTCGCAGCTTTTACTATCGATTTATATTTTCCTATAATATTCTAAAACTGTTGTATTATATTTATCAACGTAGTATTCAAATAATATTTTAATTTTTGATGTTACAAATATTGGTACATTGATCAGAAAGGATATTTTTTAAATTAATGAAAACTATTTTTATTTCTAATCTATTTCTAATTGCACCTTTATGGTTAATATTCAAATAAATATATGTTTTTATTAATATATTTTTAAAATAATAGATCATGTTATGAATTATTGTGTAGTATAATCAATCATTAGTTAAATCTAAAACAAAGTAATAACAAATAGATTTGATTTGTAATTTAATTATTCAAAGAACTATAAAAGATCTCAACATTTAAATCTATCAAATAACATACAATTATATTAAGTTTTAAACAGAGCTTGTTACCGGTTTTTAACAGAAACCGGTTACCATGACCAATTTTGGGTCTGGTAACCGCTACCTGGTTTGTAAGTTTTAATTTTGAAAAGCAACTAACAATTACCGGTAACCGCCAAATTTAATTGAGGGTTAACGTGTAACGGTAACGTATTTTTGGTATGATATAATGTGTCAT
Source organism: Nasonovia ribisnigri (assembly GCA_027563435.1). Classification (NCBI taxonomy): domain Eukaryota; kingdom Metazoa; phylum Arthropoda; class Insecta; order Hemiptera; family Aphididae; genus Nasonovia; species Nasonovia ribisnigri. The sequence goes on along the minus strand of JANEHU010000271.1, from coordinate 102,900 downwards.
GTTTTTTATTTTTAGATAGATTAGGTGTCTGTCGTTACTCGTTTGTGTCACCTGTTTAAAATTAAAATAAATATCTATTTTGTTAATCATTTTTTTTGTAAAGTTTTAAAACTTCTTGTGAGTATTAAAATATGATTATAATATATAATTGGTACGCAGTGTCAATTAATACTTCTGTGATTATAGAAATATTGAAATTATTTCAGACATTTTGTTCTTTATAAGATTTAGTAACAAGGAACAACAATTTAGGTAAATAATAAACGAAAATTAGTAAAAGCTAAAATGAAGAATCCGTAAAATTATACGATAATATAAGTCTCTAGAAAATAATAAAGGATTAGAAGCTTATTTAAAATATATATACAATAAAAAGGCTGAACAATTTGAGGGAATACAAATTAAAATCATATATTTTGAATTTAATAAACTTGACAGCAGTTGTTCCAATAATACATAATACGCAATGGGTAATCTAAGGATAAAATATATTTTTTTATCCACATAAATTTACTAGGGATTAAGAGATCATATATATTTTTTAATCTGAGTTATTAAAGTATATTTATATATAATATAGGTATATTAAAAAGCATTCAAGTAGGTTTACCCGTATACCAAAATATTAGCTCTAATTACTAATATCATAAAAATAATTAATTTAATAAAATATTATCTTTAGTCTATATTATTTTTAAATATGTAGGCTTAATATGTTTATATTTAATACGTTTTTTTTTAAAATTTAAACATTTGTAAGATGTTTGACATTTTAAAATTTAAAGTAGTGGCTGTCAAAATATTTGGTTAGCATTCAAAAACAACTAGTATACACCTAAATATTTTAACACGACAAAGTGACACAAAACCGCTTTGACTTATTAATGCAGCAATAAATTACAAGCAAGTTGCATATTTATAAAAAATTACCTTTTGGAGGTTTTGTACATGTATGTAGGAACAACGTTAAATATAGTACCTATAATTTGTATGTATTATATTTTTATTATAATATAATATGATTTGTTTTTTAAAATTGTTTGTAACCCATTCAATGTTTATCGTTATTGTTACATATCTATAGATATTATAATAGCTTTTCACTTACACTAACACTGTTGTTATATATAATATGTACTACATATCAGTGATATGATATTACACAATGTTTGAATTTGAATCTGTACCTTGATTTGTTGGTTTATTTTTTAATATATAACAATAATGATTTTATAGTGGCGTTGAAATGGCATTTAACATTTGGAGTGAAGTTTACAGATAAATAGCCTATCAACTATTGTTTTATTCGCATATGACCAATTTAATATCAAGCCCCCCCCCCCATAAAGTTACGTGGTGAAATTGCTTTCTCCAAAATGCACGGTTATTGCTATTTTATACATTTTTGCATCTCGTGAGTATCACCATGAAAAGTATATTTTGATGTTCGTATTTATCGAAAAAAATTTTTTAATTAACAATAATATTCAATATATCAAATATTCGTGTTATGGCCTGTATATTTCTTGCATAGTTTCACTAACACTATTTATAATAATTGTTTATTATTTTATTTTTGATTGGCATATTATAAATTGTACAACACGTATACATAATATAATAAGTGTAAAATATCCTACGAGAAACTACAATGTATAGGCCTGAGGCTCTTGAATGGATTTCTCACTGAAACTCTTAAACCGTAACCATGGTGACCGTCCGAGGGTAAATCCCCTCCACACAATAATCAACTGGCTAAATGAAACTGTCGATTTAGGCCCGTTTTGCTGACGCGATGACAGATTCATTGTTCGTAATGAAACTTACCAGAAATCTAAAAACCTCGAGGGAGCTACCAGACTGGCGACGGGTTCGATATGATATATATTAGAGTTTATTTTGTTTGGCGTTGATCAGTGTTCGGTTATTTTCTTGGAAATGCCAGTTTGTGTAGTACGCGGATAATCCCGAAACACTTAAATTGAATTGATTGATAGTGTGATCTACGATTTATACGTTTGTCTCCTTCCACGTTCAAATGTCCATGTCAATAATAATATTATCGTGGTCACGACGCAATACTAAATAAAATTTCGTACGCGTTTCGTGTTTTTCGTATAATATATATGAAAAGGATGCTCTTCCGCACCTTAGGGGATTGACATATTTCTGTGCCCGTTGGGGAGCCAATTATAAGGTTTTGCGAGCATAAACCTCATTTTTCTGCCGTTTTATATATGTATAATTTGCTGGACATCTCTCTGGAGAACTATTTTATTTCAGAATGGCATAATTTATGGTCTCTGCTATGGTTGAAAAATAAACTTTTAAATCATTTTCTATAATTATTTTAATGGCTATTAACTCTGTAGTATATATTTTATCTTTGGATTTTGGTTGAGTTTTGAAAAATCGACTAATTAAAGAAACTAAGGGAGTACTGCGAACAATTATATAAAGTCCTTTCTTTGAACGACTACCATACAGAATGAATGACGATAATCATTGGTTAATTTTATTGCACATATTATACAGACTACATTATTATACAATATAATCAAAAAAATCGATTAGGCCACTAAATTTCTTATTATTTTTTATGATGTTTATAGTCAGGCACTTATAGTGTTATTAATTATGGTTGTATTATAATATAATATATATAGGCATAGCTACTTATAATATTTGTGTAAGATAGGATTTTGATTGAGAAACTACGCCATGAATATTAGTGTTATTTTCTATACACCTACTCCTTATTTATACAGTTTTTATTGCACTTGAAAAGATAATTGTATAAATTATTAAAACTTCATTATCAAGAAATAAAGTGATGCCATGTTAAATTTTTATGGTATTTAAATTGTATCGCTTAAGCAAATAAATGTGTGTTTTCGAAAATAATTTGTTCGTGTGCCGCATTTTAACCGAAAATTATATTGGATATTAATAATAACAATAGTTTTATTTTTACTAGACCGAAAAGAACTAAAACTGTATTACGATTTAAATATAGGTACAGTTTTTTTACACTACTTGTGTAATCAGTAATCTTTATATAATGCATATTGCATACATTTCTGTCATTAACGTGATTTACTATACGAGATATTTATATTAAAAAGTGTTTTAAAATATTCTGGCATGTAACATAGCATAGTTTGAAACAATATATAAATGTAACACAAAATCCAAGTAAATTGTAGATTATTATGCAACCAAGTTATGCGAGGAAGCTAATAGCTTTACAATGATGATGTATTTCTTTTTTTAATAAGAACACTTTGTAAAGTAATGTTTAATAACAGCGTTATCCCACACGATTCATGTATATTAGTATTCTAGTTGATCAAATATTGGATACAAATATTTTAATTTGGGCTACAACGTTTTTACAAAACAGCGAAGAGCTTATAGCCAAAATATAATATCAGCTTTACATTATTATATATGTATTTTGAATCTAGTTGTGTTGTATATAATAATTAATAATCTATTAAATATTTTTGGTTTTGAGTGGAGCGAAAAATGTAAATTTTACATGATGTATTTTGTTTTTATATTTTATAAAATGCTTTTAAATATTATGTGGCAGGTAATTAAATAAAATAAGACACGTCATGTAATACGGAGTATTGTACGAATGTTGTGTGCGTTTTAAATTACAAAATCAAAAAGTGTTATTGAGTTATTTCGAATCTGGTGTTCAATTGTGTTTGTATACCTAAATAGTATAGGTACTGACCATCTTCATTGTTTTGTACAAGTTACATATGTATAATCTAACTAAAACCAATTTTCAGCAAAATACTTAGCGTTCCTATGATTTTTTCGCTCTAAGGAAAATAAGAGTACAATCGCTTCCACAAATACAATATAACGTTTAATTTGAAACTTGGCACCGATTGCTTTCGGTCTCACATGTCGTAAAGTGTTGACTTTTCTTTTATAGATGTTTTTCCAGCGCATCTTTCCTTTTAAGATTTCTTTCTTTTTTTATTTCTCCCGTTCTACGTAAGGCCATGTCCTTAGGGATCGCGTACAGTTAGGGATCTATACTTGATAAAGTTCAATTTGCGAGCGAGTTGTAAAATCGTCTGACTGATGAATGTATCAAAGGTTTGTTTGAGTGCAATTCATAAAATTGTATATAATATTATATAGGGTACCTACGTGTTTGTTGTATAGCGGAATTAAGTTTTATTCTGTGGATATCATCGCAATGATTCGGCGATGAATTTTTAATTGTATAGGTATAGTGTATATTATGTGTGTGATTATAGACAAGTGATAATAATATAATATTGGTTGATAATAGAATTAAATTTTATTTGAACGTTAAAAATAATGATCAATTAATAACTGAGGCGGACTCTGCAATGCTAAGCGAATTAATGTTTGATTAAAATTAAATAAATATGAATAATATGATATATTTATACATGTATGTAGATACAATAGCTGGTACAAGAAACATGTTAAAATTGTACAGGTTTTAATTATTTGATATTTTGCAGATTACATGCATATACAAAAATATTTATTTTGTACACTGTATTATATTATAATTTGTGCGTTTCGACCGAATTTATCGTTCGTGTGTAATATATTAATGATGGACGCTGCAAACGTTTTCGGCAATTAATTATTTGAAATATATATTATATTGAACCGTTCTGTCGATAGTCTTGCGTATATGTATATCATACAACGAGTAAATAATAACGATCGAGAACCATGCACTACGCATATGCGGTATAATAATTTGGATTAAGTTCGTTGCCTAAATTATGTATATATATATATATTAATATAATATAATGGCGTCGTGGCAAACACGAGAAAACAATAGTCGGAAACAGTATTTTTTTTATTTTTTTTTATTCACATTTAGTGCCGCAGGTAGAAACACTCGTCGCGAGGAACGTGTAGATTAATATTTACGACGTTTACACGTCATCAGAATATTACTGTATAATGATATATATTATATTACCTGTATAATATGTGTGTAGTGTTATTGTGACGATTTCGAGTAGTTCGGCGGCGATTCCCATGTGTGTATAATGTGTACATGTTTATTTGTGTGCGCGCGCGCGTGTGTGTGTGTGTGTGTGTGTGTGTGTGTGTGTGTGTGTGTGTGTGTGAGCGTAAGTAAAAACAATAGACCGTTATCTATACATTCGAAGGGCGAGGAAAAAAGACGCGTATCCTGGGCGTGTTCGATTCGTTTAAGGCGTTTTTTCGAAATTGTAACAGTTTTTATCGTGTGAAATCGAAGAAATAATGTATAAAACATTTTATCGTAATATATATATATATATACTTAGGATTGGCTGTAGTCTGCAGGTCGATTGACAACGGTGTCGCAGACGATAATAAATTACCAAATTTCGAACACAAATGTCTCTGGACGTGTTTTAATTGGACGCTCGCAGTATTATCATCGTGGGCGGCGGTGCGTGATATTGACACTAAGTCGTGCGCCTTGCGTATCCCCATCCTACTTACTTGCGTACCATGCAGTTGAGGTGTACTATATACATCTTATACGTTTGACTTTTAACGGTTTTGTGAAATATTTAATTTAGTATGACCCGGGTATAAATATTATTACTTATAAACAGCAATATTTTTTATGATGGAATTATACTTATTGATCGATAAAATTTAAAAAAAAAATGTGTTTCAAACCAAATTACCATTTTGCGGAAAATTGTTTTCACTTTTGTACCATTTATAAACCATATACTAAATTTTTATATATAAAAGCTGGACTGGAAATTTGGTACTTTAAGTAAAAAAGCTGATGTGCAGGCTATTGCCGTCTATACTGGTTACTGAAATTAGGATACCCAAGAGGAGGAAAACCATCACTATTACAGTAATAATAATAAAGGATTTTGATTTCGAAAAAATATAGAATGGATTTTATTCAATATATACCGGATGTATTTGGATGATACGATTATAATAATATGGTACCTATGTAGCCATAACGTTTAAAAATATACTATTTTTTTTTTGATATGGGTTGTAGAAGTTATATACCTCAGGGACACTTATAACTTCGCGGTTGTGGTCCACATAAAATTAACACCATTATCCTTATTCCTTAGATACGTGTTCAGAAATAAGTAGCTATATAGAATGCGCAGAAGGTATTATATTTCTACTATACATGATATTATAAAGTCATTGACAATGTGTGTAGCGCCGTTAAAACGACGGAGTAACTCGCGCTTTTCGCGTTATCCGACACCGCGAACGTTTCTGGTATTTAAAAAGGACTTATATCCTTACCCATTATATATAATATTTAGGTAAGCAGTTGCTGGAGACGCCGACCATTATGTTATGTATAATAGTATAATTATAATATTATATTATATTGGTTCACATGACGATGATGAAGACGGTGATAATCACAATAATGTGTTTGTTATCCTAAGCTCGTCACAATAATAATAATAATTATTATTATATAATATTCGTCTCTGAACCGAGGGAGAAGAGTCGGCGGCAGCGACGTCGGTAACTGCGTGACGGCTCGGCTGGAGGGTGTACACGCGCGGCTCTGTTATATAATATAACGGGGCCAACTATGCAACCGACGGTGTTGCGGTGTGCGCGTGTTGCCGTATTGATTTATTCATTGCAACGGCGGCGGCAGCGGCGTCGGCGGTAGCGGTAGCGGTGGCGGCGGCGGCCCAGGCCTAGGGAAAATTCTCTCGAAACGCGCTCGCCGGGGGTGCGTGTGCGTGAGTATATGTTTGCGCGTGTATAATATGCAATCCACTCGCGCCGTGTAGTGCGTATACGGCAGATAATATTATCATCGTCGTCGTGTCTAGCAGGTCCGACAACGAACAGTGATGTGTATATATATATATTACATATTACCGTTTCTTTTTACTTCCTCGAAAGGAGCAGCAGCATCCTCTCCAGGTCACTTTTTTACTTCTTTCTGCAGTAACCAGCAGTGTTTTTGTATTTGGTTGGTTGTTTTTAACCACCTACTGGGTATTATATGATATCGTCCGCGACAGTCGAAACCGGCCATCTCTATACACAGCGCTATAATATACTACAATGATATTATGATATTCTTGTGTGCTCGTACTATAATCTGAGATTTATTTCGAGGTCGGTGGTGGCGGTGGCGGCGGTGGTGACGAGTGCTGTGGGGGTTGGTGTGGTACAGTAGTTGCTTCTGGTTCGGCGAAGATGTATACTTTAGTCTTTCCTGATAGAGATATAAAATAACCACGCGTCGTCGTGCGTACAACCCATATTTATATATATGTATGAAGAGGTTTCCATCACATCTGAAACTTAAAACGAAATCATAATTCGCGGATGTCGGATTAGGATAAAAATATTTACAAATCTTATAAAAGAGAGGCTCTCTGTATTCTCACTCCGGGTTAATTTTTTTTTTTTAAATAATCTGATTTATATCTTGTGTATACAGTATTTACGATTCGACTTGGTATATTCGTATAATAAAAACTATTTCATCCCTATTTTACCAAACCTTTATATATATGGAGTAGAGATCGGTGGACTTTGGCTAAGCACTTTTAGTGTCGAATGATTTTTAATTGCAAAACTTCAAAAGATGGCTGATGCTTGGCAATAATATAATACCTATATAATAAGCGCAAAATAATTTTATCTTGCTCCATTTTTTTCGTTTCCCACAATGCCGGTGGCCGGGCATCTTAATATGCCTTGTACACTGGATGCATCGCGAAAAGATTAATAATGATAATTAATAATAATTAATAACATAATAATTATAATTGTGCGAGGTTCACTCGGTGCACTGGTTTTTTGCTCTTCGTTTACTCGGTGTTTTCCGTGGTGCGCGCGCACACACTTTTCGTTTTTCGAATTAATACGGTCCCGTCCCATCCTGTCATCCCTTACAACCCCCTACCCACCACATCACGCACACACTCAATTTTTTTTTTCACTTCGACTGATATCGATTTTAATCCTCACGCGACCCGCGTCGTATTGATATCAATAATAATAACGAACGCCTGCACGCTATAGATGCACAGCTGTGCACTGACCGGCTCGCGCTACAACGCGTACGGGTTTATACCTATATATATGCCAATTTTATGTATCATTATTATTTTTAAATTACAAAATAATGTATTACGAGAGTGCCGCTGAGTAAAAATAGATCGGCTAGTGGGTCACAGGGGTCGGGTGATGTCGTCGATCATTACCATGTGTATTATGCCGTGGATGCGTGTGCTGCAAGCCATGAATGACCGACCGACGTGAACCTATATATACCTACCTATATCGGTGCCCACAATACGTCTTATAATTGTCGTACCAATAATAGTAAAATTACGGTTTTAATCAGCATTAGCGTATCTTATAAAACACATAGGTATATTATTGTTATTTTGGTTTACACTTCTACATCATCGTGCTGTGTTTTTATTTTTTTTTATCATAAGACTGATATTATTTTATATGTGCTTTAAAAATATTTTTCAGTTAGTTTAATAAAAACAAATTGAAAAGTTTTCAAAACATGCTTATTATTATGATTATTATTATTAATATTTATAATAATATCGTATTATTGAGGATTTCGTACAATATTAACGATTCAAATAAAATAAAATTTATTGAATCGACTATACTACTATATGCATACATTGACACAGGTACGCAGTTATTTTACCTCTAATAAATGAAGTATATATAGCAATAATTATAATAATACATCATTATAAACGCGTACCTATTAATATGATCGCTCGTATTTATATATAAAACATATTATATATATTATACTTACCTATAAAGGCCGTAGATTGCGGCGGCGGGCACCTGCAGGCACACCTTTGAGGTTTTTAAATTGCAGTCGGTTTATGCGTTCCGCCCGTCTAAAGTAAAATCCCGGTCACGGTGTTGCCTATATGGGACGTAACAGAAAAAAAAAACGCGCAAAAGCAATAGAAAATTATATTTTAGTTTTACATTTGAATGTTTTATACGAAAACAAAAGTTTGTTTTGTTTCCAAAGTGTGATTAAACTGCGTGCTATTTAATACAAATTACCGAGTCACGTATACGTTTGCGAGCTATTAAATTATTTAAATAATATGCAAATTAGGATAGTATAACGTTATAATGGACCTATGCAATTTCATCGAAATACACCGTCGTCCCTACGCCCTGTAAATATTTATATTCGATGGAATAAAATTAATATCGAAACCATCAGCGACCTTAAATTGTATAGGTCCGTATGATAAATTAATAAGTGAGTAGCTCCCTTTTTCTGGTACAACCCATTTGCGTCCCAATTGGTTTTTTCGTGATCGCCCGAAACGGTTTTTCTTTTTTTATGAAAAACGAGTAAATATCGTGCAACGTTGCCAGATTTATAATTTCATGAAATATAATACAATAAACTAGCAATAAGAATAAATAAATTGTATTAACCTCCTATATTATAAATTATGAAAATCAATAACGATAATTTTAACATTGGTGATACGTATATATATATATATATATATACACATAACATTGCGGACTGATTAATTTACCTTAATTTTTTATGATGATGATTTACTACATACAATAATACATCTATTATTGATTCATATTATGTTAGATGCTATTAAATCAATCATATGGTCTTTTTTCAAGTTATGAAATAGTAATAGGTACCCACATTTTTGACCAATTTTTATGTGTAGTCCACTGCTAATACATGCTTGCGGGACAAACTGAAAATGTAAATTTTTAAAAAAAAATATGAATCGCTTTTGATGCAGTAACATCAGCTGTATATATTTTAAAACTCCCCATAGTTATTTCATACTAAAATAAACAATCTGTGGAATCTCCTCCGTCAACACTGTTATGGAAACCGTCCGTCAACCGACACCATTGAAATGAGTGAAAAAATTACTATGTTGACATGTGCCCTAAATCTTTAAGTATATAGGTAATATTTATTTTAGTGCATTTTTAAAGAAAAATTCTGTTTTATTTTTCAATTATCGCGATGGTGTTCGTGATTTGAGGTATATTTTTTTTCGTAAACCCATATTTTTTTAATCCTGTATCGTATATTTCAAAATAAATAAATTTAATATTATTTTTATTTACTACAGTATTTGAAGTTTAGATGATTGAGGTGTCTTTATAAATACATTTTTCTCTGGAATATTATATAAGTCTACTAATATTTAATTTCATCTTAAACATTATGAATTATTGACCGAGACGACCAGTGGAGTCCAATGTTAAAAGAATCACTCTGTATAATATAAGCACACCACTTTTACACACACAAAACGTCAAATAAAAACAACAACAACAACGTTTTCGTACACATATTATACCATCTCGTGGTGGTGGGTAAGCTTGGTTTGCGTATATTAAATTGTATACAAAATAAACTCGACGCGTTCAAAAAGTTTCATTAAAGTGTTTGCTGCCTGCTGTACACACGTTATTGGACAGACGAATCGCGACGCCGCCGTGGTCGATCGCTTTCGACGACTATCCCTTCATATATAAATATATATTTATTTTTTTCCGGCGACCGTTTCGCTTTTTTCATTTCGAGAGACACCGTAATTTCCGGTATCGAGGCATTCGGGTTTTTGCCGACAAATAAAAAAAAAACAAACAAAAAAACAAACAAAAAACAAACTATATAATATTATATGTGTAGCATTACACACCACACTGCATGTGCGCGATGGATTTCGAGTCCGTTCTGCAATGTCATCCGCATACATTTATATACGTCGCAGTTTTGACATTACAGTAGGTACCTATACATATGTATTATATAAGTATAATATAGTCTTCGGGTTAGGTTCGCCGCTGCAGTAGCGGACTGGAACAAGATTTTTTTTACTGGTGGAAGTTGAGATAGTTGAGAGAGGGGGGCAAGAGTTTCACAAGACATAATATTACAGATGTTGGTATATACATAGTACTAATCGATAAGTTTGACGCTTGTAGGGAGAGTTGCAGTGGGCTTTTCTCCCCTTTATAATTAATTTTGCGTTGAAACAATATATACATATAAGTCATCAAATTCTAAAAAAAAAAAACTTATTCATTAGTTTGATGAAGAGGCGCAGGGATTCATGCGTACACCTATTATAAGAGCTCGGTGTTTTGTGGTAAAAATGGGCCATTGATGCGTTTACTATAACCTTAACTAAACCTTACGGTTTTCGAAAACCGTATAGCTGAAACAGGAGTCACTGGTCTAGTGGTCTGAATAATATTATAACGGTATTGCAATTTTATTTATATACTACCAATATGTTAATACATACTGTTTACTAATCACCAAATCAATAAAATAAAATGTAATTAATACAGGGCACCAATAATGTTCGATGTGTGTTGGTGGTGAGGCTATTCGTGGAGTGGTGAGGGGGTGGGAGGGTGGCTGACTAGCCGCCACCTTATCCGTGCCCCACAACCCGTCCGGATCCTCAGTCACTGCGTGAACGAATGTATTTCACGTCCACCGCTGCGCTTTCTAAAGCAGAAGTTATATATATTTATATATATACACATTTATAGCGAAATAATAACTCGCAGTCTCGAGCTTTTTTTTTTGGGGGGGGGGGGGAGGCGATGGTGACGACGACGACGACGACGACGACGACGACGTATTTCACGGCACGTGCTCAGAGCTCGTATAATATAATATATATTATTATATAAACTACTGATATATACCTAAATATATTACATATATTTTATATATATATATATATATATATAGATACTATACGCGTGTGCACGGTTCGGTACACACGAGTCTTGTACACGGCCGCCGCGAACTGCTATATTAATATGATGTATGACCCTCTCCTCTTGCCGCCGTCGTGTAGGTTATAAGTTTTCGCAGGTCTTATTATTATTATATGTGCGCACGCGTTAGCTGCAGTGCAGACGGCGTTTGAACGATTTATAAAAACAAATTCGGCCCTCGCTACCGGACCCGACACATTTTTTTACACTTCTCTACCTCTCTCCCCATCCCCTAAAAATATATAATAATAATATGTAATCTTTTACGTTATTTTATTTTTTGGACGGCTCACGCGTAACATTTATTGTTGGTCGGAAACGCTTGGTTTGTGATTTATTACCAAAAAAAGGTTTGACAAAGTTCCGAGCTCGTTTAAAAAAACCCGCACGGCACAATATCTATGGCGTGAACTACCGAGTTTGATTAAAATCCGTACAATAATGTTGCACAGGTTTTTTTGTGCGTAGTTATCAGCTGCTACCAATGCTGTTAGCTTATCATCAGTTTATTTTACGATCGTTTCCCGGGTAAAGAAATACCGTAATTTTGGTATAGTATTATATTGGATTTAGACACTCTAGATTTTACAATGAATTTTTTTAAAACGACTTTTTATGAACTATAAACAATTCAGCGTTAATATGGTGGGGGGGGGAGGTCTCGACGTCGTCACACGACTCATGCATTACAAAACGGGCAGACAAAGGTCGTCTGACTGCGACATTTAGCGGAATACTAATATAAATGGAACTTTAAATTACGTCTAGGCGTCATAATATTATATTGTGGCCGCGAGGTATGAGTAGGTAAATAATATATTATGGCAGGTAAAACTGTACATAGACGAGTTATAATAATAATAATAATAATAATAATGCATTCATAAAAATATATAAAAGAAATTGTATTGATTTAACATTAAATGTAATATTTTATTGTTCTATTGATGAATAAAATCAAAATTTAAAAAACGGAATCGTGCGTATCGCACGGTTGTCGATAAACTTATCACGGCGGCGATCCCTTCGCAGTGATCGTAAGTGCGATTTATAAGCTATTATATCACTGCATGCAGCCAAACGGGCACGCCGGATGAGCGCACTTAAGTGTTAAGGTGATGCTTTTTTTTCGGCCCCGTCCAAAACTTAAAGACGTTTAGTGGGCTAGTGAGTTATTGTGAGGTGTATATAATTTATCTATCCAACTTTTGACTTTTCAATTTGCAACGGCGATATAGTGTAGGTACCTACTTATGTATACAAACACATTTTCCGGTGCCGCTCGAGTGTTTGTGCACGCAAAGAAAAATCGATAATGACATCTTTCTGACGTTATACCTATAAACGCCATAAAGTGACACCTGAAGTCATAGTTGTCATGCGAATATTGCTCTGCAGCTATCGCAGTTATCGGTCTCGAATTGTTTCAGTGTCAAAAATAATAATAAATTGTGTAAATTGTATGAAAAATAATCACCGTGAGTCGCGGTTAAAGATTTATTGGAGCTGTATGTAGATAATAATATTATTATGTGCATATAGGCACTGTTGCTGAACTCGTCCGCTGCAATATCCGCGGTGTTTTGTTAAAAGACTGCACAGTGTGTCCGAATAACGTCGTTTTTTTCTTTAAATCTGCAATAAATTACCGGTATAAAATATTTAACATATATAATATAATATTATTTATTATATTAGGTATATAACATTATCGTCGTCGATTCGTGTGCAATGTGCATATAGAACCGCGGACGATACAATATTATAGAGATAACTCTGGTAAATCAATGTATGCGGCGATGTCGTACTATTCGCATCGACCATATTATCATCAGTGTCCTCGCTCCGCCCGAACTCGACATAATCGTTACCTTTGAATAAATAATATAATTCCACCGCCAGTTTGTCTGGTGAAAACTGATAACGGACACACGGAACCCCGCAAACCAGCTGTCAAATGTTTCTCGACAATCCGCGTGATAGGCACACAGAATTTCTCACGTTAATTTAAGTAATACGATTTATATTAACAATTTACCATCGTTCGGACGATCGTATTATATTGTTCATTAAACTAAACCGTAGACAGAATCAGCTATATTATGCTGTTACCTACATGTAACGTTTATTGTCGTGTTTCGCAGCAGCTGTATAATACAATGATGTACTTATGCAATATGCTAGTAATAATTAATAATTGTACCCGTGTTACTGTCACACATGAGTCTTCCTCTCATCTAGCATAATATAATGCTATGTGTATACTTTCTCGGTGACTATTTTTTGTTAATAGATAAAAAATGTCATATTTTTCGTTTACATGGTCGTCAACAGACTGACACTGTTCGATGAAATTTGTTCGGCAAACACGGACGAGCGTTAAACCGTTTAAAAATGCCGTTTTTGTCTGGTTATATATCGAAAACGTTATCTCCGGAAATTGCCAAATATAATCCCAGCTCGGTCGCTGTGGGGAAAATCTGTTGGCCAGGTTCCACCGACGATTGTAGCGACGACGGCGACGATGATGACGATGAAGACGAAGACGACCCCGTTCAGTCGACTCATCCCTTATTATATACAATATATGTTTCCGGGCAAAATTCCAACCTTAAAATCTTTCTCGACCACCGCCGATCGCGCGCGTGAGGTCTCAACCCCCACACCACTGGCCTTTTATGGTTCAACCCTCGCCCACCAAACCGACCTATACCTATACCACTCGTTCACACGCACATGACGTATGTGCTTTCTTCGGGCAAACGCCAAGACCGACCCGTATAAGACTTAACATCGACGGCGGCAGAGCGAATCCGGGTGCGGTGGTGGTTTGATATATATATATAATAGGTACCTATGCTGAATTTCGAAAACTACTAAACGTCCGGATCCTCGGTGTATATTTTATATATTTGTATTAGTAACGGATTGTGGTCGTGTGTGTGCTATGTATATAGTGTACATAGCTATAATATATACTTCTGCGAAAACTCGTGATTTCCGTTGCGTATAAATAAAACGCCATTTTTGCCTTTTCAACCCCTTCCCCCATACACCCGAAACTCGAAACAGGAAACCCAGTGAGCGGAAATACGTGCACGGTCCATTATGTGTTTGCGGTACAAAAACACTGATAAAAACCTGACGATATATTTATATGTTTGTAGGTTATAGGTGTACCTATATTATAGTATCTGAGGTCTTATTGGTGGCGTTCGATGTGGCCGAGAATGGTCGCTATAATATATTGTATTTTTGGTAAAAACGTTGCGTTGATATTATTGCGCAGTCCCCCCCCCCCTTAGTTATTATATTATATTGTTATATTTTAAAGTCGCTAGCCGGTGTGATAAATTATATAATGCTGCACTACGAAAAGTCTCGTCGTATATGTTGCCCCTTCATCATTAGCGTTTTGGTTGATTAATATTTTTCATAAATCATAATTATAGTGAAAAGTGTTATAGTATTAAGATGTATGTTTATTATTATGATACTTTAACTATTTTTTGGTTATCGAAATAAAAATATTAAAATTGTGTGTTTCGTATCGATCCCGGATCGATGGAATATTTGAAATAACCAATTCATAGGGATAATTTAATATGTTCATATTTTAAAAGTTCAGTTATGCAATTTCGATAAGCATTCAAATAGTTATGTAATAGTTTCTAAGTTTAGGTGGGTGGTTATAATATTATCATGGACGTGAACAAACACGTGGCGAGACACCCTGTACAGCAGTGTTGCCCAACCTTTTTAATGTCGGGTTCCATTATTAGACTTTTCTTCTGCCACGTGACCCATAAAACACATTTTAGTTCTATTGTTATATAATAATAATAATATACAATGCAATTATAAATTCTAGTATAATTATATAACTTAATGTTTTTATCTTAGAATACATAATATGCTTGTGATCCGTAAAAAAAAATGTCGAGCCCAACGTCAGGTCATCCATAGGTTGGGATACACTGCTGCAGTATGTATACTATATAGTGTACTACACTACATGTCTACATACCCAATACCCATGGTATGATTTTTATTTGATACAATTTATTTTAATTTTTCCATTTTTGTCTTATCGTTTTAAATTGCCCGTCACACGTGTAACCGTACAAACGATGTTCCATATCCTACTGGGATTGCTAATCCCAATAACATATTGTTGAATATTATGTTTTCTTATATTATATAGGTAGGTACACGCTTTAGTTTACAACGGCGAAGAACTAGGTCATACACCCTGCGCAAAGTATAGTCAATATTGAACAAGTTGTTTTGAGGCTAGTGTGTCACAAATAAAAACTTACCCTGCATAGCAACTATTGGCCTCGTATAATATATCTCCCATAGACCTAAGTACTCGATTTTTTTTTAGCCGAGTATACAGACATTTAATTTATTGGTTTTACGAGTATTGTCTTCTATAAAATGAGCACTGTAATATTGTATTAAATTATATTTGAGCTTGGATATAGTATTAATGTTTATTTTTAAAATTATTTCTTTTACCTTTAACAATTTGTTTATTTTGCGCATAAATATACAAACCACTTTTGTTATTTGTTTGATAAAAGTATTTTATTTATGCGGCGCGAAATACATTTTAATAACAGTGTAATATTATGTACATTTAACGTTAGGCAGATGCCATTTTACATATTTTTACTTATATTGTCACTATAATAATATAATCATTTCAATATTTACAATATTTTAAATGAGTATTTCGTTATTTTAGTGGAAAACAGTCGTTATTTATTTATAACTTTGTTTTTATTTTGTTTCAGGTGAGTTTCTGTTGATGTTATATCATTTATTTTCGTAAGACTCGTGAGTATATTTATTAATAGGAAAACTCGTCTCGTGTCTTAGGTATTAACTGGTGAATTTTTAATCGTCCACGTATGATTCATATGTTAGTTTCCTATTATATTATATACGAAGTAGATTAAATTGAAATGTTCGTAGGGTTTTCACGTACTCGAGGAAATTCTTTATAACTGATATTGGAAAAGTTTCGCCTCCGATAAAACGTACTTTCCAATTATATAACATCAAGTGTAAATATTTATCTTTGAATTAACGCACTAAAATAACACGCAGGTAGGTATATGGCAGGTATAGACATTTTTCTTTATGATGCCTGCAGGATGTATAAAGTGTACCTTACCTATCCTTATAATATATATCTCAAGGATCATGCAAGTTTATACCCAGACTTGATAATTTTCGAATGTGCAGTAAAGTACGGCTTATTTAAGCACAAACAATAATATATTGTATAGTTGACCATTATATGTTATAATACTTATAGGTTACTTATATTGTTTTCACAGTATTTGACTTTCACTTGAAATATATGTTTTTTTTAACATACACTTTCGTACCATCGGTACTTATACCCCAATTTTATTTATTTTCGTTTTTCCAGTGTTTACCGAATTCATATTTTTTTTTATTGTCAAGTACCATATCTATACAGTGTCTACACTATTGCGGTGCGCTTATATATTGTGTTATATAGGTGGACGAAAAAGTTCACGTTTGTTTTTAAATTAAATTTTGTACTTATGTTCTGACGTACACACGAGTTGTGTACTTTTGAATTGTCTACGACCACCTTTATATATATTTTATACGTATACATACTTATGTATGTACCCTATTCCGTTGTCCGTTCCTTCCCTCTCATGTGGTATACCCGCGCCTACGTTTTAATTAAATGCCGTGTCCTTATATTTCGCGACTTGAATATGCATACAAAACGCACATGAATTATATATATCTCCATCAATCTTGTATGGTAGAAAATCACGGTGAAATAATATAGCTTAATGTACACATGTAACATAGGCATATCATGTGATTTTTTCTTCTACGAAGATCGGCTGACTGGACCCGTTATTTGCACGGCTGCATATTTATATATAATATGCCTACAAGGGATACGGTCACTGCAGAACGCAAATAAAATAATAATAATAAAAATAACTCTCGTATATTAACTAATTATTTTCACTAATTGTACGCATATGTATATATAATATACGCATTGCCGTGCGTCTACCGTGAGATCGTATTACTGTTTGCCCCCACAGAATGTTATTAATATTTTATGTAAATTGTGGGTACCTATATGCATATAATATTTATGCACTAACAAATCTAGCTTTTTGTCACGACGACGACGACGTTCAGGTGGACGTCATACACATGCACACACGCAATTCCGCGGTTATACTGAAAAAATTTTAATTTCACATTTCAAACACATCCACGACTATCACGGCCTTGCTTGTTTTATAATCCGTGTAAACGAAACGTATTCAACGCGAAAGCTCATCGTGATGTGTTTAAATTTTATGCGTCGCTGCCCCCAAATCACGGGAAATCGGATATACAACACGCGCGCTCGCAATTGTTTTTTTTCGTTCGCCCTATAATAATCTGCTGACTGTTCGGGAAGAGTTTCAAAAGCTTTTTCGTTTCCTAGAGGACGGGGGAGGGGTAACGGCTTCCTGAATTCATCCCATAACGCAATAAATAGCAGTTGACGTTATGCCCGACAATTGTTGTTTCGATTATACGTTTTTACGATTTTCATCTTACCATGACCACGGTAAGATGGTAGTGGGTACATACGGGTTATATACTATATTATATACGTTTAGGTTAAGATTGTAGTGCACTCGCAACTAGACCTTTTTTGGGAGTGCTGGAACTATATTATAATAGCTATTAACTATATAGTCCCTCGAAACCCTCCCCTACAGTCAAACGAGTGTTCATTTTCAAATATTAGAAACCAACATTTTTCGACAGACTTTGTAGCGTATGTAGTTATTATTCTAAAAATGAACCATAGGATAGAATAATATTATTTATTCTATTAACCTACAACTACTATAATAAACAATTAATATAAAATATAATATAAGAGGATACTGAATCCGCGCATGTGCCTATACTGTCTCTGTCTTACTAACTTACAATACTATCAAATTTAAATAAGATTATTGTGAATATCGTATAGACTTTTGTTTATAATTAAATTTTAAGGGGATTGCACGTAGCACTGTAACAATACGTATCATTTTCAGGTCTCTTAACTGTAACATTTCAACTAATTTTTAAATTATTACCTAGTAATTTTTTTTCATTCATATTTCAATATTTTCTAGTAAAATTATCTATCGAACACCCCCACCCCCACCCCCAAGTAGTTGTTGCGTATGCAAAAGGAACACGTCATATCGTTTTGCATACATATATACTTGTATATAATTATAATTCTGGTGACACTTAATTCGTCACATACCTGCTAACGCGACACAGTCTTATGGATATTTTAGTATTTTAGTGTGTCGTTGCATCGCTTCCGTGTACAGCCATCGTCCAATTTTCCTTAGTAAGTCTGACTTCATGTAGAGGATTTTCCAGTTACCTGGAGCTTACACAGTATATAGGTACATCGCGGCGGCAGTGGCTTGGCGTGCGTTTTCGGCTTGGCTATGAGTGTAATGACTAATTAAACGATTATTTCCTGCCATTCCTACTGCTCTTTAATGCGGTTCATTAAACATTAATACATTCCGTCCGGTGTCTGTATTTAATCAACGGGGCGAACAGTCGAAACTCTTCGTAACGAGGTCAATAAGAACAAATCCTGAACACACTGTAGAATTTCGATAACGTCCGGGGTAGATTGATGGAGTTGGTCGCACAGAAATATTATAATCCCCTGCAGGACTGCTACTAATTGAATTTATATTTTGATATTGTGAAACCGGCCGGATGAGATTTAAATTTCAAATTTATTCCAAGCGTTTTGCTTGCTTGCATACATATATATTTTAAAAGTTTTTTTTCTTGGACTATAAATTAAGTATTAACAATTCGAAATGAAAACTATATATTTATTTCTTATACTTTATACTTTAACTATATACCTATAAATAGGTATGTATGCGTGTGTTTTAGTTATTATTATAATTAAACTCCTAAAACTATAATTTAAGACAAATAATAATTTATTTTAAATCATTCAACTATAATAATGGGATTTATTTACTTTTAATAATATTTATTATTAAAATGTATATCATCGTATAGTATGTATTTTATTTTTGATCAGTGATTGACGTTGTTCGAAGTGCTAAACCGATATATGTCATGTTTGTCTTCCATAGTAAATTTATTCATTTAAGCTAGTAGGAGTATGATTCTTATTATACAATTCTATATTTATATCAGAACACGAAAATATCTAAAATTGTTGTTCCAAAATTTTTTATGATCTTAAGTGTGTAATTTTTTATTAGGTATTTTAAATGTTGATACTTTATTTCGTCCTATGTAATAAACATAATGTGATTATTTATAGCTGATGGAACATTTTAAAAATATTCGTTCACTTTTCACAGATTATCATTATCTAGTCTGTGTTATGGAAAATTATGTTACCTACACATATCCGTGATTTCCCATTGTCCTCATCCACGGAAACTGTGCAGTATATAATGTGCATATTATGTTTCCTTTATTGGTCACCTGCAGTATCCAATAACTATAACGTATGATCTATTGATCTGTACTAAGTAGTTCACGTCTGAGCGCTACCAATTTTGACAAATTAGTTTTTAATCATAATAGAAATAAAGAAATTTTATAGAAGATAATATCGCTGGAGGTTTTTCTTTCTAAAATTAGATTAGGAAGTATTTTAGGTAATAATATTTTTGTCCACACTATGTTTTTTATGAATTTTTTCTGAGGATTTACCAAATGCCATCTTATCTGAAAAAAAATGAATTATACGTTGAATATAAATATCAGAATTTAATCAACAATATTTTTGTGCGACGTCCAACTTAAAAAATATTTATTTTTTTACCAACATAAACTATACTTCAATACAGTTTCAACACTAAATTAACGATCAAAGTTCAAACATTTTGTGCGTATGCGAGTGTGTGACTATTGTATAAACAATTGAGAAACAATTGAGATAAAAACAGTTTAATCAAAAATGGTCAATGTTTTTATCACTGCAGGATAGTGCTTATACTCATAGTTGTAAGTATATTTGTAGCTTTTTTTTATTTCGGATACTACCAAAAAACCTAAAAAAATTACCTCTACAAAGTCGGTTTGGTCTTCGAAATTAAAATTGCATATTTTATCAAATCGGATATACAATTCCCATTCATGGTCCGTTATATTTAAAATAAAGATTGCATAGCTAAAAAACGTATACATCTACAATGTATTTATAAAACTTAAATTATATCGGTCAAAATCGTTCTATTACTACGGACTTACTAACAGAAAGTAATGAATACAATTTTTATTTATTTTTTATTAGTCTACCTTCCACGAAGGTAAATTTATTCGTTTGTTATTTTATATACTTATATAAGCTTTTATTTAGGCACTTATTTATGGAATATCCTTACTTCATAAGAACACCCTTTAATTTTATTTTAGGCCAACACAAACATGTATGTTGTTCATCTAAGAATCTAAAATTAAAACGCTTTTCTTAATTTCCTTTTTAATTAGATTTTATTTCAATTTCCATTTATACATTATGTTTTGTTTTAATACATTTAACTAGACTTGAGTTATTATTTATTATATCTAAATGTAGCATATTGATTATTGCACTTAAACTATTATTTTTTTCCATAATATACCATTTTGTGATGTTGCAGGTCTCATATTTAAAATGTATTTCATATGTATATTATATTTTTTCCATAAATTACCCTAGGGTGACAAAAATAACAGATACGCAAAAACAAAATTAATATATTGTTGTTATTTATTTCCCACAATTTTAGTTATTTCAAGTTTTGGTATATTCTAGCTGACATTTAATTTTAATAAATAAATGCAAACACGACAAAAAAAACTATTGTGATTTTAAAACCCACCTTTTTCAAAATTACATTTTAGTTATATCGATCGTTTTTACGGTTATTTTTGTACTTGTGGGTAATTGGAAAAATTAAAAACACACACCCAACCGATATATTCAAATACCCATCACTGCATAAGCAAATTATAATATGCATTAATATCGCGGCGTGGTTGCCTCGTGTTTAACCGTTGGCCTACCGAGAAATTTCCTGGCTTTATCCCTATGGCTTAGTATAAGTAATACGACCCTACTTAATGTACTTAAGTGCGTGCCTATATACACACGGTGACATATTTGTTATTTCATATTAGATAATATAAAATATAGTGTTCACTATAAAAACTAATAAGTTTGAATAAATATTTTTAAACCTAAAATCTCAGAAATGTTTTTGTTTTATTTTTTTGTTGTTTTGCATTTGTTTTCAATCACATTCATATTGTGTAAATAGATATTAAAGTAATAATGTATATGTAGAAAAGAAAAAATTCCATCGAATCCTACTCAAATCAATTGTAATTCAAAGTTAGCCTATATTGAGTGTAAAAATATCTATCGATAATTTACGTTATAAAACAAATTTTCCTTGAGCATATTGATAAAATGCTGTGAGGCCATTTCTGGTCCAAGACAAGGAAATTTTAATTTATCTTTTGACTGATCTTTTATATGTCTTTAAATATTTTGTCATCTGTAGGCAAATCTATGAGCTCTTACATTGTCTTTTAATTTAACGTTTGTTGAATAATCTAAAGCTGTATAGTGTATAATATATAGTACATAATAGATATACCGTTTATCGAATAAATTTTATTTAAAAGTTGATAAAAAATACGGAAGTTGGTTGTATTTAACATTTGTTTCTTGTACAAAACATATATTTAAATACGTTCAATTAGTGCGGTAATATTAATACAATATATTTGTTTTAATTTAAAATTGAATGTTAATTATGTAGGTACATTATGAACCATAAATACAACTGTTTGCTGACTGGACTGTATCAATAAATTATAAATTATAATATACGGGATACTTAAAATGTTAACTCATAAAAAATGGAAGGGGTTACTTCAATATGTGATGTTATCCTTACTCATCTAAAAATGTAAAATTTAAATGACCATTTACATATATATATATATATATATATATATATGTATATTACATACATTATTCCACGTATGTAGTAAGGTATGTATAATGTGTAGGTATTATAGTGAAGTAATATCTTCTGTTGCCGGTTTTGTAGTGTTTTTATTTTGCTAAAAATTTAAATAATATTCTTATTCAAATATGGTGTGTTCTATCCGGTTTAACTATACTATACCTACCCAACATTAAAATAAAAAGGTAAGGGAAATTGAAAACGTGATTTATCGTGTCCGCGTGTTTCAATAATAAATTTAGTGCCACAGGGATAGTTATCTTTAATTTTGCAAGAGATAATTTATTTTAAGGAAATTCTATTCCAGTGAGGAAATTCTTAACTACATATTAGAAGTCAGTATAAATACTGATGTGATTCCATTCTTGTTAGTTTGACCTAAATATGAATTAATAACTGTTGAAAATTACAAATTAAATCACTAAATACAAAAATACAAATTTTTATAATATTTGAATTGCACAACAATGATATTTCAAATGACCCTTTCCGTACTTACGAAATCGTTTTGTTTTTTTAAATTACATTTTAGTACAAAAACCTTGTTGTTTTCTTTATTTGTTGGTTATTTTAAACGATACGTATGCATTCATTGATGTGCCCACATTACTACGACTATAAATTCTTGTTTACAGTCAGGCATAGCGACGTTTTGTCTTCAAGTACGACGCATTTCATTTAATGAATTTAGAACGCAGTTACCAACATGTTGGTTTATGTAGGTAAAACTATTTTAAAATTAATTTCCCATTTGAATTCATTACCTATACAATTTACGCGTTATGTTCGAATATTTTATACATTTATAAACATACATTTATATTATAAATTTTAATTTCATTAAATGTATCAATGATAAGTTTTATTATACTACTAGTTTTATTCACATCTAATCATAACATTTATTTTAAAAACTAATCGTTATTTGTATTCAATTGATAACAATTTTAATTTTACTTTACTCATTACATAATATATAAGACCATTTTCCTTTGAAAATAACTTTTAATTAACGCAGTTACTTCAAAGTTTTCCCTTAAAGAGTAAAAGTGGAAATAAAAATGTTGAAAAATAAACGTATACATAAGGCAGTACATTACCTGTATAATAATAAAAAAAATTAATCTTTCAATATAAACTACAATTTGATTTTTTGGGAACAATTGATGATAGAATACTTATACCTACAACTAAATGTGTTTTATATTGTAGCACTTTTTTATTTATTGTGGAATAAAATATAAGTTGTAATAAAAATATAAAAACATATTATTACTTGGATAACGATATTATTGTTTTTAAACTCAAATTAAAATAGTTGTAATTACTCCAGTTTGCATATATCTGAATTAACCTTTTTTCCATCGTAAACATAATTCATATTGGTGGAATTCTGGTATTTTGTTATTTTTTTTTTTTTGCACACATTTCGGTACCTAGTAGAATCATATATTTTTATTTTACCCAAAACGGGTTGGGTAAATTAATTATTGATTTTATAATTAAAATAAGCAGAATTAAATTATTTTATCAAAGTCAAAAGTCTGAATGTTGACAATTTTTTTTCATGATCAATGTAATTTCATATTATTTTTGAAACTAAAATTAGAATCTCAACGAAGTACACTAAACCAATAAAAATCGGTCGCAATTTCTGATTTATCAAAAGATTATTGTATGAAACTTGCTCTCTATCCTTCTCCCTAAACATTGTGCACAGGCAAAATAAACATAATATTGTTATTATGAAATCTAAAATTAGTTATTCCATTTACTAACAGTGGGTAGAACATTTAAAATATCGTTGGGATAATAGTGGATGACAGTTTGATTTTTGTGATAAATGTCTTACATTATTTAGGTTATATTATAAATTATAATTCATATTTTAGAAATAATAATAGATTTATTTATGCATGAAAAATTCAATAAAAACATTTTGACTGAAAAAACTATCGTAGCACGCCCAACGGATCTCACCCATTATACCTACCTATTAATATTTACAAGTAAAATGTAATAACAGTATACGATTTTGAGCTTAAAATATTAAACTATGTAATATCTGAGGCGGCGTCGCCAGAGACCTTTTTATACGTTAAAAATGCATTAACAAATCTTTGCTGTTTTGCGTTGTTCAATAATTATTTACGCCGGGAAAAAAGTTCATCCGGATGTTTAATGTTCATTACAAAGTAATGTTAACTTTTTTTATTCCGAACGCTTTGCATATTACATCGTTTATTATATTGTCTACTCTATATAATATAGTCCCTTTTAACCGTGATTAAATTACATAGAAATCTCGGAATAACAACCGTATAATATTAAAATGAATAATAGTGCACCGCTATGTCCGTTTTAATAGATATTATTAATTCACATGTATAATATACTCGCGGGAGTTCGGTAAATACGAAAAATATCGCGAGAGTGGGCCGACGGTAATAAAATCCTTACCCTACAGGGTGACTCATCCCGGGTTCACTCCTTTCCTTCTTTTATTTTTTTTACTCTGGTTTTTTTGAACTTGAATTATACTTTTGTCATATTTTAAAATTTATTTTTTCCAAATTTTGGAAGGGTTATTGTCTAATAGATTAATACCTATATTGATCAGGTATAATATTTTTTTAAATCATTAATCCACTTAAATTAATTTCACCTATCATATTACTATTCATATTACATTCAGTTTAATCACTGAATAACTGCTTGTTTGATATGTGATTTAGTTACATAATTATTTTCTGCTTGATAATTTACAGGAAAATTGAGAAGGTCTTATTTGATAAAAAGAAATTTATATCGCGTCAAAAAAATCTGAGAGTTTGTTGATTAGGTTTTTAGACTTTATATATACATAAAGATACGAAAAATTCGAACTAAAAACACTGCACGATTATAGATCACATTGGGGGGTTATAGTGAATCACCCTGTATTATATAAAATATGCGTAACGCACGAAATCAGTGTCTTCTGCAGTGCATAATATAGTATACTGCGCAGCAAGTACCTAAACGCTCGTCGATAAATCATTTATTACTAAGCGTGCCAGTATCTTGAGATCGCGGGCAACAATGTAATAATAACAAGAACAACAACAATAATAGCAATAATAATATAATGACGTGTCAGTGGCGTATAACATGACAACTTATAGATATATTGAAAACTTTCCTAAACACTACCCGTCGTCGGCATGCGCGTTACGATTCGTATTTGATAATATCGACGATGTTACCGGAGCACCTTATATAATCGAGTCTAGTCGACTACAGTATACCCATGTATATAATATCTGATTTTGTATTTTATAGATTTATGAAGTCGATAAAAAAAAAATTATTAGGTACATTGTAAGAAGTAATTAGTACCTATTAACTGATATCGTTACCTACTGTTAAATAATATGTGGTATTTTTTGCTGTTGTTCAGTCTCCGTTCTTACTCGGTTTTTCGTACGTGATTGGCTGCGACAATTTACTTGTTTTGCATTCTTATAATGGAAGTGCAAAATATTATAAGTGAATAACCAAAGCATTTTAAAATAACCAATCGTTATATTATGTTCTATTTTCAAAAATGTTCGGCTCTGTACAATATTACACGTTGGAAATGTACCACGAAAACATTTAAAGTACATTTTTAAATTGACAAGAAAAGATACATTTTAATGAACGTCAGTGACACTATTCACAAACACGATGCACTATCTGAAACATTAATAAATTGACAATTTGTAAATAACATCCTTTTTAACGAAAAGGTTCATAAGAGTATTTATATGGAAAACCAGCTAAACTGCTATAATCTAATAAAGAAAATATTAATTTTAGTGTTAAAAATACATTAACAATATTACAGATTTTGCTGTATGAAATATAATTTTGATCAAGCTCGAATTGAAAAACTACCAAAATTGCCAACGAATATTTTAACTCCTCATTCATCATTCAATTCCATTGACTGTAATACAAACGAAAGTTAACCATTTTTGTTTTTTAACGATCCTATTAATGACTCAGTAATGTTTACGTGCTAATTAAATTTAGAATTTTTAATTAAAATTAAAGCAGGGTATATCGATGGCACATTTTAATATTGTACGCAATTTTTTTTTGTAAATTATTTAGAGTTAAATTTTATTTTAACAATTATTATTATGTGTCTATATAGTACATTTATAGAACATTAGATATTAAAATTGATTTAATTTATGTTGAACTCGAAGTATTTATTCACAAAGCAATTCTGAAAATTTAGCCAGAAACATTGGAAAAATGATGTCAGTTTCATCTAGGACAGTATTGGTGTCAAAATACACAAGACCTAGACTTAGCTTAAAAATATGGGATAGATGGAGAAGTTGAGGAAAAAACATTCATAGTGTTTTTTTAGATTATACCTATTTATTTTGAGTTCAGAGGAAGTTTGTGATTCTTTTTCATTTGAATTATCAGAAACACAACATGTTAATTCTATTTTTTTAGATTTGGCTGATTATTTATTCAACAATAATATTTCAGAAGAATCACTCTTCTTTCTATCAATATGGGTAGAGAAGAGTTCAAATTTACAGCGAATGCATGCGAGTCTTTTCACAAAACTTTTAATAGGTTTCTAAATATTTCGCATACAAATATTTATACGTTTTAAGATGTTTTAAAAAAATCTAAACGGATACTGTATAATGTTAATTAGGAGCTATAACTAATATACGAACTTTGATTTCGGAAACACCACTGAAATAGTATTTAAAAATTGAAAATCGGATTAAAAAAATATATGCAAATAAAACAACAATGTTAGAATTTGTAAAAAGCTTATCAGAAATAAGTGGTGATCGTGTGACAAATAGCTTGTGACGCTATTCGATATTTTCCACTTTGTTCTTATATGTAACCATATTAGTTGTACCTAAATATACCTATATAGTTTTTACATTTTATTCGTTTTTACGGTGATAAACAAAGCTTAAGAATAAAATATCTGTTCCCAGTCTAAAAATATATTTATGTTAAAATTATAAACTTAACTTATGACTGACATTTTTGATTAATTTATGATTATATTTGTATTATTTATTTATTTATTTAATTATATTATTGACCTTGTTCATATTTGATTAGATTTAACGTAACTATATTGGATTTTTCGTTACACTTGACAAACAAATTTTTGATTGAACTATATTTATATTATTATTTATTTATTTATCACCTTTACTAAATTTTTGTCCGTATTGACGTTTGGCTAGATTCAATAATGTATATTTGCTGTTTGTTACATCATAATATTTTAAACTTTCAACAAACAAATGGTAATTTATTATTTATTTAATTATTCCGTTGTTTAAGAACCCCTGATTAAAATACACCAATTTCGTTCCGGATTTTTTGGGACGCAATTCGTGTGTGCCGTTTTATATATACCTTTATTACGAGACTAATGTGCTCCCGTCGCGACGTTACACTTGCATGTGTTGTCTCTGTCTTTCAAACATATGACAAATCTGCGTACACGACTGTAACTACTGCAGTTTATTTTCAGTTTATCCATAAATATATTAGAGAAAATGTACATATTATTGAATTTATGGAGTAGGATATTATAATACAAACTGAGCTCGAGTGATGAGTTTTTTCTTCATATTTTTATTTTAAATTTAGTTACTAGTACCTACACTTAAATAATTCATTTTTTTTTTCAAATTTTCATAATTCGTTTTCAAATAAATACATGCAAAAAAAAGTTCTTTTCTCGAGCATGGTTTATATATAACAATATTCTCCTCTAAAAATTAGATGATATGTAATCTAATATTAACTATAATTAAACTATAGTATAAGAATCCGGTAGGTACGTTGATTCCCAGTTATGTGTCTTGCATGCGTGTATCAACAGAGACAACGCATTAGCGTTCTTTTAACATATAATATATGGTGTGTCTTGCGGTATAATAATATAATATAATACTATATAGCAACGGATTTTGAAACGAATGTTTTATTACTTATTCAGAACTTAGGTACTTCAGGTACTTGAGTACTTCGCGTTTGGGCGTGGGATGACGCATTATATTACTAAAACGAATATTACTCGCGTGGACCATACTATTATAGTGTGCAATATGTGAATACAATATGAAGGTAACGATATTATGACGTTTCCTTAGTCCGAAAAATCACCACCACCCACACCCCCCTGCAACAACACAGCCTTGTTTCATATAATATTGGAATTTTTAATACTTTTCTCTGATTATAATATTAATAATTAATGTGTTACATTTACACAACACATAGATACGAAAATATATATTATTCAATCATTGATGTAACCATAGTACATAGCTATTTACGTTTAATGATTGCAAATAGAATATAAATTGCTGATTTATGAATTTGTTTCTCAAATTAAATTCGGTGGCTAAAACTACATTTTAAAAAGCTTATTATTTCAGCTTTGTTGCAGGAAAAAGACTAACATGTATTTTTTCCTTATACCTTGAGATTTATTTTAAACGATTTTTCTATTTCTAAAATCAAGACCTCGGGAATTGATTTTGAGAGTATTGCCGCTGTATACCAATTTTTCATTCGAAAACGTTCTATAAAAACATTAACGTTTGGTTTCGGGGATTTAGTGCCCACTAAATATTTTTTATTTTTCAAAAGTGGTCGTCCATCATATGCGGTGGTCCATGTATTCGTCCGTATGTATAAAATATATTATAATGTACGCGTATACATATTTTAATGATTGTTAACTAAATAATAATTGTATACACATAATACATTATAACAACATGTGTGCTCGCCTTCTTTCGACGGGGGCTGTGATAAATAGTCTTTTCTCTGGTCTGGAAACAGAGTTTTCGTCTTCTCGCTTCGCACTATTAATTATCAGCTACGGCGGCGATAATAATTCTCCAACGAAAATAATAATATGTGTACGCCATTCGCCACTGACGACGTACTTCGGCAGAGTTTTCTCGTCGTCGTCTAACCCGGAATCCCTGTAGTCGTTGAAAACGAATTATTTTTATACACCATATGATATAATGTAATATTAAACAATATTATGTATGCTTATAGAAGCGAATGACGCTACGACGGTTCTGCGAAGGTGTAAATCGCGTGTGTAATTATTATTTTGTATTCACTCCGCGCGCGCGTAGGTGTGTGTGTGTGTGTTTTTATTTAGTGATTCGGTGGGCATTGGTGCAGGGACCGAAATTCGTACCTATATAAAAAAAAAACCGATTTTCGTTTGAAAACACCGCTGTGTCGACGACCTATATATATTGAACGCGTCACACGCTATGCGTGTACGGGATTAGCTGCGGGTAAAACATATACTCTGTGGATTTCATCTTTGTCGATTGTGTAACCGCCCGGAGGTTTCATCGTCGGTTGGTGCGCGCAGCTGAAAGTCGCGGAAAACATCCGCGTAGGTGTATAAAACATGACCCAAAGAAAAGCGTCTCGCGAAGACGTCGCGTCTTTCGGTTTTTTCCTACTGTCAACACTCAACGCTCGTCATTCATACACACGGTGAAGCACACACAGTTTTTCACGCGTCAAAGTTTTATTTTTTGTCGTTATTTTTTCGTGCTCAGTAAAAAAAATCATTAAATTAAACGTCACAGTATTCGTTCCATCACGATTTTTGCATATTGCAAGCCAGAAACTTTTTGGTGCCGCACACACACACGCGCCACGACGAAGTTTGTCTTTTCCGCCCCCGTTCTTCGTCGTCTTTTTAGCACAGTTTAAACGCGCGTTGCACAACTCTCCAACTTTTGTGTACAGGTACGGTGTACGTAGGTATATTGGTAGAGCGTAGATTTGGGTCGGACTGGAAACAAACGGTGGCGCATTTCCGGAACACCGTGGTACACTATACCATAGGTAGTACTATATGTTACGAATACACACGCCATGTATATCGTAGTCGTGTTGGGATCGACGAGGGACGTCTCCGAAGAAGAGCATTGTGCAATAAAATAAAACAAATTATATTTTATATCATAGTCTTGACGAGGTTTGCGAAAATATTTCGATTCAGTGCTCGCTGCCCTGTTCGAACGATGAGGCGAGCACCTCACGACGCGAACACTCTGTATATAATACTGCGATTACGCACCGTGTGCTTTGCAACACGGTTGCGCCTTCCGACATTGTGTGCTGGCATTAATTATTTAACTACTTACGTCCCCTAACATCGTTCCCGGAAACGTAGTTCGGATGTGTGTATAATAATACAGTCCGACGGGAACGATGACGGGCACACGTCTCACCGGAACGCCACTCCCGCTCCACCGTCAAATGCACACGCGCTCGTACACACGTCTTTCCCCGTCCAACGCATTACTGCGCTTAAAAAGTAATAATTGTTATAATATTTAAATCGTGATCCGTTGACCGATTTTGTTTATTCTTTTTTTTTTTCTTGCTATAACTGACTATTAACTGTGAAGATATGCGTATTGTTATAATGAGTGTAATAACAATATATAATATAGCGCCTATGTGCAGCACAGGATATAATATAGAATATACGTTGTATACACTGTAGTGTTGTCGCGACGTTTTCGGCATGCCAATAATAATTATTTGATAAGGACCCATTTAATAATACGTGTGTGGGTGTGTGTGAAGAAAAGTATTTTCTGGAATTATGGTTTAAAAGTTCTGTGGTGCTTATTGGATTTAGTATAATATACACTATGAGGATTATCGTTTTCTCTTTGTCAGATGTAGCTATTATATGCCTACCGCTGAAATTGTACACGAAAACGTGTAAATGCATAATGTGCATATCATGAAACACACATACAATATAGGTTATTAAACTGTACTGGTACTGTACTGGTATCCAATCATTGTAAATAGGAATTTTCTTTTCAACGCATTGGACTGACTAAAATAAAAATACGTTTAACGTAACCGTTAAATTCATTAATATTTAACAGATATTAGGGTTTAATTTAAAAGTATTTTAAGGCAGGTACCTACCTTATACACTAAAGGATTTTAATATATTTCTTGAGGAAATTACCTCTGCATTGTATAGTGTACAAAATCGCTTTTTGATCCCTATAAATCTTCTCCATATTATATGGGTAAATCGAGATATATTCGTTATATAACTTATTAAAATGTTTAATTACATATTATGCTCAATGTTCGACTTACGTGTTTCACATACTCAACGACTGTCCACGAGTCGACAGCAGTACTACATATAAAATATGAATCAATTTTAAGTTTTACCGGTAAATAGCCAAATGGGTATGGTTCGTTATAATATAACGGAAACGTATATATAAAAATTACCTATATCACGAAATACCTTAGGTCACACAATATATGCATGGTAAAAATAAAGGCATAAATGTAGATAATAGAATCATTTTAAAACACAATTTTTCTAAATCAATCTATCATTTGATCTTTATAGGTAAATAAATAGGTTGGTACTATGATCACGAGTGTCAAGAGGTTTTTAATGACATATTAATTTAAGATAATTTAAAAAATAAAATGGAAAATCATTTATATTTTTTATTATGTTATCGATTTTTTTAAATTATGCATTTATATAATTACTACATTATGTATTACTTATGGATCTCATTCATAATTAGGTTGAACAAATCTTTTTTTTTATCTTTATTTCATAACACTTTAATATTATTTTATTCCATCATCATAAAAATAAAGCTATTATTATTTCGAAACAAATCTACAGATATTCAAAATAATACATAAGTTAAACCATAATTCTTCTATGTTCCATACCTACCTATATACCTACTATTTAGACTATATATTGCTTTAATATTTTTATGAGGACTATTGATTATTTTGTTTTTCACAATCTGTATTTAATTAATTTTTTTTATGAGCAAAAAAAAAAAATATTTCTGGGACAATAATTTTAATTATATTTCATTGCTATAAAAATAACATATAGGTCATCGCTTCTAAAGTTTTTGTAGTCATTGAAAGTGTATATTGGAGGCGTAAGGCAATGTCGGGATCCCCCGAAATTCTTAAAATAATTCATAAGCCATAAAGGAAAAAAACATTAATTTAGTATTCATCATTTGTTTATTTATATTTTCATTAAACACATTATGCCTGGAAATATATATATGTATTAAAAATATAGTTTCTTCTTTAAAAAAGTAAAAAAAAAATTAACTCAATAAATTTTTCTTAAATATAAAACTTTGCACTAACCTTTCTACTAACCTACCATATTATAATATAGTTAAAATCGTATATAAACTTTTTTTTATTGGATTATTTTTTTAATTGATTTTTTGTGTTAAAATAATAACGCTGTAGTAGGTACACGAGCTGATTAAAATTGTTTGTTACATAAATGTCGTATAATGAATTCTGTATCTGCCTATACCTACAGGCTATGTTATATTCATATTATTTTGTTTGTATCATTTAGTAGTATTATCCTTTATTCAAGACAACTATAATTATTAAGTTTAATTATAAAAGTATTTTAAGAAAAATCTATAAGCGAAATGATCGCTGACGTCAAAATTAAAATTGAGAATATCTCTAAAATTATGTTTATGAAATCAGATAGTAGGTATATTGTATTTTTATAATCATGGTTAAATTCATAAAATAAATTAGCCAACTCCAGACTAAAGAACCTTTGACCATAATCAGATTCAGTTTAAATAACACAAATTGTATAGTTGATGATAATATTATAATAAGAAATAAAAATATAGTTATGTGTAAAACTTTCTGTTTGTTATTCCCTAAGTAATTTTTAATTTTTAATATTCAATTATAAGAATAAATAAATAATAAAGTTGATTGTCTATTTTCATACAATTTAGTTGGTTTACTTTGTTAATAAATTTAAATTGGTATTCCCAGTAGTATGATTGCAGCATTATGATTATACAATTGAATTTAATACATAGGTACTCTAATATTATTATTAAATAGAACTCAATAGCTTAACTTGTTATTTCGGTAGTGAGACTCGTTATCAAAATAACAATAATAATCGAATATAGTAATGAAAAATTTAAACCTATAACTTGTTAGAGGAAATTTAATTAAGAAAAAGTATGAAGGCTACAGGTACGAAAATTAAGTTTAAATCAATTAAGTTAATTAACAATTATTATCAGTTATCTCATTTGAAGTATACAAATTGTATTCTCAAAATTGATCACCAGAGAAATAAACTATGATGACAATTCAAAGCTAAAAATAAGATTGGGACCGTTGTAGGATCCACAACTATAATTTAATAATTCTTTTATCCCAATCTGATGGGTAGGAAAATAGTTTGAAAACTAATTTCATAAAGCAACCGTTTGTATCTTGGTATTTTATTTTTTCCATTTACTCTGTCGACTGTCTTCATCAGAAGGAAATGAATTTACATATATTTTTTTGCCATGGTATGTTGTACAAATCTGCTATTTTAGTGAGGTATATAAAAAAACTAAGTCTCTAAGTTGGTGACCTTTAATATTATTATACGTTGCATATGCTTATATTATACTATAGAGTATCAATATTAATTTATTAGCTCATTTTAAAGAATATAATTTTTCATTAATACTCTATGTACCTACTTACAAAATTATTTCTATAGGCATTATTTATTTTTAGGGCTTAAAGGATTATTTTACAGTGTACCATGTGATATCTTAAAAAACATTTTTTTAAGTATATTCTTTACAAATAGTAATACCTATAATCATAAAAGAAATAGAAAATAGCGAGGTTTGAATCTTTAAAAAAAATTCCTTATGTTTTCTATGACAAATATTTCTTGGTTCACAAATAAATAATAATTTTTGCTTAAATAATATGTATTGATGTATATTAAATTAGACTGAATTGACTGACATTACTAACTTAGCAAGTATTTTAAATATATATTTTCGATTGTTTAAGTATTCATTTTTGGTTTATCCAATCGTAAATTAATCATTAAAATACGTATAAAATATATTCTTTAAATTTACTTAAACGTTGTTACTTTTATTTTAAGAATTTAAAATTTAAAGCATTTAATTTACTTCGGGCCATATTTTTTCCTAATTGTTCGAGTTATAAAAAAATTGAGATATCTGTATTATTGAATTTAGGAAATATATTGTTATGAATAATATAAAAAATTTAAAATATCCA
Source organism: Nasonovia ribisnigri (assembly GCA_027563435.1). Lineage (NCBI taxonomy): Eukaryota > Metazoa > Arthropoda > Insecta > Hemiptera > Aphididae > Nasonovia > Nasonovia ribisnigri. Next base: position 67,768 of record JANEHU010000271.1, on the reverse strand, counting down.
TTCAAATAAATATACATTAAAACATAAAATATTATAGTCATCTGTCGAAAGTGCTACATGTGCACTAGGTCGTTACCTCTGCGTTCTTGAGTTCTTCTATTACAACCAATTCAAATAATCGAGTGAGGACTAATTGAAAGCTGAAAGATGACCTGTCATTATTTTCAACACCTACCTCAATTGCAGTAGCAAGTTCTGTAACACATGTATACCCTTCGTGATTACTTAGATATGTCAACTTCCAGTATCTTTGTAAAATTTATTTTGTTGGTAAATCTTTCCAAGTTTTCCGACATTAATGTGTAGAAACTGAATTCAGTTTTATTATTAATAATTTATATATGTCTGCCGTATAAATTTCTCGATAAAATAAATTGAGATCTATTGATTGTGGTACAGAATTCGTTATCAGTCATAAATTAAACATGGGATAATAGTATTTTTATATGAAATAGGTCATCATTTATTTTTAATCATAAAAGTTATTGTCGTCATGTTATGTATATGTCATATTACGTATATAGTGTTAAATGTTATGAATGGAAACAAATAGGTATATTTCAATTATTTTTGGTAATTATATTATATTAGAAAAGCTCAAAATTAACATTTACACATGTATAATAGAGTTATCCAAAAAAAATGTCATTATTAACAAATATTAGTGAAATTTTTATAATTTTTAAATCTAGATTAAGTATGGGCTTACCAGCATAAATTAAAAACTAACTTCATTTGCATGTTTGATACATTTCTCGACCTTTGTTATTGCTTATGTTCATTTAATAAACTTTATAAACATTTTATGCCTACATATAAATAAAAAAGTACGAGTAGTGTATAAGGTGATATGGTCGTTCGGAACTAGCCTCGTTTATTACGAGTAGAGTATTATTAAGAATTGAACATTTAAAAAGCAATTCTGAGAATTGCATATACTTCAATGTTCAAAAGAAGACATTTTCTCCGTTTTTAAAATTAATTTTATGGTTTTATAACATGTTTTCTAAAAGTCTATAGGAAAATTTCAAAAAATTCATCTTAAATGATGTGGTTATATACCTATTATTATATTGAAGGTTTATATAATCCTTTCAAGAATAGTGCTTATTGCCTGTAGATTTACTTTAAAAAAAAAAACACACGTATCATAGTAAATACCAACATATTACAATTAATTTTATGAATTATGTTACACAGTTTTTTAACTTAATCAATAGTATATTTAATAGTTTAAAATAGTATTTTGTTATATACTATATAAAGTTTCTAGCTCTGATCTCAAAATATTTTTCTATTGCGATGATATTATATGAAAGTATCTATTTATATTTTATACAATTTAATGACATTTCAAAACATAATTTTGCCTTGTGTATGAATGAAACTGATCTCCAACAAAATAAATAAACTATTAACTAATGTAAATAATACAATTGTGTCGACTTATACCCGCTCTCGTCACATACCTATATCATTTGAATATTTAAATAATAATATTATATATTTGTTGTGTAAACTTATGTTATATTTATAATATATAGGTATTTTATATTACTAGGTATGTGTATACACTATACATTTTACAATCACCTCCCCCCAAATTTCAAAAGTTTTAGAACTTTGCCTTTGTTTTATACATACTTGTATGTAGGACTGTTCGATTATCATAATGCACGGTCGATTGTCAAAAGTATTAAACAATCGAAGATTTTCATCATGAAGGGCTAGAGTGCTTGATTGTTGAAATAGTCAAAGGCCTATCGGTAATCGATTAATTTAATTGTTTAATCAATTAAAACAATCGATTAATCCATTTAAACAATAAAATATTAATAAATACAATCTGATTATTTGGGAATACGATTTATCGGTAATTCGATTATTCGAAATTCGTTTAATCAGTGATGAATACTTTTAAAAAATAATCTAACCGATTAATTTAAACAATAGAACAGCCCTTCTTGTACGTGTACCTTTGTACCTAAGCATATTATATAATATATTGCAGGCGTGAATACAATGGGGAGGAGGCTATGGAGGCTGAAGCCCCTCTTAGGCCTTGGGTACTTAAAAATTTCACTCTTGCCTATGTAACTATATAATATATACAATAAAAGGTAATTTTGTTGTTAACGTTCGTTATTATTATTATTTTATAGTATTGTATTTACTATAAAAACTTAAACTTATTGGCTATGGTTATATGTACTTGAGGTAAATTTTTTCGTCTAGCCCCTCTCTTTTTTCATTTCTAGATCCGTGCTTTATTATATTTTAGTATATTTCTATCCGAGCTTATGATTTTAATTCTTTAGTTTAATATATTTGTTTATAAATGTCAAAAATCTATTGAGCCATCCGTTTTGAGAATTTCGTGAAATGAATCTTACACCATGTAAATAAATTGAATGTTTAAAACTTAGATTTTTTTTGGTATGTCTAATTTTCTTTCCTTAATACTTTAATTTAATTGATCAAACTTCATTCTAACTAACAAGTAAACTATATTTGAGATAGTAACCATTTAACCGGTTTTATATAAGACATATTCAACAAGATTTTGTTTTAAATATGGAACAACATACATTTCTATTATTGTACATGCCAGGCAAGAAAGGACCTGTAATAGAAGCTAGCCATTGCCCATTAAGAAGAGTAAACTTATAAACTCTATACTAATGGACACCAGCCAAATGAGTGGTATGTTTTCCAATTCCACCAATTAATGTGAAACCTTGTGGTGATGAAAACAAAAATTGGATTTGTTGGTGGCTTTGTAAAACTTTGTGCACCCTTCTCAAACTATTATGTTACAATAACAGCATAGCAGGAATTTTGGTTTGGCACCGGATGCTATTTGGGACTTCTTTTCGTTTTTTAATAACATTTTACCAATCAAAAAAAATTATAAATAAAATCCCCAAAAAATTATATATATAACAATATACAATTAAAAACTATTATTATTATTCGATTATATTAATCCAAGTATGATAATGAAGTATATAAATAAAAGGGGCAAAATTATAATTAAAGTTTAATGAAATTAAAATGTTCCAAATTAATCAAGTTTTAGTTTTCGTTAAATATAATTAATTTTAGGCTCATACGCCTATTATATTTGATTATATATACGATGCACTACATATGAGTTACGATCAAACGAAAATATTGTATGCATACACGATGCTTCTATCTATAACCGATAATGATATTTTAAATCGATATAATTAATGAATTAATAGAAAATTATCCAAAATTATCTTCTGATTAATGCATAAAATACAAATTACCTCTAAGGATTTAGATATATATATTTATAAAGTCAAATTGAAAATTTAGTTGCGGTCTTGTTTCTTAACCAATATTTTTTCTACCAAATCACACTACACTGCCATAATGTATTATACATTTTTAAAGTTCACTTTATGTGAATTATCCTTCTTCTTCTACTTGAATAATTGATGTAACTTTAAATGAATCACTATCTCGAACAAAGACCGTAAATTGTTTATTCAAACTAACAAGAATTTATTTTCACCATAGTTATTTAGTAGTGAATATTTTCAGATGTTTATTTAACATTTTGTTTATATTTAATGAGGTGTTAGAAAGATAAGTAGACACTCTGCATGCGTTAGGAACAGACTTACATATATCATATACAAGCAAAATAAACCTCATGCATTACATTTGTGTAGTTAACGAGCTAAATAATTTGATATAAATATTTGGATTAATTTTTCTAATTTTCGTTTATTATTTAGTGTTGAACTAACTATGTATCGTTTGGAAGTCATTTAACGTATTGACGTATTTTTTGTTTTAATAGTTGGATAGGTATATTGTTGGAATGTAATCGACTAAAAAATATACATACCTATACTTCTATAAATACGATACTGTCGATACATATAATAAATTAGCATATTTAAATATACATAAAATTAAGTTATGTTTATGTTTCAAAACTAAAACATAAAAATTTATAAATTTAATTCAAATTATTTAGATACAATAGAATAACTTAAAAATGGCATTCGAGTTTCAATGAAAATTTAATTAACAATTTACAATTAAAGAGTTATTCAAAATTAAAATATTCATTATTCTTTATCATTATAAGTTTAATTATTCAGGTATAAAGCAACCTTTGTATTTCAATACGAAATTGAAATTTTCATGAAGTAATTAGCTATTCTGGTGTTCGTATTATATATAATATTATGTATAGAATTATTTTTGTTTTTTTCTCTTTCAAAGTTAAGACCATGATTTATTCATTTGTTTATGTAAAAAATATGTTTAGTTTATATATTTTTTATTCTAAAAATATACGATTTAAAGAATTGTATAGTTGTACCCCTATTTTTAATTACCTATCAAAAATATAAAATATTGATTGCAAAATACATTCGTATATTACAGACAAAGTATTTAATACATAAGACCAGTGTCCAGTCTAAATACAGCACAATATATTACCCACGCATACCCTAATATTTGAATTTAATGTATTTGACGTGTTTCAGGAACGATGTGGAAACGGTACGGGACCCTTGGACAACATGCGCAACCTTGAACACTATTTAAACGATATTATGCGATCTGGTACGGAAAATCCAGAACACGTGAAAGGTAAGCCTTTACGACTGTATTATTTATAATTGGGGTTTTGGTATGGCTTAAGGTCACTGCGCGTAATGTATGTCACATTGTCACATGAACAATGTGCTATACTAATATGGCATATTGGCATATACAAATTATATTAAAAAATCATCCGAAAATGATTTTAAAACGTTACTCACAAATAATCTACATATGTATATATTTAAACGTAAACCGGCTTCGTTAATTTAAACGATCGTGTTTGTACACAAACTTCCATCGTGATATTTACGCCTTTTCTTTGTGTTCATCACGGGCGCAATATTTTATTGTTTCGCTATCTATTCGTGTTTTGTAACTCGTGAGAAATATATTTTGTAATATAATGGTAAACGAAACTGAAATATATATTGATTATACCATTAGTCTATTTGAAACGTGATTTTTCACGGCGCTATTTCTCCGTCATAGATACAACGGTTTTATGAATGTATAATGCGCAAAACGTGGTGAAACCATTATATAATAATATACCTACACAACTCCGAATTGAATATAATAATGTACTTAATATATTATAGTATATTATATCGTATATTCTATTTCCTTTTTGTGTTTTTTTTTTCATTCATTCACAGCACACGCAGTTTTCTATCAGTGCCCTATCTATCCATCCTTTCCTTTATCTATCTATCCGAGTGTGCTCTCTCGCGCGCGCGCGTGAGTGTTTATTTGTTTGTGCCTGTGCATGTGCGTCTCTGTGTGTGTACTCGATATTGGCGAAAATCCAATAATGCCGACAGGAAAGACACGGGGTGGTAATGTAGAACCTATAACGGAATTGGGTCCAAAGGTGGTTGGTTAAATCCCCCTCGCCCGTCCGTCCCGAATTCTCTTACACCCGCGCATGGTTGACATTAATAACGGCTCGTCGAAACCGCCAATAAGGACGGGCTGCGGGAGGGGGGGATTTAGCACAATAGTGCTTCACACACACATTCACGCACGCACACACGCATAGACCACTGTAAACGCGTCACGATCGAATCCCCAAACGGAACTTCGTCCTAGTTGTTATGGTCCCTTTCTATCTGGCATCCCCACGCCGCGCGCGTACCCTTCTCACGTTCCGTGTGCATTTTTCCCGTACACCTTTACCGTGTTCGCCAGCAATGTACAATGCCAGCTGCCAGTAATTAATAACCTGTCTAAACGTCTATTAGTTCTGGAACAATAAACGTTAAATTTAATGTTTCCCAGAATGATTTGAATAATGGTTGATGCCGTCGTTGTCGACGTATAATCGTCTACTGTATGTTGTTTTCCAACGCTTCGCCGCCATACAGTGTATCGATCATATACATTTTTAACCTTGTTGCATAATTTATTATATGCAAAAATACAAAATTTCAATTGATTCTATTTTTCTAACGATAACGAAATCAAGTTTACAAGGTCTTATTATGTGGTAACATATACTTCCAACTTCTTATACGCGTGTAACTATATGTAAACGTAGTTGGTACCTTTTTACGAAATATCTTTATAAATATGGTAAATAGTTTGAAAAACCTCATTTCGCAAAATGGTTTGGCCACTGTTTTTTTTATTTTTTTATGTCTTTATGGAACTTTTTTAACGTCGATCAGGTTAAATGTTTGGAAGCCAAAATAACAAATGAACACTTTTTGGATAAAATCGTAATCAGTTATAAATTGATTACAATTTGTACAATAAGTAAGGTTAGAAATAAAATTTAAATTAATTTTTCTTCCACTTTGTCTCCTATGGCACTTGTGACTAGGTATGTCGTACATTTCACGTTACAAATTTAACAAATTTAGAATTATTTAATTTAAAAGAATAACATTTTTTTTGTTTATTCTTGAACTACATACTCGTAAGTAGAAGATTTTAAAATAAAATCCCTAATTATTTATAAAAATTGAACTTATCACTATTGACAATTCTTTATTACTGACGACTTAAGTCACTCGTAGAATATAGAACACATTTTTGCCTGTATCAACAACAAACCATTTGATAGAATAAATAAATTGTAATTGTTTAATTTTTATTAAATCTCTAGAGTATAAAATGTATATTTATCATTCTTTTATCGAGTATTCTATAAGTTCTTCAAATGACAATTATTGATTTTTTTTTTATAATTAATGGTTTAAACAATAATATAATAACAATTGACAAACTAACGTATTGAAATAATTAATTGTATATTATATACTATATTATGTACATTAAATATAATGTAAATAGATAATATTTTTATTTTTATCACTAATACATATTTTATATGATTGTTTTGAATTAAAAAAACAATTAACAAGTTTAATGATTATTCCGAATAGTACTATTGTTTATCATGTTATATTATTTTGAATTTTGTGTAATATTTTAGTAATGTTCTTGAAACTGAACTGAATTATACTAACTCCAAGCAGCTGTGTTATGTCACCGCCTGATTAGTGCTAGTTTTCCCAGAGGACGTCGTGTAGGACATTATCTGAAACGACAGAATACTACTGCTATTATTTTATCCTCGCTCAATGCTTCTATTACTTAGCATCCACTTGATTATAATTATAGCGGTGACCAAACAAATTATAAAATGGGTTTGAAACCCGAATTTCAAGCAAAATATTTTGATGACACTTCATTATTTTCGAATAATATAAATGTTTGATTATTTAAGTGATAATTATTATATTTAATATTTATACAAAATATGTGTTGTCTCATCCCACTAAATCCGACTAAAGGCTTTTAATATTATCCTTGTAATCTTGTACCATTCCAACTGTATTATTTAGCAATCTTGATTTTTTTAATCGTTAGGTAACTTTTGTATAATTTTTTATCATCAAAGTCATCGGGTTGTAATTACAATTTACAGAGAGACATAACAATAGGTAATAATCACAATAATAATAATTAAAAAAAAGAAATTATAAAAACGTCCAGCGTTACAGATTAAAACGTTTATTACTGAGAGAAATTTGTTGTGGGTTGCCCATTGACACGCAGTATAAAACACTCAAACGATCCGTAACATAATACTAAATACACAGACAATTTGTATGCCATAATGGAAGTTTTGTAAAAATAAAAAAGATGATTGCATATTATTATGTTGGGTGTATACAATGTTGTAAATAGTAATAAAAAAAAGTGTCTTTATGCCCTTATTAATATGAAACTACATGTATTGTGTATTATAGTTAGTTCAGTCTTGCTGAAAGCTTTGGTATCATATATATTATATAACCGTGACAATCGACTAAGCGTTACTTAGTTACTTTACGCCACTTCAACTTTTTAGTTTTTGACAAGACGGCGTTTTAAATAGGCAATATAGGTACATAACCATCTCTACCTTCCTATATTACAACTATATGATATTTTTATTATACATTTCAATATTGAATTTGGGTTTTAAAAATATGATTTTCTGACTTTCTAATACATCTAAGTAAGATTTAGTTATACTTAATAATAATAATTATTATTATTTATAGATATTTTATTATTTTCGTAGAATTTGATCAATTCTGTTTTTTTGTTTTTTGAACTTAAACTGAATAACATTTGAAATGAAAATTTTGAACGTAAATTGTTAGAAAAAGATTTTTTTTTTGATTTTGTAGTTTTATACATTACATTTATACATAATGATTTTAAATTAATAACAAGATATTTACAATTGAATGAATACATACTTTTTATATGTGTTCTATTAATGTAAATATAGATAACAAACAAATACCTAAATATATATAATTTTAATTTTAATATGATACCTGAAGACAATATTTTTTCTGAACTATATTATATCTTTAGTTTTGGATAGTTAGATTTTTAAATAGTTTTAAAATATTATTATTTTTTGTCATTTAAAATGAGGGTAAAATAATACGTTTTGTAGAAACGTGATAAAGTCTCTCTAGTCTTATCCTAACTTGAACTTTTCCGAACATTTGGTACTGAGCTGCATACTATTAGTTATATTAATTTCATAATCTGACTGCTATTTCTTTGATTATCTACATGACATTATTGTTTTCATTATTATTACTATTTTTTTTTTTGTTACATTTTCTCTTGAACATTTTTTGTGTGTTCCACCACCTGTCGTTCAGATTTTTCCCGCAATAATACGCCATAAGAGCCAGAAAATATTTTCTTCTTCACCCTTTCTACAAAAAGGAATTGTAAAGAAAATGAAACGAGGGCGACCCGTCGACCCGGATGTACAAAAGAGTCGTCGCAACAATAAGGACAAAAAAAAAAAAAATAATAATAATAAAAGTATAAGAGAAATGACGGAAATTATTATAGTGAGAGGGTTTTTTTTTTTGAAACAATGAAACTGTAGAGGGTTGGAACGCCTATACTAGAGGAATACAACAGTTGAAAAGTTATGTGATCTAAAAAAAAAATTACCTACTACGCAGTTTGTATTCATTGATTCAGTAGACGGCTTATGAAGTGTAAATAACTACAATTACCCACACTTACAAATGTTCCATATTCGTTTGATAAAACTTAAAAACCCTGTATCTATACGACTTCTCTGATTTACGAACTTCACAGTTATAAACTTTCAAGTATGGTTAATCAACTTTTATTGAATTCAGACGGTGAAAATAGTAACATATAAAAGTATTAATTTTATTCATTGTACACAATTTTTTAGCCTTTGATAGATTCAATTGAATAGTTCTTTAATCATTAGACCTCTGACTATATAGTTAATATAATTATAAAATTAAAAACTAACACAAATTTTTTATTGAATATTTTGTTCCCATGTTTGTTAAATACAAAAAATAAAAACTGATAAATAATGAACCGAGACTAATTCTTCTGATTTTAAGATAAGGCTGAATTTTAGAGTACGTACTAAAAATAGACATTTCTTACATGTGTGTAATAGTGAGTTCATACATTTTTATTGCTTTTATTTTTTTGAGTAACTCATAATACATTACGACAAGGGTCCGAGATGTGCTAGGGAGGCGAGTTCCCTATCTCAGTTACTCTATAAAGTACTAATATAACCTGGTCTCTGCGGTATTCTGTTCTGGTCGGGTATTTCTTTATTGTATTTATTATTAAATTTATTTTTTAGACGAAATCTTTAATATTATATATTATTTTTTAAATATATATGTATACCGTTTTCGATTTGTTTACCCGTTTTTTTTTAAGTGACGTCACAATCATGTAATGACAGTCGAGGTTTTTTTTTATTTCCAGCTCTCCACAAGATATTTATCATAAGGTTTTGGTCCGTACGCTTTCAGAATTTGCGGCTGGTGGGTGAGGGGGACATTTGGTAATTTATGTCGGGTCTAATAGTGCGGAATATGTATGCGAGGAGGGCGACAAGGACAAATGCTTTTCCCGGGCGCCCACCCCTAGGTCTGATTTTATGTGCGAATAGTTTGACCCGGATTCGAAGACCAAAACCTGCCTCCACCTCCTCTCGTTTTCATTCATCAGTGTCACACGATGACAGGTTTAACTTTTCTCTTGTTTTTGAACGTGGTTTACTATTATTAGCTCATACGTATATCCGCGTGCTTTACCAGGCGTTACTGTATAGGCAATTGTGGTACATACAAGTCTTGAACATAGAACTCACGTTCACTAATATAATATGTGCATGGAAAGAATATAATATAAAATAATAAATTGGCTGTAGCAATATACTTAAGATATAGTCAGTGTTGATAAAATAGATACAAATAAGAATAAAATACATTTTACATTTATCTAGTTTGTAATATTAAGATAGATGCCACCATCAGTTTTTTTTGTATTAGAGTTGAATATTTATGCGAAATATAAATAAGTATTTTTCAGCTTTTACAATTTCAATGGTCTTAACTTTATATATATAATATATAATTAAATATTTACCTTACTAAATATCTAATGTGTTTGATTGCATTTCGTCATTATTTGGGTGTTAATAGAACATATCGGTTTTGATCATCTAACTGAGGATTAGTATAATCTGATTGGAAGATATATTATGTACATAAAAAAAAACCAGAGCTCAATAATGTTATTTCTTAGGAAATCATTAACAAATCGTAATTTTATTAATTACCATTGTGATATGTGATACTTTAATCGATGCATAATATATACATGTAATGATAAAACTATAATCTATTCAGGATGAGCTTTCGTGGGAAATACTATCGTGTGTGGCCTGATGATCAGCTGCAAGTCTCTCATAATTCGTGACATGATATATTGTATACATAATATATATCAAATTATTGTACGGCTTAAGAAATCGGTTGACTTTTCGCTTATGCATATAAGCTTAGTCATAATAAATTAAACATATTATACAGTTTTGTTGAAATCGTGTTGCTTTAAATATTTAACATTAATAATATGTGTACATAAATAATATTGGCCGTCCTCGATAATTAAATTGTCTCGAACTTCTCATAAGTTGGGGTAATATAGTGTAAAACAAATTTCTCGCTAAATGTATTTCTATTAAATGAAGAACATCTTAAAAGTATAATTTTATCATTAAAAAGTTAATTACCAATAATTGATTTGTATGCATAAGTAATTTAGTCTTGCAGATGAATTAAGTAGTTATAAGTAATGAATAATGGGATTTTAATAATAGCAATTAATATTTGCCTGAATAATTAATGCACTTGATTCAAATATATACGGTTAATTGAAAACTAAAAATAACTGTATAATTATCAAATTATATTGTCTAAATATAAAAATACAATTAATTATATTCTAAAAAGTAAAAACAAATTTACTACAATAGTTATTTCGTAAATAATAAATTGAAGTAACTATTACTTTAAAGTGTATATAATTATATATTAACATTTTGTATGGGTATTTGAAATACCTCTTATCCGGATTACTGATTTATATTATGTTCAAACATTCTTCAATCATAATAATAGACTTTCACTTCTTCTTGAAAACCCTTCAAATCCTATGGAAAATCTCGGTAAAGCCTCAATAACCAATATTAAACATAAAGTTCTCTTAGAAACTATTCAAGTCGATTTAAACCTATTTTAGGCTTAACTTGTGACAGCGTTGATAAATTAGACATTGAAAACTTTATTATCTTTACAATGATAATATAATAACTTCATAGCAAATTCCTGTATATTTATGCGGCAACCTTATTCTATTATATTAAGTTTAATGCGATGTAAAAATAAATAGATAATAATTCATTATAATATATGTATATTATTAATCACATAATATTTTTATCTAGGTGACGTGTGTATGTAGTATGTTGTTCTTACTGCGTGGGTGGCTGTTTAAATTTAACAATTTCAACGATTTTAATGATTTTATCAAACAAACTACATCATAATATTATATAAATGTTAATAATATAAAGGATTTTACACGGATCTTATACCCAAAGATGGTGTACTGTCCACTCAGCTATATAATATATTTCGTTAAAAGCTAACTCGGTTGAAAACATATTTTTATATAGTATACTCGACACTCAATATAAATGTGAAACATTTTAGATGTCGTCTATTCCGCATAGAAACCGTGTAAAGAAAAAATGTGTAAATAATAATATATATTATATAATACGAATACCATATATTTATTTGATGTAATATAATATAAAATGTAGTCGTGAAAGAATAAAATGTTATAGTGGAAAATTTTGTCCGGACTGTAAATATTTTTTGTCGTGCCCTGGGGTTTTCGTTCTACCCTTCCCCCCATTACGGCTATGGCCTGCCTTTTTTATCGTCCAAATAATGAAGAACCATCTTGATTTACAATCGGCACGATTATGGCGGTGTCGTATTTTGCTTAAAACAATTATTTAAATCCACGACAGGCCACGTCCCGTGACGATTTTTCCAAGTCGTAATAATAATATAATATTCTTTTTCTTGCGCTTCCGTCGATCTTGTCACACCGAAAAAAACATTAAAATCGGTTACCCCTATCATAAAACAATCCGATAAACTACTGTGAGCCATGGTGCCCCCTGGCCGTCCGTTTTAGATCTGATGGCGTACAAATCCTGCCCGGGGTCCTCATAATCGTTAAACCCAGCACGTCCTATTTCGGCCGGATAATGAATAACAAGTGGAATTACGTTTAAAATTACCTTTGGAAAATGCAAATCGTACTTTCGGGACTTAAAACTGCTTTATTCGTATACATAAACATAATAATATTATGTATGTGCGCGCTTAACAAGCGGGCGGCCACGGTACCTACCTACGACGTTCCACTGTTGATTTTCTCACGCAAACCGTCAAATCGGTCGTTGTACGAAGTCAATTCGAATATGATATAATTTTACATTTAATGACTTATTGTTTGTGTCTGTGTTGTGTGTGGACTAGTAGTTATATTATTATAAACTCAAAAGTGTACAACATCAAACATTGAATGTTGGCAATTCCAATTTAGGTCAGATCTCTTAGAGTAGTTGTTGTTTACAGTGAATTGCATTTTTCGTTGTTATGAATTGAAATAATAATATATCTGTATTCAATAAGCATTTTATATCCGGAGTTCAATGACTAATAACATAAGTATCTTTTTTTTTATTCCGAATATAACGATTATTTTACAAATTAAAAGTCATATACTGCATTATGCATAACAAACAACAAAAACTAACTATTTATTTTGTTTATTAATATTTATACATCATTCCTTTATATCGGTTGTTAATGATAATGTAAATATTATATTTCTTTCAGTAACATAATAATACTGTAATATACAGGCAATATTTATTTCACCACAACAAGATGCATTGAAGTGCATATTATCTTAAAATGTGTAATTTTAGTTCTAAAAATGGTAGAACTGATTTAAAATTCGAAATATGACTAATATTTCACGATTATCAACTGTCCCACACGACCAAAATAATTATTAATAGATTCTAATGACTCACGTTTGTATTTTAGCATAATTTTTTTGTTAGGTATTATTAGGATGTTCACATAATGCGGCTTCAAACAATTATATTTCAAAATTGTTGCTTATAACGTCATGAATTGATATAAGAACACTTAAAATTCCCCATAAACAGTATAAACACCGTTTGACTTTACCGAGTTTGTCATTTTACTATCTAGGTATATATTCCGGTAACCCGCGGTTATCCTACAATGGCTATCTTTTTTTCGAAATTAAAATAATAATATACATCATTGGCTAGCGCATGGATAATTGAACCGACACAAGTGCTCAATACAAAAATTCCTGTAAATTACCGTCCATACATATTATTTGTTTTGTAATTATTTATAATTTGTTTTCATATCAATATTTACCTTATCGTATTTAATGAAACAAAAATTTAATTTAATTTAAAATTGGTGTGTATACCACCATTATTCAATTAATGTTGCGTTTAATAATATATTCAATATTGTAATCCGTTCTATTGCAAAATAACATTCGCATGATATGATACTGTAAAAATTATAAAACACAAAAATATTATTTGTACAAATTAACGTGTTTTGTACATTGTACGCACTGACGTGAGCGGATCGGCTGTAGCTGATGTAGCTAGCATACCTCAAATTCGGGTCACTGGCCATTGATTTTGTATGTAAACCGTTAAGCTTGCAGATCCCATCAACCCCTTTCTGGCTGATGCAAAACGGTTTGTGCCACCAGGTTGTCACCGATTTAGTAGACACGGGATTTTATTGGCAGTCCAAAATTAGTGTCACTTAGTTAATTTTGAGTTAGATATGTTTAGCTGATGTTTCAAATTAAATAGGCATCATATATAATGATATACTGTTTAAGTTTATTGTTTGCTAAAAATGTGATACAAGCAATGTTGAACATTAATTTATATTTTGTATATAGTCGTTACCCCACACTATATACAATCAAAATATCATAATTTTTAACGTACCTATATACGTTTGACATTAGTTTGAACATGATTACTATGGTTTACTCAATTTTATCGTGATTGGTATAATTGCATACCTTTTTATTAAAATCGACAAGTGTTATATAATTATTTTTTAAATTAAGTGGAAGACTAAAAAAAAAAATATTTGTTTCATTATTAAAGATGTATCTTTATTTTATGCCAATTTAAAATTATTCCTGGAGTAATATTATATAATCCCAAATTAAATACAGTGTATAATTTATTTAAGGCTCTCTATTCATACTGTTTGTTTTCCAATTACATTATAATATTTTTAATCGAAAATTATTTTAAAAAAAGAAAATAAATACAATTTATAACCAACAAATTATATATTTTTATTAAATTAATTTTATGAAAATCATGTCATTGGTGTTAAAGTTAAAATCCTTGTATTACTTTGAACAAAGTGAGTTTTTGGAATATTTCATGTGGTACCTTTATGTATTAGTTATATTTGAATTTTAAAAATTTAATTTAACCTTTTTTTATATCAGTAATTAGTATAATATGATACTCTCATTTGATGGATTATTGTTAGGTTATTAGATGAACATTTTTATGAATAACCTCTGCTCCTTAAATATGTAGTTATATTTTCATGAGAAATACAGTAAAAAATTTAAAAGAATTAAATTTAAACTATAGCTTTTATAATGTTGTTTTTTCAATGAATGACTGCGTTGTTAGATAAAATCACTCAATCATGAGCAAGAACAAAGGTATTTTATTCCCCTGTGTTCTATATGTAAGAATGATCATTTTTATTATTATTATTTTGGCTTTTTAAATTTAACAAAGTAGGTTTGCAGAGTAAAACATAAAACTAAACCGTGCGGAAATTAATCTCAAAATTGATCATTACCATTATGGATGGCTCACATTTAGATTCATTTTTAAGGAGAGTAAATTTATAAAATACAAAAACTTGGAACTAAGTACACCTACTTATATTCTTTCAAATTGTTTTGTTTCATTTTATCGTGCTGAAATTAAGTAGAACAGATTCCTAATATACATATTATATAGACTAGGTATATAATATATAGTAATAATTAATATTTTCGACTGCGTTTAATATCTTCAATTAAATATTTTAATTTTTTTACGCTGGTCAGTTGCTCAAATGCATATAATACGATTAATACCACATATAGGCATATAAAGCTTGTATTTTATAAGATGAACCTATATTTAATACTTATTGTTTAAACGCAATTAAGTACTTTTAAATTGTAAACTTGTATGCGTATACATAATATATTTTTTGAATTTATTAATAATCATTTTGTCCATCCCTTTTGTAGTATAGTTTATTATTCTAGCTGTAAGTAATGGCAAATAATGATCCATTTTATTAAATTTTTGTAATGAACAATAAATTAAAAACCACTTTAAACTTGATAGCCAAAAAAAATACATTTTTAAGCAATTAAATTGAATTACCTACTATGAAAAGTTTAAGAAAATTGTCGACACCATACAGCAGTGTTTTAAAAATATAAACCTTTAAAAATAAACCTAGGTAGGTAACGTTTAAATTATTCAATAGAAGTTTGTTGCATTTTTTTCTATTACCTATAACATTATTCGACATTGTATATGTTCTTACTTTACCAAAGTCATGTCGTACAACGTTTGTTTTTTTACAGTATAGAAATATTCAATCCTCGCTTCTTGTTGAAATTCATATTTTGAGACGACGCTATGTTTTCGCTATGTAAATTGAAACCGTTGAATACCCAAATGCTGACTTTACTCGGTAGTCGGTAATCCTGGTTTCCGGTGCGTACTCACTTCAACTTTATTAGTTCCCCAGGATTAGACCTCCTTACCTCTCGCATTCCCTCTTCCTCTATTCCACCACCCTACGACTCTATCGCTCTATCTTTCTCGCTCTTGGTTGGGTACTTTGAGGTTCGAATAATAATTGTTTTATGGTTTTAATATTACACCCACACTTCATGGTGTGTATTCGTTTTAGGGTTATTATTATTATGTTCGGTTGATATTCCATATAAAATTAATTGAGAACCAAAAATGCGTTTTGGTTCACAAAGTGTTATTTTCTGTTAGTTGGGACCATCTCATTGTTTACCAAGAAAACTAGGTTGTATATATAATCATGCTGAACAAAGTACGTAGAACTATTTTGAGTGAGTATTGTGGTTGCAACCACTATGGCAATGAGTAAATACGTTAAGTTTGAAAAGAGAAACAAGCTGTTTCTTAGATTAAAATTTAGACAGTATCTCATAGAATATTACAGTGTAATATCGTATAGTAAGTTCCATCCCACGATATTCTATAATACTATATCAGTTTTAAAGTCTCGAAATTGATTCAAAAGTAATTTTTAAGTAAATTAGAATTGCACATAGTTATTAGTTAGCAGGATAACGTTGCATAGTTTCTGTATGAAAATACCAGTAATTTAATGATTTGTATAATAAGTTATCGGGTCGGAGATATAGAATTATGTTCCAAAACCCATTATCTTATTGTATTAATATTGATGATCTCTGGTTAACAATATCTATTGTCCGTATGGAATCTTCAGCTATAATACTACATTATAATTACTGTTATTAATATATTCGTATCGTTAAAAATGTTATTGGTTACAAATAATTAATATCCAATTTGAATAAATGCTTACAAATTTAAAAAAAAAATATTTAAGTATATCTTCTCTCAATTATAGCAATATCTAACATTGATTATCTTGTTTTATGAATCCATAGTACCTATTTACATACAAAATATGTTTATCTTAATTAGTTTAATATAATAAATATATACCAGCTATAAGATATATGTAAAGAATTATAGTAACGACCTGAGACTAGAATATTAAAATTTGTTTCAAACAAAATACAACTATGAAAAAGTAGACACTTTTGTGGAATATTAATTAAGTTATAACAATGAAGTTGGATTAGATTATAACTTATAAAAAGTTTACAGTTTATTTAGTTGATAAAGATTTTAGTTTAAAGGAAAAAGAACCTAACCGAAAACATGATAATATTTTTTTTCAGATTATTAGCTAAGTGTTTATAATCACAATAATCACAATGTAACTTTTAATAGTTTATGAATTAAAATTCATTCGTAGTATATTTGTTGAAATTGTATCATTTATATTTTATTATTAATCTATAAGATTATTTTACTTTGGTGTAATATAGAAACTTCTGATTTTTATTACGATATTCTTATGAATTTCAAGTTTCAAATATTGTTTAACTAGTTAATACATCGAATATTTAACGATATTTGTTTATTTAGATTTTTCCATCCTTTGATTATTTTACAAAAAAAATTAATTTTTATAAACTACATTTTTTCTTCACATTATAGTTTTTAAAACGCGTTTTTCCTAATAATTACGAAGTTATTGAATATCAAATCTCTTATTGGTGTATTCATTAAAATGATATGTGATAAAAATACCTAATTGAAATAGAATATTACTTCACTTTGTTATAACTTATAACTTATAATATGTTTATACAATTTTGATTAAAAATAATACCCCCTGGTAAGTAGGAGAACGATTTAATTGTATTAAATATTATATTGATTATATTAATAATCAATTTCCACATCGTGTTGTTAATTTATTTTTTTCACCTCTTTATTTTACACTTTCAATTAATCGGGTCGAATATCCACTTTGGTTTTTACCCATGTCTTACTCCAAATCCGTGGCTCGTGGTTTACACTAGAATTAAAAGTTCAGAAACAATTAGTATTTTAATTATTCTGGTATCTTCGTACAATGCACATATACTTATAAATTATCATCATATATATGAATGTAATAAAAAAGTGATGTGATGTATAATTATAATTAATTTGAAATTTGCTTTGTATAAAAAACCAATAGGTATACATAAATAATTTGAAAAAGTGATAATCTGGTTTAATTTAAACTGGTGTGTCGTATTATTATTTTACTATTGTAAAGGTAAACGAATACCGTTAGAATAAAAAAAAAAATACGCAAGCGTAAGTTATTTCCTTATTTTTTTTTTTATTTTTATTATTATTATTTTTTTTTTTGTATACCTTGGTGAGCACACTGATTAATATATTTAATTTTGCATTACATATTTTTAAAGATAATAACTCAACAAATTTTATAGAGGCACGTTTTGATTATTTTACATATTAGGTATATTCGTTAATATTTTAATTTTTAATATACCTTCGTCCTACCAGTTAGGTACTTTAAAAGTTTACATAAATACGAAAATTTAACAATATTTAAACGACAGTCAACGTTTGTTGATGATATTATTCATTAACACATTACACATATTTAAATATTGATAAACTATTAATAAATATAAAGACAAAATAAAGATAAATATTAGGACATGTAAACGAAGCCAAAGATTAGTTGACGATATTATACAAGAACTCTTTGCACATCATTGCACACATTTTAAATATGGATTTAATAGAAGACATTTGTTTTTTTAAGTTTTCAACGTAGATTTCAGCTTAATAGATACGCAATATATTAAATTATCATTGTATAAATGACAAATGCCTTTAAATCAAAACAAATACATAAATCTACAAATCCACGATAATATTATAAATAATACATGTGAGACATATATTTCATTTGTTCCATATTTCCTATCGTTAATATACCATACTTAATGGTTTAATTAATTAGGTATCGATATTCATCAGATCTATTTAGTAGTTGAAAATTAATTAATTAGGGAACTATAAACTTAACAATGTACTACTACTGAAATTTATGTTTATTATTTGATTAATTTTTTACGATTGGTGGCTCACATATTATTATTATTGTTATTACCACCCATCGATTTTATCAATCGTTATCAATCAATTTTCAATTTTCTATTTACTAATAATTCTTTCATTTAAGTAACTATCGTGTGACGGATATGATGCATATTATGGTTTTAGCTTATTTGAAAGTTTAAATAAATATAAAACTACATCTTAGAGGTTAACTATATATATTTTAGTATTTTGCAATATCAATCTTCATAAACCAATTACGTGGGCATTATTATGTGGTTTTCTAGTAACATAAATACCTAAGTTATATAAATGTTGTTTTCACGAAAATTAAGTGTTTGTTGTGCACTTGTACATTTTTAAATTTACACGATAAACACTTGCAAATAGAAAATGTCAGAGTTAAACTAGGTCATATTGATGGGTAAAGTACAGCTTGGTCGTTTCTTTGAAGTACAGAAAAACAGCGAAATGTCTTCGGTATAAGAACATTGCTGGGATGAGAATTTTAAGGGTGGTGACCGTTACAGTGGATAACACTGAAAACGTTTTTACTCACAGAGATTGATGCCTTTTTTTTAGGTTTCACATCAATCAAACTGGATTCGGAATTTATCGACTGTGTCTGAATTTTCATTTGAAAGTCCCAAATATCGTTTCGCATTGATGATAATATACATCAATGTAACAATTTATATACCTATATATATATTATGTACATGATTATTTTTTTAATCAATCATCTCATATCCTTTTTTCCTCTAGAGTTGAACAAAAACAATTTTTAATAGATTACATTAATATTAATAAATTACTGTGCGCTAAATGAGCTCGAATATTATTTGTTTTATTTCATACACACACGGAGTGATCTATTTAACGTAAGACACTTGCATTATTTCAGAAAACACTAATATTTTTGAAAATATTTCTTTTACAAAATTTTAAGTTGTTACAGTTTTGAAAAACAACTATAGGTACATAAAAATCGACTTTTGGACGAATAGTTATTGAGTTATAAGTATTTAAAGTTTAGATAAGCCGAGTGGAGTGGTACAGGTGTAACGTGCTTAATAATGGTACAAATAAGAATCGAAGTAGTCAAAAAAATATTCAGCATTGAAATAAGGAATTATAAATATATGTTGTCTTTAAAATGTAAAATATTTAAAAATGACAATGGTAAAAAATAAATTTTTCTAGAAAAATGTTTTTAACGATTTTAAATAATGAAAATAAAATATTTTTAAAAATGTTGATAGTTATTGAAATAATATATGTGTCTTGCGTTAAATGGATTACCTGGTATATTGTGCTAGTTTGCAGTTTTTTGTTCATTCATAAACGATACACGGTCATCAGCAATTATTATAATATTTGAACCACTTTTATAGTGTTTCGAGTATTTATGTAATATTTCTTTACCAGAATTATGTAGTAAATTTTACTTTTAAAACATTAACTCGTGTTATTTCATCAATTTCTTATTTTATATGTATTACGCGTGTTTGTATGATTATTTTTTTAAAATCATTATTTCAAAAACTTACATAATATTATAATGAGTTTATTTCTATTCAAGCACAGTAAATGAAAAAAATATTTATTTTAATGTAGGTACATTATTATTTGTACTAGGTGTAGGTATATTATAACATGTTGTTTTCGTCTCTTTTTAAAGTATCCCATTAATAAAACATCATTGACTCATTAAATACTGTCATTGATTATTAATAGATACTTATAATATTATAGTAATTATATTGTATTTTATAGCCATTATCCAATGATATTAATAAACGTTATAATAATATAGATATATAAAATGTTCAAATAGCGTTTTCATTAGAAAATGGAATAGGGGTTGATCATAATCGAACTTTTTATTATTTCAGATCTAGGAATATATGTTTTTTTACGAGTTTAGATATTATACCTTTAACATTTATTGATTTTTTTTTTATATATATACTTTTGAAATAAAGATGCTGTCATGCAGGCGAGCGCTAATAAAATAAAAGCACTAAAAATTTAATTTTCTTAAAAATTGTTTTTTTATGTAAGACAATTGAAAACTCTGTTGTTTACCGATATTATTTTATAATATTTATTTATTTTTACTTATATTTGTCATATCTCAAAAGTAGAATATCTTCGTGATGTTATAAATTGAAATTCTTTCTTTTTGTCCATCAATTGCCTTAGTGAAATTTAAATACACTATTATATTATTGTTTTCCTCTGTGAAGTTTTCATATCACTCAATATCAAATATTATTGAATCGATTTTTCTCGGCTTGAATAAATGTATCATTTTGTTGTTACTATTGTTCTTATTATTATATAAAATAAATAATAATAAATCTTTTTCGTAGTATGCCAGAAACAAAATTATTTTGCTTGTAGTCCGAGAAACAATATTATAATTTGCTTTTACATTATTAAATTATATACAACAAATAAAAATGTATTATATTAATTATTAATTAATGTCAATCTTAAAAACAATAGTCGAACCAAATCAATCATTGCTATACACCATGTTCAAACTTCTAAATATTTTGTGTAAGTAGGTATAGATTAAGTGATTTTATGATTATGATGATATAAAGGATTGCATTTTCAAAATGTATTCCTCATCTTTTTAATTCGAAATGTCTGTAACATTTATGTGTGGTTACATAAACGAGTCGGTATGTTTTCAATACGAGTGGTGTTTCTTTCTATATTTGTCATTTAAGAGATTTTGAAATATTCTTGAAGTATGCAATATAAAGAAACAAGGTTATCAAAATAGATTTTTATTTTCTTAAAAGAAAAAAATGTCCTTACAACACACCTACACACCTCTACAATAAAAAAGTTTTATGCTTTGTAACATGACTTAAAAAGTTATTTGGTATTTTTTTTTATTATTTTTAACAAAACCCACTCCACAAAACTCATTTTTCCTCGTACTTTTTACACATCGACATTCTTCTCAATCTATTTAGTCGTCACTCGTCAATTTGAAATCTGCACAAATGATTTCTTTCGGTTTTCGCAAGACATAAATTATAAATCTATACATTGTTCATTATTTATTCCATATCTCGTCTTATAAAATCTCTTGAAATCTCTGACGATTATCATTGCTTGGTATTTATGCTATATATACTATGCTACAATAATACAATTACACTAGAAATTAATGATTAATCTTACATTGAAATATTTACATTTTTCTAAGGTACCTATATTCAAAAACACTTCTTTAAAAAGTACTTTTAATAATTTCATACTTGAATCAAGAAAATATATTTTTATACATTGAAATGTAAGTAAAAACACATTTTTTGTTCAGTTAATATTTATAATGTAACTATAAAAAATATAATGGTGGTTGATCCATTTATTTAACCACGTTACACACACACACACACATATATATATATATATTTAAAACTTTTTATTTCTCAAAATTATTTAATATTTTAGTACGCTTATTTTATGTTTTATATTTTATATTTGATTATTCCTCTATACATTTTAATTGAAATAGTTTTTAACATTTCATTTTTATGTTAAACCAGTACCTAATTGTATTATCAAACTGTTATATTTTAACCATTTGTTTTGAAAATGTATGATGTACGAACATTGAACACATTTTTTAGAAATTCTTTTTCAGAGTATGAAATTAAAAATATAGTTCACTATATAATAATTTTGATTTAGTTTGAAAATGTATGCAGAAGTATTATAATAATATTGCATATTATCATATATATTTATAAAACATCATATTAAAGGCAGGGAAGTAACTTAATAATTGTATTAAAAAGAGTATGTTCTGATTCATAAATATATATAGTATTTATTAATGTGATAATCCGGATGGCCAATAAATAGTTAATATATATACATGTGCAGGTATATTTGATCTACTACACAATTTACTTATAATAATTTAATATAGGTATAATTATTATCAGAGAGAATTTCGTATATTGGTTAAACAAATCTAAGATTACCAATTCTACATTATGTTTTAATCATTTTTGATTTGCATTTTACATTTTTATACTATTTTGTTACTCACGCACAGTTCACACTTTCATACACTAAAAATGAATTGGTGCCATACAATTCTAGTTCTGTCAAGTATTTATATTTTTTCCTTTCTTGCACTTTGTTTCGAGTAATAATTTTGCGTCATAAATCATATCGTGTTTTTGTCGCCATCATTTTTCACTGGGACAGTAGCCCCGACAAAAGAAGAACACCAGGGGAAGAAGATAACTTATTTAACCGTAAACCCTAAGATACAACGACGAAGTTTGTATAATCGGCCTGCGGATGTGTATGTATAATGGCATCAACGTTGTGTTATACTGCGTACTGCGTAGACAAATGCTGTTTTACTCCTATTAATCCTATTGTTTGCGACAGTGCTGACGATTTCACGGTTTCGTTATAATATATTTTTTCCTAGATAGACCCGCATGTGTCTTATTTATTTCAAAAATATCATATTAACTATAGATAACCAATTGTTATTATAATATATATATTTGTTTGAAATAATTGTGTCCGGCGAGGTTAGATATTGCTTTAAATGTAATTTTATTCCAAATATTTGATTTTCTAGTCGGCCGTATAGATTATACACGTTTGACATATTTTGTTATCGATACTCATTTGATGTCTAAATAATTTTTGACCATTTTTGTATTTTTTCTGTTCTATTCTACACAATGCCCCGGCACACAATTATTAAAATATAATTGAATTGTCCTACATCTAGTATATTAATTATTGTGATACGCACAATGCATATTGTATAGGTACGTATAATTCGCTTGATCATTGCAATGACGTTTGAGTTTTAGATTACCTACATATTTGATTCAATTTTTAAAACGTTCGTTTAAACTTTTATTTAACTTCTTCTATATTGTTTAAAAAATATATATTTGTTAGGATCATAATAGTTTGGTATTATTATCATATAATATTAATTCTTAAGTTGATGTTATGTGTTTTTTTTTATATATTATTATTACAATATTACCTATGATTAATCATGTAAAAGCAATAAGAATATTATTACAGTTCATTGTACGCTGTTCAAATAGAGTAAAATGAAACAAATCAATTTTCAATTCATTTGTAATAAAATATATAATATATTACTGAATACATTATCAGACCGTAAACATAATCGAAAACGCCCCAATAATACGATATACTTTTTTTCCACTCAACTTTATGAATAATGTATCTTTGTAATCTTTCCATAGTCTATTGATTCCAAAAATGAAAATGGATCGTAAACCGATATTTATATTATTATTTACGGTATGTACGGAGAAGCGATTGCTCGAAAAAAGATTTTAAAAATTGTACATCCATTTGTAGTTCTTGTACAGAACTGTTTAAGTAAGCTTGATTGAACTGTTTTGGCAGTACACAATGGGCTCACCACCGTTTTTATCTTAAATGTATTTATATAAATTCTGACTTTAGAAATTTGTAAGTATTGTACGCATGTTTACAATTGTTAGGATCCTGTGTACAATATAGTGAGTTCTTTGGAGATTTCGTCTTTTTTCAAAAGAGAATCAACGTTTTTTTACTGTAAATTGTTAATCAGATGATTTTTTTTGTAAATTTTAATATAACTTAATTAAAATTTGAAGTGATTACAATATGCATACTAAGGATAATATAGTCCTTGACAATTGCTTTACAAAAATAAAATAGTTTTATTATTAAATCTATTATATATTATTAAATTCCTACAAATTATAACATTTGTATAGAATAATATCAATTAGTTACTATAATTTTTAAATTATCATATAGCCACCAAACCTATTATCATAGACGCATAGATTATTCTTAGTAGTTATAATGCTCACAAAGTTTAATAGGTTAAACACTAACTATACGATTTTCGGTTTCACTAAAATTTAAAATGGTCCTTAATAGTACCTATATAGATACTTCAAAAATCCAAAAATTAGGATTTGAATAAATTCATCATTAGAGGAGGGGAAATGGTGGTGAGCATGCTTGTTGCAAAATCACCCTGTATATAATATTTTGCATATTCTTTTTTAGCCTATACCTTTACATAATAACGTAAAAGCAGGCGTTACATTTGAGAGGTGTCGTGCGGGTTCACTTAGGCCTTTAATATAAATATCACTAAGACGATTATCATTCAGTCGTTAAAATATTCCACGTACACAACACACGCAATTTCCCCGTTATATATTGTATCTTATAATATATTTATTATTATATATAGGATAAGCTCAAAGATGTATACTATGTAATATCTGAATAAGTGACTTTATCATTAGTATACAGTTATAAATAATCGTCATCGCGGTATTATTCACTACATAGTACATAAATGTATATATATATGAAAATAAACTCGTTCCGAGAGGTGAACAGAAGTGGTCAATGTATTATATGTGAAACGTACGAACAGTCGATCAAACTGACATTTTATCTCATTTCAAAATTTTTGTAAGTTTAGTTTTTCTGTCTGTGTTAAGGGATAAGTTCCAGTGATTGATCGTCCAATTGCCGCGGAGGTCTGGCTGTGATAGGCCCGTGGCTGCATCTGATGTATAGTTTGTCCAATATCATGTCGATAAAATGAAAAAAAAAATTGTTTGAAAAAAACTGTGACACACGCAACCATAAATTACCTACTATATATACATATATATATCTACACTGTATATTATAATATGCTTTTACTTAATCAACATTACTATAGTAATCGCAATTAATATTTAGTTCAAAACAAACCTGATTATAATGCAGTCTACTTTCAATATCCTAAGGGTATAAATAATTACAATATAATATTGTAGGGAACATAATATTAAGTGTGTTTTCAGAAAAGTTAAACATATACGTTGTATATTATATACACACGAATACACGATATAGTGATAACCAGCATCCGCAACCGCATTTTAACGCTGTGTTACAATTAAAACAGCAAAAATGTTTCGTTTAATTATTATAATTTTTGGTTATGATGCGATATATTTTTTTTTCAATTCTGGTATCGCATTTTTGATTTGAAAAGTTCCAATTCTGTGATGTATACCGACCTCTTTGTAAAGTTGCAATGTTAATCGAAAAAAATTCTATCTATTTTTAAGTTTTTTATAAACAAACAACATTATTATAAATATTTTTTATAATAGCTTATCAGTTAATACTAAAATATTATTACTTAATAACAAATCACGTTATCTTCGCGGTAACTTTCAGAATGCATTTTAATTTATTCTAGTTGTATATAGGAATAACGTTTTTTTAATTTAAAATTTCTGTACGCAAGTTTACAGCATTTTATTCATTAATTCGAGACAGATAGAAATTCAATAACAACTCATGTTTTTACCCTTTAGGCTTTGAGTATGTATATATATTGTGTATAATATTTATCAGGTATAATATTTACACTTATATTCAGTATAACTTAAGAAAACTTACAAAATATATGAAATTACATTGGGATAGTTATTCCCTTTTACAATTTTTGAAATTGTAAATTAACTGTTAATACACTTTTTAAAATGGTAGTAAGTAAGGGCTATTATGTATAATAACTATACACGGACTTATTATACAAAAATCTGTTGAATTTCTCAACCGGTTTTCTGTGGTTTGCTTTTACATTTTGGTCGCTTATGGATATAAATTGTTTAAAAATTCATTTAGGTTAGCGACAGCTAAATTTAAAAAAAAGTATATTATATAAAACAATATATATATACATGTATAAACTGCTTAGAACCTTCTAACGACAACGATCTAAAGTAACTTGTACATATTTTGGAATAAAATAATTTAATTCGTAGTGTATTTGAACATTTTATTTCATCTTTTCATTTTATCCTCATAAATTGATCAATAATAATATTACATTATGTACAATTATTTAATCATTTATTGTAGTTTGATATTATAATCTGATATTCATATATGAAAATTGTGTTGTTTATAAATACATAGTCTTATAACTACAAAATACTTATTTGTTTATTCGTAAATCTATATTTAGTTGAATTATTTAAAAAAACAATTGAACATTTTATTGTAATTGTGTATACATATATACTAACAAACATACTGATTTTCAGCCCTAAAATTTCTTGCAGAACGCGTGAATATATTTTCAATTAGAACTATCAGGAATGTAATTTTTCTTTCGTCACAGCATTGTTAATATGCACATCTACAACATTAATATTAAAATATTATATGTGAATCATATCGAAATACGATTATTTACTATACTGTTGAGCACATGCTATTCATTAGTCTTATTTAAATAAAATAAACGTTTTGTTTTTATTGCATTATATTTTAATAAGTACATTTTCAATTTAATGAAGCCAACTAAATACATCATACAAACACGACCGTTATTGTTATAATTATCAATAACTATATACATCAGAGGATTCACGAATGTGTGTGTTTTACCGCGTACTATAACGGAAAAATATAGCCTTGCTCGATTATAATAACTGCCACGTTCGATATTTTGTTTTTCACTCTACAAACTACCTACTACAATTTCCTTTTTTGTACAATTATTGTGCCTGTATTTTTTCTTAAATATTTTTTGTTGTATATTGGAATATTAACTAGCTCACTAGCATGCATATAATATATTATATACTGTGGTATACTAATTTCCTTGCCCTAATAATATAAAATGCAATTTTATTAATTTTGTCAACGTAATATTAATGTATAACTCAATATTATTGTTATAACAATTCCATTTTTACAAAATAAATCATAATATTATACTAATAATACAGTCGTATTATACTCCACAAATAACATAAAACGAGTTTACAAAGTTTTACGTTCGCCTATATGATATATTATATAAATGCTCTATGGCTATATACGTCCGTGCGTATTGCTATTTGCAAATATTTCGTATTCGTACTTCTTGGCCAACGGGGTGCCGGATAAACTTGGAAAATGAGATAGAGGTTACGTAATCGTATTCACGCATATGGTACGAAAGATAAACCAACGATTCCCCCGACTCGGCAAACGGAAATCCGTAGCGTATGCGAATCGTTGCTACAATCTCAGTTAGACTACGTTCAGTCTGCATATCCAATATAAGCTGTTCCATTTGTTTTGCAGGCGTCGTTTCTAGAGAGAACACTATAAAATAAAAGCTAATTTGATTTCCACTCGCTTTATATAGGTTTCGCTGTACATACCTACCTAGGCATATCGATCACGCGGTGTAATTAAAAACAAAAAAATCAAGTTTACCCGTTTATGTGGTTTTTTTTCGTGTAAAAAAACAAATATATTTGTCGATTAAATTAAAACTCAGTTTAAAGACATGAACTCGTGGTACACGTTAATACAATTTTAGATTTCAGTACCATAATTTTAAGCGCCACAGTTTCACAAAAAAATTATACACTCATGTTAGCCATTTTAATGAGTTCGTTTTTGATGAAACCTTTACCAAACGTCTGTATTTAAGAGTCTCTATATTTTGTAATTTCAGAGTTACATAATTTTATAAAGCTTAAACTATTGAATGAAAAAAATTAAACCGAATTTGTATGAAATATACAACAAACAGTGTTCTCATTACATAATAAACCTATGTAGGTATATAGCCACATTACTGTATATAGAGATGATATAATAGTTACAACTTAAAAGCAAAACTGACTTTTGACGCATAATAATAACCGGGGATTTGAAATCAATACTCCACGCAAAAAGTTTAACCAAATTTTTATTCAGAATCGTATATAATGTGTACTTAATAGTATTATACTTATAGACTTTTTACCTCTTGCAGTCGATTGTTGCACTTGTACCTAGGTACCTATCATTCTAAGATAAATAAAATTCACTATTAATGCTATACAACGTTTTGTTTCTTATGCACAACCAAAATAGTATATATCTATCTGACATGAAAACGTTTGACAAACTACTATCTTCAGTAACCTTCATCATTGCACAAAGTCGCATTTTGTGCATTTTTTAAATAAAAAACTGTAATAAGACGTATAATAATATAGCAGGAAGGACACGCACAACAAAATTAACTGTTTTCACATAAAAGACGAATAATATATATGTATGCGTTCGAGGCAAGGTCGATATTTTCCTTTTCAAGCCTATACAGTACCTATGTTATTAAAACAGTTCTATATATAGTGTACATAGTTACAAAATTTAATTATTGCACAGTCATCGATTATAGTTAAATCGGAAACGTCAAATTGATTTTATTTTTTGTGTATGTATAAAATACAGTTATAATATTAATACTATAGATATTATATACTATAATCTAACCTTTATAGGTATTCATGTATATATATATTAATATATTATATTGTATGGTATTTATGTGCAATATTATTTGGTATGATCCATTGATCACTGATCAGTAATGAAATTAAATTATATAAAAATTGTCTTTATTCTCCTGTCGGTGATTAAATAAAAAAAAGTTAAAAACACATTGATGTGGTTTGAAATTTATACATTGAAAATATTATATTGTTCTGTATAAAATACAAAAATATTAAACTCTGAAGCTCTATTCATATATAGAGCACACTTATATATATATGGATTGTATATTGTTCATGTGAATGCTAGACACGTACTGTGACAGTTATTTCAAACATGATAAAAATCTACTTTGGTCGTGACAATATAGTTAATAAAGTCCACGTCATGTTCTGACTTAAGGAAACTTTTTTGTGGTGAAGGAATTATTTATGCCAAAAATGATTTTTCCCCGGAAAAAATGTTTAGTCAACTTGCTTTGTATAATAATTTTCTTTTAAAATTCTTACTGTATTTTTGTGGTGGTCGCGCAGGGTTTTAAAGCTTTGTTTACATTTACTATAAGTTTAAATTGTTGTTCAATATTATATCATCATATTATGTTATAATAATATTACGTAGATATTTCGTCATAATATACAAAATAAAAATATTTTAGTATGTGCGAGACCTAGGTCAATTTGTAGTCCGTGTAATGTCCCACCGTTTTTATAGTTGCGGTGTTCTATGTAGGCAATGTCTTTAAATAAATTCTGCAGTATGATATTATACCTATATGATTATAATGCAATAATAAAAACAGTTTTGTTTGATGGAAATATTATTAGTAAGTACTTTCTTTTCATCTTTATAAAGAGATGTCTCACATAATTTATATTATTTAAATGAAATTTTCATTAATCGGCTTACGCTGTACTATACTGTAGTTTAATTTAGTTTCACTCAAATATATATTATATTTTGAGTTTTACCGTTTTACGCACTAAAGCAATTTTTTTATCATAAACAAATAAACTTACACCACAACATGGTATAGTTACTCATTCCTTTTAGAGTGTATTAAGTTAGATACATACAATCGTTCGCTGCAGTTATAACCGTTTAACTATCAAGTTTTGAAAGTTAACCATATACCAAGTTCATAAAATCCTCCTAAGAAACTATCTAAAGCCATTAGCTAACCCACTATATACTTGTCTTGTTCTTCATATACTTTAATCCCTACCCTTTAAATACATACATGTATACATTGTCTGAATTATATTATATTTTATAATACAAATAACGGCACCCCCATAAATACAGTCTAATATAGTTATTACTAAATAATTATTATTGAAGGTAGGTATAATATGCGTCTTGTTAGCCGACGAACATGAAACTAAAATACTAGTTAGGTACTGTATGATATTAAATCGGCAAAAAAAAAAAACAATTAAGTTATTTTATCATATAATTAATTTGCCTGTATACTTATATGTTTAATTAACAAAAATATATTACCTGCTGCAGAATAAACTAATTATTTATAATTTCTTCGCTTATTGGTTGCAACACTAATGACGTGCTCAAATTGCAGCTTAAAGACTTTATTTTTATATTACAGCGAAAAACGAAACGATTTGGTCATAGTATATATTTATCTAAAATATATTATATAATTATTTATGTTATTATTATCATTTATTTTGAGTATATTTGAATAACATCGTATATTCGTATGTTCTGTTACATATTATTACGCTTATGTGCCGACATTAATTCTAGTCAGAAAACTATATTTATTGTCAAATGCTTATAAGAATAGTATCTTACTGCAGACATTTTATAAAAAAAAAATGAATGGAATACACGTTGTTTGAATATTCGATGCAAATGCATTACTGATCAATGATCATACTTGATAAAGAATTTAAAAATACATAAATTGCTTTCAGAGGAAAAGTGTAAATTCCCCATCACAACATATTATAATATTATGTTATATAAATGCATAGGTATTACCTACATTTGTATTAAGTAATTAAAAAATCATGATTGTTTGCCATCATAAGCCGCCATCTTTGTAGGAATTGCAGGTGAATTTGTATGTACCAAACATACGCAAATGTGAAGTGATGACTGATAAGAACCACACCTGATAATTTCCACCGTGACTTAAAATCGTTTATCATGCATAGAAATCTGTAGTAATTAATAATTATGCAACACCAAATATATTGTCAATATTATAATATTTGCTCGTCATTTTTGAGCTAATTTGGTTGTTACGACTTTTATTCATTTTTAAAGTAAACATATTTAATATTTTTTTTATAATTAATGATTATTGATTATACTCAATTGTATTATTTGTTAAAATGCACTAACGATGGGATGTTAAATTTAGTTTAAGTTAAGTTTTACCTAAATGTAGTATAATTTTACATAGATACACAGTGATATTAATTTTTAAGGCAACTACATGCTATATTTAAATAAACATTTGTAACACGGAAGTTATGTAAGTTGAATCAAACACGTAAAAATTGGGCAAGTCGACCACAGTATAAGATGTTACGTAATACATTTTACTTATAAAAAAGTATGATAAATATTAATTAAAAATAAGATAAATAATTAGTAATTACTCATAGTAAATGTCATAATCAATGTGCGTAAATAGTAATTTAACCATGAAATGTTAAAAGTCATATCATAAAAGTATAGGTACCTACATAATATATACAAACATTTATATTACAATAATAATAACAAATTAATTACAAACATTAGAATCTGTCTTCATTTTTCAGTATTTTGTTTGGTTTTTGTTAATATTTGTTATGACTCTTCCCTATTGTGACCATATTCTATAAAGTAAAGGAACCAGGTGCCAGTTTTTCAAATTTTCCACAATTCTATAAAATTAAGAAAAAATAAAAATAAAATTTTATATTTTAGTTGCTGCCTTAATTATAAAACTTTTCCACTAATCTACTGCACGAAACCTTTTAGGGGAGGGGGTGTGTATATATTATACGGTGTATTATATTGAAAAAAATTACTTCACAGGAATTTGGATAACAATTTTTTTTATCTGAAAGAAGAAGACTTCCTACTGGCCGTATTAAACTCCAATTTTTTTATTTTATTTCAAATAATAACGGTTTAATATAATTTGTAAAAAAAAGATTAAAATTGTATTACTTTTGAAGACATTATTATAAAGGGGTTTGAGGTTAAAATATTGAAAAATTGAGTTTAATGCGGCCTGTAGAATATTATATTCTTTATTAGTTTAAACAAAAGTTATCAAATTTGGTTGATTCTCCAGAACAGGTTCATTATTCCCGTAGAGCGTATTTTCGCGTACAAAATTACATTGGCACCGGATGCCCTAATACTTTCATAGAGTTTATACTTTATACTTATTGGCCACATAATTTAAATATTAGTCTAATCTGTCAAATATCAAAAATGTGAAAATAACTAAGTACTAAATTACTATGTGTGGACACACACAAAAATGACGCATTTCGACTTAATATCGTCTACCCGTTATTACAAGTAGTTACCGATCTATTTTATTACATATAAATATAATATTGTAATCTGTGTAACTATTTTATGGCTTCGTCTTTCATAACACTGCTGCAGTGTTTTATGGTCCATGATATAATTATGTACAATGACGTATTCATTCTGTATTTACACAGTGCCCGTCAACTGCATGTTGTGCATTGTTAATTATAAAAAAAAAAATGGCGTGCATTTTAAGGAAAAAAAGTAGGTATTACTTATTTTTACTGCGCAGTCGTCGTCGCCGGCGTGGCCATTTCAGTTTTACGATGTCGTCCCGAAAAAAATCAAACGTTTGAACAGGCGCAGTTACGAATATTATAATATCGTATATTATACTCATGTGTGCAATAACAATAACAACAACAGCACTTGTTTAGTGCACACGAACTGTCTGCAACGCACCAACACATTACGCGTTGTTGTTGAAATAATATTATTGTTTCGTTTTCACAGTTGCAGTTTTTCCAATGTTCCTTATACCGTCGTAGGATAGGGTAGGGTGGTAGGAGTGTATAAGATGTCCCTATTTGTCGAGTACCTAAGATAAGATTCGGTCAAAACTACGACGGTATATAGCCGTATAGGTACATATTAACCGCAGGAAAATTTTCTGAAAACGGATCTGAATGTCATAAAATTATAGTTAATTGAGAACGATTTTATTAATTTTTTTTTAAATTCTAATTTTTAACCTCTCCTATACTGGCTCACTCTTGGTTTCAAGTTCTTAACGATTCAGAAATATATACAGTTTTATCTATGTGATTTTTAAAGGTAAACTAAAGTCTGAAACAAACAGTTTTTAAGTTTAATGAAACCGAACTGAATCAAACTATTGAGAAATTGAAAAACCATGCACCTAAATGTAAATTTTATCGTTTTCATATTGTCCACACGACTATATTTTATTAGGTAACTAATGAAAATATCAATTCTTCGGAATAAATTAAAAACGTAGAAAATCGTGAAATTTAAATACAATAGATATACACAACCATAAATTAAATTCCAACTGAGCACCCCTGTACACCTAACCCCTCGAGTTCGATTCAAAAATCAAACACTTTGTATAACATTTTAACATCACTATTATAGGCTTTTGGAGTTTTTCACGATAAATACCTCGCACGATTTGAACGCACATCACCCCAGCCCCACCCATTTGGAATTTTAAAACATTTTGTTTACCATTATTTAGTACGTAATTTGTATGAATTTGTATGACAATTTTCAAAATTTGTACGGTCTTGGTTAACCCGTTATTAACAAAAATAATGGGTGGGGCTGGGGTGATGTGATTTCAGCCCCACCCAAGGTCAAGAATTACAAAATAATAGTCATCACTACGCCATATTTTAGTACGTAATTTGTATGAATTTGTACGACCGTTTTTAAAATTTGTACGATCTTCGTTCGGCAGCAATCGCAAATACTTAAAATCCACCGTCACCCCAGCCCCACCCCTCGTCTAAATTTCAATGTTTTCGAATTTATTCCAGTGCCATATTTTAGTACGTAATTTGTATGAATTTGTACGACCGTTTTTAAAATTTGTACGATCTTCGTTCGGCAGGAATCGCAAATACTTAAAATCCACCGTCACCCCAGCCCCACCCCTCGTCTAAATTTCAATGTTTTCGAATTTTTTCCAATGCCATATTTTAGTACGTAATTTGTATGAATTTGTACGACCGTTTTTAAAATTTGTACGATCTTCGTTCGGCAGCAATCGCAAATACTTAAAATCAAACGTCACCCCAGCCCCACCCCTCGTCTAAATTTCAATGTTTTCGAATTTATTCCAGTGCCATATTTTAGTACGTAATTTGTATGAATTTGTACGACCGTTTTTAAAATTTGTACGAATATTATTTTCCAAAATAGCTAATTTTACTTATATAGCTACTAATATTGTGAATCATTTTGTATATATTATATTTTATATTGACATTGATATTAATAGATCATTGACTATTTTCGATGCTGTAATACAGAAATAGGTAATTACTTTTTTCCAAATATCTTTTTCAGTTTAGTCCTGACTGTCCTGACTATTAACACTGTGTGTCGTACTGTGATAATATAATCTTATATCAATTGATCACATTTATATTACGAGCTTCCGATTAGTGATTTTTAGGGTATTTTCATCGCTGGTATTAAATTGTTTAAATTGTTTAAATTTACCACAAATTTAAAATGAGAGGCCTAAAACCAACGATCTGTACTAATAAAATTATAAGTATTATACTTTACCTATACAATTATAATGATTTATAAAAATTAATACGTAATAATTCATAACTTATAGTATAACATCATATATAGTCAATAATTTAAATAATTTTTTAATGATTCTTTTTATTTATGAATTATAAAACAAAATAACCAATTAGGTAAATGGAATATAATTATTTATTATTAATCGCTAATAATCAATTCTCAGATTCAATAGATTATCGATTTTTTACACTAAATAATTTTAAAAAAATAATAAAAAATATGCAAAGGTACCTTACACAAAATTTTATTAAAAATTTAATCAAATGGAATTTTAACTTTAATTAAAAATTAACATCAAAAAATAAAAACTTTTTTTAAAAATAAATAATTTATTAAAAAAACAAACAAAAAATATTTAAAAAAAATAATTTTACCTTTATATCTTCAATATAATACTCTATATTAAGCTATTTAAATTTAATAATTTAATAACTAAATAATTAAATAATTAAATATCATAAAAAAAATAGTAAAATATAAACTTTATAACTATTTAAAAAAATATTCTGTCTAAACAAAATTAATTTTTTAAAAAAAAAATAAAACCTCTATTTAAATTATATTCAATTCAACCAATTTCAAATACTTTTAAAGTATAAAAACCAAAATAAAAAAAATTATTCAAAAAAAAAAGGGCGGGTAAGTGTATGCCGCTCTGCTGTACAGTAGGTTACAAGTGAGTCACTGTAATGGATTGTGTTAGATTTTAATCCAATGATATAATATCATTGAATAAGAAAACCGATTCTGAGCGAAGACGGTCAGTCAGTCTATAATATCTTACTAAGTCTAAATGTATTTGATGATATTATTGTGAATAAAGTAATTAATTTTAGTATTATAGGCAATAGTATTTACTATAGTTGGTTAAATTCATTTTTCTCAAAAAAATTATATTTTAAAATGCCATTGCATGTATATAAAATATAACAATATATTCTAAAAGTTTCATATACCAACAAATAATATTTTTAAATTATATCAAAATAACTAAAATCATTATTCTTGGTTTAAATGTGAAATTTTGTCTAAATTTGAAATTAAAATGTC
Source organism: Nasonovia ribisnigri (assembly GCA_027563435.1). Lineage (NCBI taxonomy): Eukaryota > Metazoa > Arthropoda > Insecta > Hemiptera > Aphididae > Nasonovia > Nasonovia ribisnigri. The sequence continues at coordinate 31,104 of JANEHU010000271.1, read as the reverse complement.
TGTAAAAAATAAATGTTTGATATATTTTTTAGATTTTTTGGTTACAGTATGATTTATTTATGAGAATTTTTGTTTTAAATTTTCAACACTTAGTTATGAAAACTGAACATTTTATAATTTTTTAATTACAATGATTATTATAATTTTCGAGATTTTGACAAATTTTATCAAAATTCGAACTTTAAATGCTTATAAAAAAAAATCATGCCTATGTATTTTTAAAATTTTTCAACTGATGTTGCAACAATATATAAGAAAGCTTGTTTTTGAATTACAACCAAATAAGAAAAACGCTACATGAGAAATCGAGTGAATATCCTATGTTGTAAAATTATGAACTTAAAACACTCATAAAAATTTAATTTTAATTGCTTTAGATATTTTATTTTTGATAAAAGTAGAAAAACTTACGTTAAATCTTGTGTTAAAATTTAAAATCTTAGATTTAAAAAGAAAAATTTTTGTGAATTTCTAACTCTAAATAATTTGCAAATTTTCGTCATTTTTACGTATTTTGTCAAAATTTCAACTTTAAATGCTTAAAAAAAAAAATTGTGACTACAGATTTTTTATATTTTTCATCTACCTTTGAAATAACATATTAGGAGCATTCTATTAAATTTTCAAGAATTTTTAACGAATAAATAAAATGTTATTGATTTTTTTAAAAAAAAAAACCAAAAAGATTGGAAATTTAAAATGTCTGTAAACAGCTCAAAATAAGTCAAAATATTTTGAAAACGGTATGGTATAGAAACTGCTTATATAAACATTCAGTAAAAATTTCATGTATTTACCGTCATTTTTTTTAGACTTACACCAAAACCAAAATCGATTTTATCGAAAATCAATGTTGCATAAAAATTCCCGTTTTTTCCTTAATTTTCCATTTGTTTTTCACGGTACTTTTGAAAACTACTGGAAAATGTTTACTTTGACCCCCCAAAGTACCAACTAGATTCACTTTCCTATCAGAAAAGGTACTATTGAAGAAAATCTAAGCACTTTTACTGTCCCAAAACGTGATGACAGACACAAAAAAAAAAAAATAAAAAAATAAAACACACATCATTGTAAAACCAATACATTCATCGCTCCGCTCAGAATCTAAAAATTTACCATAAAAAAAAAAAATATTAAATAAAGAAAATATATAACTTATAGAAAATAAAAAATTATTAACTTCAAAAAAAAAATCAAATTCTAAAAAATCAAATTAATACTCTTAAAATTTTAAACTTAAATTCTAATAAAATCAAATCAAATTTATAAAATATTAACCATATAAAAAAAGAACCAAAAAATAATATAATAAAACTAATTAATAATATACTAATAATTAAAATATTTCTTTCAAATTTAATAATCATTAAATAATTATATATAGAAAAATTTATTATTATTAAATAATAAATAACACAAATAGAATAAAAAAAAGTTAAAAAAAAAAAAAAAAAATTTATTATTAAAAAATATTCAAAAATTAAATCTTTAGAATAAAAAGCACAAAAAAAAGGAAAACCACATAAAGACATTAAAGTAAAAATAAAAATTAAACCACAAAAAGGTAAATAATCAATTAACCCCCCTATCTTACGAATATTTTGATTATTATTTATATTAAAAATTAAAATTCCAGCTCTTAAAAATATTATAGATTTAAATAAAGCATGTATTAATAAATAAAAAAAACATATATCAATTTTCCCTAAACATAAAATCATAAATATACCTAAATCTTATCTGACTTAAAGTAGAAAAAGCAATAATTTTTTTTAGATCAAACTCAAAAATTGCATTTAAACCAGATATTAATATAGTTAAACAAGAAATTACTATTATATAATTCAAAAAAGAAAATTTTAAAAAAATTTCATTAAATAAATACCAGCAGTTACTAAAGTAGAATAATGAACTAATGAAGAAACAGGAGTAGGTGCTGCTATAGCTAAAGGTAATCAAGAAGAAAAAGGAATTTGAGCTCTTTTAGTTAAAGAAGCAATCATAATTATTAAACTAATAAAAAATAAATAACTTAAATTTCTATAATAATCGATTAAAATAAAATAACCTTACCTAAAGTAACTTTTTCCTTTAATTAAAAATTTTAATTCAAATAACCATTAAATAATGTAAAAATTTAAAAAAAGTTTAATAATTTTTTTTATCACCCCAATAAAATAAATAATAAAATTAAAATATTTATAAATCCAAAAAAATTAAAATTAATATTTATAAAATTTTATAGGGTCTTATCGACCCTTTAAATAATTTAAGCTTTTTTACTTAAAAATAAAATTTTAATTATATAAATAATAAAGTTTATTTCTCATCAAATCTTTCATACAAGTCCTCAATTAAAAGACTAATTATTATGCTACCTTTGCACAGTCAAAATACTGCAGCTATTTAATAAATCATTGAGCAGATCCTATATTAAATTAAACTTAAAACAATGTTTTTGTTAAACAGATGAAAATAATTTTTGCCGAATTCATAATCTATAAATATAAATTATACTAATTTAATCATTATTACTAAAAATTAATTATTAATTAATAAAATTTAATAAAAAAAATAAATAAATTTATAATAAATTAAAAATAAATAAATAATAAATTTTTACAAACTTAAAATAAAAATTTCTATTCCTATAAATTATTAAAATAAATAAAAAATTATATAAAAATTTCAAGCTTATCCCTAAAATAATTTAAATTTAAAATATTAATATATAAAATCAATATAACTTTTAAAATTTTAAATTAAATTTAAATCTTAAATAACTAAATATAGTATAACGAATTAAATTTCAAAACTAATATTATTTTATAAATATTTATAATACAATAAATTAATAATAAAATTAACTCTTTAAATTTTGAGAAATTAAAAAAAAATAAAAAATTTTAATCAATCCTGATACAAAAGGTACTAAAAATATTCTTTTAAAAATTTTATTAATTCTTTTACAATACTATTAAACTATGAATCTATAAATTAATTTTTACTAAATACTAAAACATTAAATAAATAAATAACTTTTATAAAAAATTTAAAAAAAAAATATATTAATAATATCAATTTAAATAAAGTTTAACAACATCCTATCTTTGAAAATGATACACTTAAATTTAGATATTTAATTTTTATATATAAATATCTTTCTAAATTCACTTTCCAGTACACTTACTTTGTTACGACTTGTCTTATTTTTAATAAGAATGACGGGCAATATGTACATATTTTAGATCTTTATTCATATTAATTAAATAAATAAATTTACTATTAAATCCAATTTCATCTTAATTTTCATTTTAAATCCAAAAATAAAATTTAATGTAACCCATTATATACTTATTTATAAACCACATCTTGACTTAACATAAATTATTTAAATAAATAAAGAAAATAAATTTTTAAATATATTCATGACAGCGATATACGAATTATTTAAAGTAAGTAAAATTAATCGTGGATTATCAATTAATAAACAGGTTCCTCTAATAAGACTAAAATACCGCCAAATTTTTTAAATTTAAAGAACATAACTATTAATTTTTTAGTAAACCAATTTAAATTTTTATAATAGGGTATCTAATCCTAGTTTGAAATAAAATATAATAGAATAAAATAATTACAATAATAATTTTAAATTAAATTTTACTTTATTAAAAAAAATTAAATTATAAATTATATTTAATAAAATAAAATAAAACTCGTTACCTCTCCTCCAGGTATTCCGAAAGTAGGGTTCATATGTTTTGTGCCATTATTGATAATGAACTATCATTAATCGCACAGTGGTTTGAAAAACGTTTACATTTTGAAAACTAATGAACTTATTAATTTTTGTTTTATTGTTGATCGCTATTTTTAATTTTGGCTTGGAAGCGTGTCATATTAACACTTGTAAGTTGTAATCGTCACAGATGTGAGATGATGATACAAATCAATGATACAACTAAATTCGAGCATAAATGTAGAAGTTCAATATATAGTAGGTATATAGGTTATAATAATATTAATTAGTTATAAAATATAAAATGATATACAACTGATTCAAATACGAATGGAACGCATTAAAAATATAATAGCGAACAATTCAAAAAAAAGTATTACAAATTCATACAAATTACGTACTAAAATATGCACTGGAATAAACTCGAAAACATTGAAATTTAGACGAAGGGTGGGGCTGAGGTGACGGTGGATTTTAAGTATTTGCGATTCCTGCCGAACGAAGATCGTACAAATTTTAAAAACGGTCGTACAAATTCATACAAATTACGTACTAAAATATGGCACTGGAATAAATTCGAAAACATTGAAATTTAGACGAGGGGTGGGGCTGGGGTGACGGTGGATTTTAAGTATTTGCGATTGCTGCCGAACGAAGATCGTACAAATTTTAAAAACGGTCGTACAAATTCATACAAATTACGTACTAAAATATGGCACTGGAATAAATTCGAAAACATTGAAATTTAGACGAGGGGTGGGGCTGGGGTGACGGTGGATTTTAAGTATTTGCGATTCCTGCCGAACGAAGATCGTACAAATTTTAAAAACGGTCGTACAAATTCATACAAATTACGTACTAAAATATGGCACTGGAATAAATTCGAAAACATTGAAATTTAGACGAGGGGTGGGGCTGGGGTGACGGTGGATTTTAAGTATTTGCGATTGCTGCCGAACGAAGATCGTACAAATTTTAAAAACGGTCGTACAAATTCATACAAATTACGTACTAAAATATGGCACTGGAATAAATTCGAAAACATTGAAATTTAGACGAGGGGTGGGGCTGGGGTGACGGTTGATTTTAAGTATTTGCGATTGCTGCCGAACGAAGATCGTACAAATTTTAAAAACGGTCGTACAAATTCATACAAATTACGTACTAAAATATGGCACTGGAATAAATTCGAAAACATTGAAATTTAGACGAGGGGTGGGGCTGGGGTGACGGTGGATTTTAAGTATTTGCGATTGCTGCCGAACGAAGATCGTACAAATTTTAAAAACGGTCGTACAAATTCATACAAATTACGTACTAAAATATGGCACTGGAATAAATTCGAAAACATTGAAATTTAGACGAGGGGTGGGGCTGGGGTGACGGTGGATTTTAAGTATTTGCGATTCCTGCCGAACGAAGATCGTACAAATTTTAAAAACGGTCGTACAAATTCATACAAATTACGTACTAAAATATGGCACTGGAATAAATTCGAAAACATTGAAATTTAGACGAGGGGTGGGGCTGGGGTGACGTTTGATTTTAAGTATTTGCGATTGCTGCCGAACGAAGATCGTACAAATTTTAAAAACGGTCATACAAATTCATACAAATTACGTACTAAAATATGGCACTGGAATAAATTCGAAAACATTGAAATTTAGACGAGGGGTGGGGCTGGGGTGACGGTGGATTTTAAGTATTTGCGATTGCTGCCGAACGAAGATCGTACAAATTTTAAAAACGGTCGTACAAATTCATACAAATTACGTACTAAAATATGGCACTGGAATAAATTCGAAAACACTGAAATTTAGACGAGGGGTGGGGCTGGGGTGACGGTTGATTTTAAGTATTTGCGATTGCTGCCGAACGAAGATCGTACAAATTTTAAAAACGGTCGTACAAATTCATACAAATTACGTACTAAAATATGGCACTGGAATAAATTCGAAAACATTGAAATTTAGACGAGGGGTGGGGCTGGGGTGACGTTTGATTTTAAGTATTTGCGATTGCTGCCGAACGAAGATCGTACAAATTTTAAAAACGGTCGTACAAATTCATACAAATTACGTACTAAAATATGGCGTAGTGATGACTATTATTTTGTAATTCTTGACCTTGGGTGGGGCTGAAATCACATCACCCCAGCCCCACCCATTATTTTTGTTAATAACGGGTTAACCAAGACCGTACAAATTTTGAAAATTGTCATACAAATTCATACAAATTACGTACTAAATAATGGTAAACAAAATGTTTTAAAATTCCAAATGGGTGGGGCTGGGGTGATGTACGTTACTCAGCCTACGCCACAAGTTATTCGAAAAACGGCATTAATAACCAAATATGTACCTCGGTATAGAAATTGCGAACGACTTGTTTGCGACGGGTTAGTGGGGGAAACGCGTGCATGTGTGTATCTGTACTCGTATAGGGGTTTCGTGGAAAGTTTTTATTGTTTGCCGAACAATCGATATGACTTGTGCATTGGTCTTCTTTTTCTTTCCCTCACCACAACCCCACCTCAAACCCAAACTCACTCTCTCGGTACACGTGTGCAGGGTACATTTTTTTCACCATACTTTCAAAAGCGTGCGCTCTATAATACACGTCAATCCGAAATACTCTAGCACAAAAAAAATAAAACTCAAGACGACATCCATTAGGCTAATTTGCCGTGACCGCGACCCCACCAACTATATATGTAATATGTAATATTATTATATTTCTATACGGTCTACCCTCTGCACGGGAAAACTATCGAACCCGCTGCTCACCGTATATATAATTATATTGACTGCGGCAGCTATATTATACGCGAATGTTATATAATGCACGTGTGATAATCGTAAAAACCACCACTATAATTGCACGGGAAACGTGCAAGCGGAGAAGTCGTTACCTTTTAGAATATGACGGTTATAATGTAATCAGAATTATTAATAACTATGAATAGTGAATACCCTTAGTTTTTGACCGAAACATAATAGAATCAGTGTCCACACCAGTACCTACTGTGGAGCTGCTTTAGTTGCGGTACGTAGCTAAAACGAGAAAAAAAATACTTATAAATACAATTAAAAATATTTTATTTTATGTCTCGTTTCATGAACACATTTATTTTGAAAAATATTGAAAAATTATTTTGAACAAAACGATGCGTTGTTTGTTTGTTTTTATAGTTTATACATTATTATTTTATACAACTAGGTATACTACATAAATTATATACGACGTTAAAACATAAATTAAGTACAATATTTATAAGGTATTTAATGTTGATATAAAATCCCATTCACGTTATTTATCCATCTTCGTGAAACAAAACGGATTAAAATTTATTGTACAACGAAGTGTTTAAAGTGGGTTATTTGCTGGGACTTATTTTTTTTCATATTAAAAACCATATTTAGTCGTTACGCGTTTGAAAACTATTTTTGAAGGGGTTGTTTAATATTCAACGCTCGTTACACGAATATTTCAGCACGAAAGTAATTAATCAGACATCAATTAATAAATAAAAATAATTTTTAACATTTTAACGACCTTAAATTTTAACATAATATATTATTATAATAATATTATATTATAACTTAGCGGGTACACGTAATTGTCGTGAACAAAAACGTGTTTTTTAATCCCGAGACTATTTCACCAAAAGAAATCTCTCGAAGACGTTCATTATTCACGACTTAAAACAACTATTATACTAAACATTTTTATGCTTCGCTCTTTTGTCTCGCCATTTTTTCCGCCCACGCTTATTATTATTTGTTCCGAGTCGCGTTCTTCATTATTCGTTTGTATTCTCGCGAAAGAGTTCACAATGGGTTTACTCTCAGCGTAATGAACACGGACGGCGGAAGATTTAAGTCTAATTATACGAATTTACGTCGAACGTTTATATAGATTTGTTCGTACATAGGATGTTGTTTTATTTTCGAGCAACTGTAAAATTTGTTTTTATTTTTACACGGACCGGACGATAAAGCACGGCGTCGGTTGGCGTCCTTAAGTTTTTCGAGCCCTTTAGGAATTCTATTTTGACTGCTCCCTCCGCGTGATACCGCCGAAAACGGCAAAAACTATTTAATACCATTTGGCGCGTATAGTTATCGTGATATTATAACATATTATGGTAGGTACGTACCAAAGACCGTTCGGTAGTCTTCGGGGAAGTTTTCAAACTCCTATACGATCGAGACGTGGTTACGTATTAATGACTATACCTAGTGAAATCTCTTTCCTAAATAATATGATTTAATTTTGAGCAAATAACAATAGAAGATTCTGAACAGTCATATAATATGTTATATTATGTCTATATGGTTACAACTTATCATCGCTATTAAATATTAATATTGTAGTCCACATCAACACAATAATAATAGAATTCCTTCGTCACATAAAAAAATTACCATCAATTTCTTAATTATCGGATATCACGGTTCATGTTATCATCATGACGGTGCAGTGTGAAGTCTCCTTAAGTGGCCTCGCTACGGCTATTATTTATAAGCGGCAACATTTAGGCAATTTCTAATCTCGTCATTGCCGCCCGGGATCTTTGTCTTAGTTGTAAATCATTGTGAGTATGAGAGAAATTCAATGCGAGCACCACTCTCGTACTCGCATGCATAAGTCAATATCACGATTAGAATATACAATTCACTATACGTATTTTACAAAAACTTACTTATTGTTTTGACAAAATTAAAGTTAGTTAACGTTCTCTGTTTTTGATTATAAAAACATATTTAAATTCACCATAAAAATGTCTGTACGAAACACTTTCCATTTTTTATTTAAATTTTATTATGAATTGAAAAATTCCTATTTTCAAGTTTCCAATTATTACAGTCACAATAATATAAGATATGATTTTTACAAAGTACGATCTACAGACAATTTTCTGTTGAGTTCAATTTTTTTTTTAGACTCAAAATCGGATACGGTATAATCTTAACAAACTTTGATTTTGTCAAAACTAGGTCTTTTAAGCTAGTCGCGGCAGTAATGCGAAAGCACTTCCCGCGGCGCCGTCGGTTCAAACACGAAAAAAAAAAAAGGTCTTTTAAGCTAAAATGTACGGTAGTAGTGAGGCTGCCCCCTAAAGCATACCAGCTTAATAGCACACACAATCGGTTAACCCGCGCGCGACACCCACTTTACCACTAGTGCTTCTAATAAAACTTGGAATAAATAGTATTATACCACAATATTATGTTTCACGCGATACACTATAATATATAGGTACCGGTGGTTAGTGGTAACTATACCATAGACATTAATTGGTCACTCTCCTTCGTCGGTATAATAATAATAATAATATAAAACGTTTGTCTCTTTCTGCTTGCAGAGTATGCGGGAACCGTTAAAAGCGAGTACCCGACGGCTGCCGACGCACAAGCGCCGCAGTCGGTGGTCGCCGCCATGCCGTCCGCGCGCGAACACCATCATCAGCAACAGCCGCCGCCGCCGCCGACGCCGGCCACTGCCACACCGGTGCTCACCGTACTCCAGTACCAGCGGCCACGTACGTACACCAGTACGGGAGTGGCACTGTCGTTGCCGCCCAAGAAGAAGGATATTTACCGGCCCTATTCGCTGGACGACCACAAGCCGATAAAGTGGCCGCGGCCCGAGGAGGACATTAGCGCCGCGCAGGCCATACTCGACCTGAGCGCATCGACGCCAGTGGTCGTTTGCCGGCCACCACCGCCGCCCCAACAACTGCAACCACCGCCGCCGCCGCAAGCCACTCAACAACTTCTGCAACCACCACCGCCGCCGACAAACGCCTCTCTGCAACAACTGACGCCGCCACAACAACAACCACAACAACAGCAGCAGCAATTAGTGCACGTCATACCGGTGGCCGTCAAACAGCAACCGCCCGAACAATTGCAGCAACTGCAGCGTCCGCCACCGCCGGCCATCCCGTTGCCGGTGCCGACCGCCGCGGCCACCAGCAAAACGGTCGCGTACACGTACGAGGCGTTTTTCGTCAGCGACGGCCGGTCGAAACGCAAGTCTTCGGCGGCCGCTGCAGCCGCGGCAGCGTCGTCTTCGTCGGCCTCGGCGGCCTCGTCGGCGTCCGGCGACGAGTGCGTCGTCGGCGACAAGTCGTCCGGCGGCGCGGCGGCCGCGGTCGGCGCCGACTTCAGCGCCACTTCGCCCGGCCGGCCGTCCAAGTACACGTGCTCCGAGTGCGGAAAACGGTACGCCACGTCGTCGAACCTGTCGCGGCACAAGCAGACGCATCGGAGCTTGGACTCGCAGTCGGCGAAGCGGTGCAACGTGTGCGGAAAACCGTACGTCAGCATGCCCGCGCTCGCCATGCACCAGCTGACGCACAAGCTGACGCATGCGTGCGATGTGTGCGGAAAGATGTTCAGCCGGCCGTGGCTTCTGCAGGGCCACCTGCGGTCGCACACGGGCGAGAAACCGTACGGGTGCGCGCACTGCGGAAAGGCCTTTGCCGACCGCTCGAACCTGCGCGCGCACATGCAGACCCACTCGGGCGACAAAAACTTTGCTTGCCCGCGGTGCTTCAAGTCGTTTGCTTTAAAGTCATACCTGAACAAGCACCTTGAGTCGGCCTGCCTGCCCGTCGCCACCGCCGCGGCCGCACCCGCGTCTCCCTCGTCACTTACGTCGTCGTCGGTGTCGTCGTCTTCGTCTTCGTCGTCGTCGTCGTCTTCGTCGTCGTCGTCGTCGTCGTCGTCGTCGACGTCGTCATCGGCCACCGCCGCCGCACAGTCACCATCGCACCAACAACATCATCCGCCCGCACACTTGCATCATCTCCAACAGCAGCAACACCATCACCATCACACGACCGCCGCCGAAATCACCAATCTCAACTTGTTGCGTCCAACGGTACTGCACACTGCCTAAACCGGCGCGCATGCGTGTCGGTAAATCCTGGTCATTATTGTAATTTTTTTTTTTACCATATTATTATTATTTTCATAACATTATATTATCATATTCTGGTCGTAAGTTATAGTCAATTTTTTCGGAAATCTTTAAACTCTAGTTCATTTTATTATTAAATGGTTATGGGTGGGTATATTATTTTTTTAGTATTATATTATTTTCACATACAGACACTAGTCACGAGTTTCTAGTCAATTTCTATTCCGCAAATAATATTTACATGTTTATAGAAATAACTATATATATTTTTTTTTATTTATCGCAACAAAATTTCAACACATAAATATTCTGTCGATTTAAGTGATCTTTTCTTTTCTTTTTTCATTCGCGAAAAGGGGCGTGCAATAGCGTGTTTTGTTTTGTTTCGGCGTTACAAAGTCAATTTTTATTTAAACATATTATTATTATTATTATTTTTATTAATATTATTACTACTATTTTATTTTTAATCATATCATGTTTTTTTTCATCAAGCGGACATTATATTTGCATGAAATCTCACATTATTATTATAGCCTCTAAATAGTCTTGAAGTTAAATACAAATGTGCGGTTGGTTCCTAACCTTGCCCAACCCTGTGTATAGTATATAGTAATATTTGCCAGTGGTTGATTAATGCGTTTATACATATTATTATTATTATTTATAAGCAATGTGTATTATTTAAACACGTTGAAGAAGCGTGCGGTTTCGTTCTTTTATACATATATATTATACTGTATTATAATTTTAATTCTTTTTAATTTTAATTGGATGTATACACGCGTATATGTCAGAGTGTGTGGTCTAGTCATTTAGATTAAGTAGAGCTACCACGGGAGTGGTATGAACTATAATAAAATATATAAGAGAATGCGATCTCAAAAAAAAAAATTAAAAAATTAAAAATATTGAATGTTAAAAAAAAACAACGTAATTAATAATGTTATACTATATTCATTATAAATATTGTATCTTGTAAATAAAACTTAATAGGCACTAAGTTGTTTTTCGTATAGTTTAATAAATTATTAATACAAGACTAAATTAATAATATGTGGTAATCATGTGGTCACTGGTCATAATCACGATATGATATAGTCGATGTTGGGAAAACTCCTAGTAAATATTGCATTTACCCGTGTTTTTGTTCGAAGCCCAATATTTGAGATTAGATGGAAGAGATTAGAGTACAAAAACTGAGACACCAAAAATTGTTTTTTTCTAGACTAAAGTATTAATTATGTTACATAATATAGAATTAAGAAAATTTTAATATAGTGAAAAAGCAATAACGTAACCAACTCGTCTGCTCAATAATGTAATAAAATTAGGAACAAAAAGAAAAAATGTAAGAATAAAAAAAAATAATTAATTAAAAATAACATATTATTAAAATATTATATTATTTCTTTTGGAATTCAAACATTATTATATATTACAAAAATTTATATTAGACGTACGTTTTCTCTACACGTTAATAAACACTATATGATAATATACTTTTTTTCGTTTTTGTTTTCTTCTCTTTCTATATTGTCTCGGTGTATATATTATATGTATATCTTATATATATATATTATGTAAACCTTTGTAAACTTTATATTTTTCGTCCAAAACCCTTGGACTCTCGTGTAATGTTAAGATGTTTAACGATGATATACTTTTAAGGAAACTCATACATTTAAGTACGTATTCGAAAAGCAATAAAATTGTAGAGGGAGAAACGGGAGCGTGAACGATAACGCCTTCCGGGAGCCTCTTGTAGAGCGTAGAGCAATAATTTTGTGAAACCTATAGCAATATATTATATCATAATATATTATTGTGTATTGTGCATTTGTATTCATTCATTTATTTGTATTTTTTTTTCATTCTCATTTTCATTTTGATTCTTATTTAGAGTTTGGACAGCGGTAGTAGGATGCTATTATTCTATAATAGTATTATTACGGCTCGGAAGTGTATATTATTAGAACGACCGGGAGCCGTGTCCTCCGTTTTGTTAATATTTGATTTTTTTAATTTATCGTAATAATTTTTTTTGTAAATTTTTTTGTTTTATTATTATTTTAACGATTATATATTATATTGTACACCTACATATTATATTTATATATACGCGCGGCGGTGGTAGCGATCATAATATTATTATTATAACACTGTTGCAGCGCATTATAGTATAGGTATATATAATATATATATATACAGCCGCGGCGCGTATAATAATAATAATGATGATATTTTTGGACTCCGTTGTTTCAATGATCAAAAATAAATATTGTTTAAAAAACACATAGTGGCCTTGACGAATTCGTTTTTACGACGACAACGTACCCGAAAATATATTATAATATATATAAAAAAAGAGAGAAAGAGTATCATATATTTTGGACGATTAATGTGAATAGGCACCCAATATATCCCAACACCCGTAGAGGGTAAATTTTAACAAACACGTACTTAAATCAATATTCAATGGCATCACGGTCCACACACAATATCGTCGTCTATATTCAGACACATTATAAAAATAATTTAATAATACAATATTATGTTCAGTGTTTTTACGATATTGCAGTGGTAGGTACCTCCAGTACGTCTAGGCAAACGTTTTCCTGGTGACAACTTATTATTATTATAATATACAAACAAAATATATTGTTATTTTATTAAAATTGTACTCGGAAAATTTGTTTAACGTATTTTTTTCGATGTGATTGAAAATATTGTAAGATCGAAAAGTCCAACCGCGTACGATTGTGTAGTTAATCGGCAGAGCAAAAATATTCATATAATATTATATTATTTAGACGTTAATAAGTCATTTATTTGTATGTTTTATTTTTCAAATGGGTAGTCCAACTTAGAATGTACAAAAATATAAATTAAAAGACATTTGAAAATTGTTATAAACTCACGATTGAATATATTATGCTTTAAAAAAAATTAATAAAAACCATTAGCCGAATATAATATAATATATTATATTACATATAAGATCGAAACGCAGTAGTTTTGCTCAATAATTATTATTATTATTATTATTACGTACGTCGTACGTGTAGAGTTTGTATAACAAAAATATTTTAAACAGATATATTATATTATGATTGTCCGTGTCGTATTTGTTTGGGGAAAATTATAAATTATTATTGTCATAGATTTAACGATGAAATTACAATTTATTTATTTATTTGTTTGTTTAGTGATTATATTATTATTATTATATTATAATAAAACTAGTGGCAGCGAACATTTTTCGCATACCTATATTTTATTTCGTAGTGTTACGTTCTCAACAATATATAATATTATTATTATTATTGTATATTTTCATAAATAAAATTATTAAATAGTTGAAAAAAATAAAGTCTGTGTTCAATCATTTTTCGTCGTAGTTATATATTATATCACTATAGATTACTTACCTAATATGACATTATTATCATACGGTGCGGGTGCTTGAATTTACAGATTTTTGAATTTTTGAAATAGGTACTGAACAAAATACTACCACCATGACGTACCAGCTGTTATCATGTGACGATAATATACAACAAACCAGACTGCGCGTATTACAATCTATTTATATATGTACCGGTGTACAGCGGTTGTTCGTCAACATCGACCACGGTCTAACCCATGACCATGGTTTACCGTGGAAAACACAATCGGATCGCGGTTTCCCCATTTGAGAGTCGAGCGCCGGGCGTCGAACTCCAACATCTAGAACAACAACAACTGATGTCATCGATACGGCCGAGGCATAATGAGAATAATGACATAATTGTAATCAGATAATATTTTTCCGCGTTTCAACAAGTTTTTCTGCTCCCCCGGTTGCAGCGACCGGGTCTACAACTTATACAACATGGTAAGTAGTAACTGCCTATAATATTATGGCCGTACCTATGAAAATATATGACCATTAAACGTTACGGGTGCGTTATAAAAATCGTATATTACTATAATATAATACAGATCGCACGTTATTGCGTATTATAAATCACACCGAAAACCGTACGAAACGTGTAAGTTGGGCGGCAGGCGGGTCACACGCGCGCGTCGTACCGCACCGGCAGTAAGTAGCTATGGGTAGGTCGGTGTAGGTAGGCATTATATTATTATATTATTATATAGTATGTATATCGTTTATGCTCTACAATAATAATAATAATAATAATAGAATTTGATCGTACTAACGCGACGTTAGAAGACTTATACAGTTATACATATATTATTATTATACACCGCCTACGTATACTAGATATATTATGGGTATGCGCACTTTACAATGTATATTATACCGTTCGCGTGCATTTTCCGGGGCGGAAACCTGCAACTGCCGCAATGGGGAAGAAAAAAAAATAAAACTTGTGGAGTCAGCTTTATGCATTATATACGGAACGATATATACGACGTCTGCGGGGAGAAGCGAGGTGAGCCACGCGGGTCGGTGGTTATTTGCGTTGATGGCGGACCAAGGGGAAAGGGTAGTTTTCACCCCCATCACAAATATATATATATATTCGTATGTACGTATAATATACGTGCCTTGGCGCATATACACAAATGTATATAGCTGCTTTAGCCTTTAGACGGTATATCCGATATAAACCTCTCGAAACTATGTATATATATGCGTATACGCGCGAGTCGTCTGCCCCGCATGCACCGCACCGCACTACTCCAAGTGGTTTTCAGCGCAGACCTCTTCTCCTTTTTAATTGTGCCGTCGCCGCCGCGCCGCAGTGGTACCGCAACGTGCGCGTCGCCGTGACCGGACGAGAATATTGTTATATTATTATTATTATTATTATTATGGTTATTATTATTATTATCTACCTAGCTGGTACATTATACAATACGTCATATATACATAGACACATAGTGACCTAGTGTGCCTTTCGAGAACTTTTTTTTCTTGTTCAGCACACTGCGTATCATATTATATATATATATCAGCGTGTATTATATTACATGTCTATGATGCTATACATTGCTACAATAATCGACCTGAATATTTCACTGCGTCTAAGCGATTTCCAACGCGAAATTTAATATTTCACGTGTTCGATATAGAAAATGGTGATTTTATAAAACGGAACAATACTATTCATATACATATATTATACATTATACAATAGACTATCATCGTGTCGAATGTCAACATCTTGATTTTTTCGTTATATTGAACTAAATTAAACTCCCCTTAAATTACCATTACACTAAAACAGGGGTGGCCAAACGGCAAACAGTTGATCTTGGTCGATTTCTATATGGATTCCCCTTGTTAAAATTTATTAATTATTGTTATACATTTGTCATTTAGTAAATACAGTTAGGTTTTTCGAATCAATATGTTTGTGAGAAATAGCATTTTCTCACATGAAAGTTATAAAAGCTGAATACTAAACTTTCTGACGATCATTTAGACTTTAACACCGCGTCTTCGTTGGCTGATAGTGACTATTGCCTATTACCGATATTATAATTCACTGGCTATGATATGCAACGACACGCTTCTATATTATATCAACAGTATATTGTTAATACATTTATTACAATTTAATGTGAAACAATAATTTTAGATAACTGTACGTCTGTACTCTTTTATTTTATTATTCATATAATTATGTTTATAATTAATATAAAATAGTTTTTTTAAATTAATCGATCCTTAAAAAAAATATACCCTCAGTAGATCTTAATCAACAAAAGTTTTGACATCCCGCCAGCACTAAAATATACATAAGGGTAGGTACTAATGTTATATTAATATAAGACTCGATATCTCAAACTTAAGTTAGGTAATATCTATATAAATATATAAAATACATATAGATCTATATAATATTGAGGCTAAGCCATGTGAAAACAGTCCAGCTCCCTTTGTAGTGATGACATTTGAAAAAAAAAGGTTAGGTATAGGTAATATCATATTTTTTCAAAATTAATAATTTAGGTGAATATAGATGAATTATTTTTAACGCTGAAACTTGTGTTGAGTTTTACCAAATTTAAATGTTTGTACCAAATTAAACACTACCTACTAAATGTGGGATAATAAAATTAAAGAACCTTTTGAAGTCTTAAAAATATTCAAAAATCACATCTAACTGGTCAATTTAATAAAACTTAATAATTTCGATGCCAAAACAGGACTGTCAAATCTTTTAACTTAATTTTGAATTATTCAGCGATGTGGAGCTATAGTGTACGATAATATTAGATGATCGGCTGGCTTTGCAGATCGACTGCAAAGTTCTGATTGGGCGATCCAAAAATAAACGGATTTCAGTTTAGGTTCATATTATATAGGGCGTATACGAGCAATTTAAACGTAAAACCCTCCATAGATACACCTTTTATGTATAATATTATCATACTGCAATGTATAGGTTATTATAAAAAAAGCTGTTTGTAGCTGCTACAGTGTGTAAAGTGTATTAAAAATCGTATTTCAAAAACTACATATATAGTTATGCGTGTATAATCATAATATATACCGGTACATTATGTTATACGTATAAGTATAAGCGTAGGTACATACCTTTGGATAATACAATCAAGTATATATAGCGTATAGTCAGTAACCGTTTTTAAGGTTTTACGTATATATTACTTATTACATATATATAAGATGTGCGTATATGTTATATACGTATATATTATATAAATATAATAAATACGTTAAGCATATATATAATATCTGTTGTTATTGGGTAGGTGGGTGGGTTGAGAAGGGTGATATTATCCATGGGAGAGTAAATTACACATGCAAAATAATCCGCTCGTATCTGTACAACAATGAAAGTTTAACGACGTGTTTGCGTACATTATATTGCCCGCTGATAGCGGCGGCGGCCAGCGCGTACTGCCAAAGATTATATACTTAAAATACCAGTTGAGAAGACGGCGGCAGCTTCGGCGATAAAGTCCCAAAGTAAATTATTGTGTTTTCCGACGCCTGTTTATATACACAAGCTGGAACACATTATACAGAATGCGCGTACTATATACACTTGTATAGGTATACTTCACGAAATCCGTAAGAAAATAGCTCCGTTATCGGATCCGACCTTTTTGGACAAAACTGCAAGGAAATTATAATATCCATTTACTATGATGTATGTGCAAGTTAAGTGTTT
Source organism: Nasonovia ribisnigri (assembly GCA_027563435.1). Classification (NCBI taxonomy): domain Eukaryota; kingdom Metazoa; phylum Arthropoda; class Insecta; order Hemiptera; family Aphididae; genus Nasonovia; species Nasonovia ribisnigri. Next base: position 13,278 of record JANEHU010000271.1, on the reverse strand, counting down.
GTGTGTGCATTTGTTTTTATTTAGAAAGGGTTCACATTTTTTGACGCAATTTTAGCTAGGTATTGTAAAAGCTCACGTGAAAATCTTCGAACGTACCTAGTCTTAGAGTACAACAGACGAGTATATTTTATAGTATATTATTAAATAACAGGTATGTATACTATTATATATAATATACTATATTAATTGTTTGTACATTATAATATTGTCGAGAAACTAATAAAAACAGAAAAATATTTATTAGTTAAATTTAATGTTCATAATAATATGAACATACAAATTTAAAAATATTAAAGTGTTTATTTTTTAGACTATATAATATTTTGAGATATGAATTGTTCCTTACTTATGAGTTATGGTAATAAGAGTTTTTACTAATTTAATTTTTTTTATTGTAATTTTGAATTTGTATATACACTTATAGGTTTGACATTTTTTTAGGACATTCATAAGTCATAACTATGAATAGAGATGAACGAGTACTAGAAAAAACTAATTTAAAATGTGAATGGCACGATTAAGACGCTTTGGTGGTTTTGAAGTTGAGAAAATGCTGAAGCTCACGTTGTTGGAGGATATTATGATGCATCTTCATCAATTTACCTATGTCTGAACTATAAAGTACGAAGAAACTGCAGACATACACTCGTACTTGACTTCACCACTTGATAAAAACGTTGATTGCTTATGAAAAATAAATGAGTTAATAATCAACACTTCTTTGTTCCGTTGAGCACACTTCAAATATGGTTAAGCCATTAGTCAACTCTTAAATATCTTTATATTGTTTAAATATTGAAATATGTAAATTAAAAATACAACTTAATGGTGATAAAAATTATATGATAAAAAATATTTATAATGATAATCGGTAATCACAGTCTCAATATAATATAACCTATTCGCTAGAGTGCAGCAATACAATTTAAAACAATTCAGGAGAGTGTAAACTTCTGCAGCCTATGGTGTACCGCAGATAAGTTTTCTAAGATTTTAATCATGTCTTTAACTTCCCACTTTCTAAGTATAAATATTATTATAATATTCATACAAAGTATTATTTCAAAGTTTAAGAACACTATATGCAATTAAATAACCGCCAAAAATCAAATCCTAATAGTTCTCCTCTATACCTATACTATATTATGATGAGAGAGGATCTATTGCCTAAACAAATATACCCAAATGGACGAATAAATATAGTTATAATATAACATCATAGTATATCTAACTAGGTAACTATACTATTATTGCGAGTTTATATCGTTGAGCCATTCGCAAACTACAAAACTTCGTGTTCTGACCGTCCCCGCGTCTATGTACACCAAATGATATAGGTAATATCATAAAAACAGCAAATCGCGTGCTCGAAAAAAAAAGTTTTCGATCGCACAAATCGTCGAGACGTCAATCATCGACACGAGTATTATTATTGTTATTACTTATTATTATTATTATTATTATTATAGTAATGTGCGTAATGCGATATTATTAATATCGTGTCTCCTGCTCATAACGATCGACGATCGCGTATAATATATTATATTCTCGTAAAACAAGTATCTTATATATAGCATATAGGTATAGGTAATAATATATTTTATACACCGGTGCCACAAAAACTTATATAGGTCGTTGTGCCATAATCATTTTAAATATAATAATAATAACCCTAAACCTCTTTTTTTTAAATTCAAACGATCACGCGAAATTCACGCCGTATATGGTTATCAGCAGCGCAAAACATTATTGTGTTTGCTTAAAATATGCCGTGGCTCGAGCATGCGGTATAGTCAGTAAATTATTATACATTTCGATAAACCATACCCTATAAAGTCATACCCTTCTGATGACTGCGGTACATACTATATTATTCCACCGTGACTGCGGTATAAACTCTGCGGAGGACGGTTCTTCCATAATAATTATGAACTTGGGTTGAAAAAACTGCAGTAATGAAACAGTCACGTCTGACATTTTTTTTAGGATAACATATAATAACAACTATGTTTAATATCCACCTAGATATATCTATTAGGTATATTTCAGTGGGTACCTATGTTATCTTCGTTTTGAATTGTTCATGATATAATATATATCAATTGATATAGAATATAAACCACATTAATAATAATATTGTAGACCGTAGATAGTTTACATCATTTTACGCTGCGAAGTCGAGAAGTCGACAAATTCGTGTAGCTGAGAATAAGATTGAATAAACTTGAAAACATTAGGTAAAAACAATAATATGGATCAACAAATCACAAATATACAAAAGAAGTTAAAAATGTTAAAAATATGCAAAACGTGTAAAATAGAATTGGTGTTATTTTAACAGGTACGATCTAAATCGGGTTCTTTTTTTTTTGCCAAGTAGTTTTGCTCTCGGCTCATTCAATAAATAATATGTAATGGGCATTTACATGTAAGACCGTCCCCGAGTAATAAACATTCAAAAGCGATTACTGCGCCGTGCGCGTTAGTTATGGGAGCGCAATATGTGTAAAGTCGTCGACGGACAGCAAACCGACCAACGGGATTTCTTTTTTTGCGTTTTTTCCCTCTATTTTTTTTGCTTAGTTTTTTTTTTGTCCTCAAGCTATCGGCGGGGGTGTGAGAAAAAATACGACTCCGTCATAATGTTGCGATCGAAAAGAATGCGTGGCGGTGTTGGCGCATATATGGCGGGTGTGGTGCGCGGTGGCAGGAACGACGAACTTTCGACAAAAAAGGTAATTTCGAACCCGAAGGCGTTATCGCCAAAGATAAAATCGAAGGTCGTCGGAGGCAGCAGTGGCAGGGTAGGTTGTAGAACGATTTAGTTTTCCTTCTACTGCGCTCTCCTGTTCCACGGCGGGGGATGCGCGGCGCACAACAGGCACACCGCTCAAGCCCCGATTTTCCTGGCTATATTCCTCGCGCCCTTCAAAATTACAAACACACACCGCACACGCCTTTCCTTAAATATATATAAATATATATATATATATTTGTAAGTACCTAAACTACCTCTACAACCTATACCAAACTAGCTATTATGTTATATATTATATATATAATGTGTGCGTGGGGAAGGAAGGGTGTGTGTGTGCGCGCCACAGCAATTTGTCGCGGTGAAGACGTCGGGGGAGACGGACGAGCGTTCGTGACTGTCCGCCCGTTGCCGTATAATATTTTCCATTTTTTTTTTTCCCAGTCGACGCGAAAAGCCCCGCGGTTATTCTATCGCCTACCGTCACCGCCTTCGCTGCATATAGCTACAATAAATACGCAAAATACCAAACCCCCTTGTTATATTATTACACCGGGCCCGGAACTCGACAGTATTTCGCCCGTCGGTGATTAATTATCAATACAAAATCCAATCGCTTTAATCGTGTACAGTAATATTTTCACACGATTTGGATATTAAAAAGAAATGCCGATACACAATATATATTTAACCGATAAAAAAATACGAAATGCTTTAATGTACCACCCCCAGACACTACCGCATAATATACCACCTACAGATATTATCGCCGTGGTATACGTCATGATGATGAGAATCGCAATCGTCAGAATTTGATGTATAATAATATTATGTTCAATGGTGTTATATACATATTTATCGGCACCACGATGACTTTCGATTTGATGTCACGACCAGTCCAGAACGTGAACGATATAATGTTTGCATACGATATCAGTACACTGATGTAATATTTATGGAGTTTGTCGAAATCGTTATATTGTATTTACGCGTCATTAAGTTGAGATCCAAAAGAGCGACACTAGACCATCACGTATTCATGTGTCTTGCGACGTGACCAATGGGCGCTGCGGGGTCGTTTAAAGAATAAAATAATTTTGTTACCACAAATGATACCACATTTTTAAAATCTCAAATCATTTACAAGCACTTAGGGACGAACGAGCGGATAATGTATTAATACATATGTCATATACATCATGAACATATTATTATTATGCGGTGATAAATATATATAATAGTATAGGTAGGTATATCGTAATCGTATATAATATATTTATATTATAAATTATAATGTAAAGTAAGCCTGAATAGTCATAAAGTTGTTTTATACCACGCCATACGCCAACAAACTATCGAAATCATATAAATGAAACAATATAAATGAATTTTTTTTTCCATAACTATTTACAAATTATCATGTCACATGATTCGTGAACCAATAAAATATTATCATATAATAACTGTGTTTATATTCCACCATTCAGGTTATCGCATTACTATTGCAGCCTGGAGGAGTGTTCGATAATAATCGTTAATATCGATACTGAGTGAATTATTTTATAAATTTGGATTTTTCAATACAAAATTATTTTTACAAAATTTTTTTTTTTTGTAATGGCGTGATTTCTGGGACCGAATTGTTAATTAAATTAAAAACTGAACTCAGAAACCACAAGTAACACTCGTACGTGCATATAAAAACCACGTACAATTAAATTGTGTTTTTATTCTCTGCTGTAAAATGTAAAAAAAGCTATTTGTCCTTTTAACAGTATGTCTCCGATACATATATTATACCGACTCTATCAAAAACCTTTTCACGAAAAAAACGTTAAGCGTATGATTAATTTTCCTGTGGCGGTGGTCTCTCACGCCGATTTTTAAGTCTGGGCGAAAAGAAAGAAGGAAAATGGAAAGGAAACCGTAAGAGGGAAAAAGACACTATGTATCGCGTTGTACCCACACGCATATAATGTGTATGTATATAGGTATAGACCGCCCCACTGCAGATGGATAATCATCCGGTGGAAACCAATTTCTCTTCGGGTTCCGGTGGCGGCGGTCACCATGTGCGGCCGACCGAGAACCGCGCTGGCCAGGGAGACGGCGACGGCGAGAGGACATTAGGACTGTAAGATGTTGTTGTGAGGGTGGTAGTAAGGGGGTGAAGAAAAAATTACATCCCGGCAAACCGATCGAGCCTCAGGTGCACACGTATTATGTACACGTATATATAATATTATATGTGCGATGAGGTAGTATAGAGCGGGGAGAGAGCGAAACTTTTCCGCCGAAATGTATGCAAATGACGTGATAAAACCGCTGTACACAAATATATATATAATATTATACGCGCCCACACAACGTGCAGTTCATATTAACCAGGTGCATAACGCGCGATCGTTGTAAAATTTACGTTTCCTCTACGGTGAAAACATTTACGTATTGACCTGGAACAGCAGATGAATTCACACATACGATGCATGCGTACATAAAAATATATACGATGGTGTGCGTGTGTGTCGTAGGCGGCATAGTTGAAATATTTAAATCGCGTGCGTGACGTCAAACGGCAGCTTTGTACACTACCCATATATAATATATATATTGTGTGTGTGTGTGTGTGTGTGTGTGTGTGTGTGTGTGTGTGTGTGTGTGTGTGTGTGTGTGTGTGTGTGTGTGTGTGTGTGTGTGTGAGTGTGTGAGTTCTCTCTCGCACTCGCTCGATCGCGCGTGCATGGGTGTGTAAATCGTAGTAAAATAACGGCAGAGCATACACATGATATTATAATAATTAACAAAGTTTTTCTGTACCGCATCGGAGGCGGCGTAATTAATCAACGAGCTGGTAAAACGAGTATACACGCGTTCATACATCAGCTTTTACTTATAATTATTTTCATTTTTTTTTTCACATTATAATATATAATATGATGTTTACATATACCTATAGTGAGAATTTCCCGAGGCTCGCGGTGTTCTATAGTACCAGTAGAAATAGTAAAATGTATTATTATAGTACCCGACTAATGCCGATAAGAATAATATTTTAAAAACAAGTTTCCATATTTGTACACATAATATCATCAACTCGTGGCAGATAGGTACATCAAAAACAGTTCTTAACTTATAGCTTGGGTTCAATTTTTCAAAAATTATATATTTGTTTGAATAAAAATGTTGAATACATTCTTTTTACACTTTTCTTAATGTTTCTCATAACAAAACAAAAATAAGGATATTTTATAAAAGGATTGAATTTGAAGTGAATTTAATAAAATTAATGATTGGTCAATTTAGGTCAGGTTGAAGTCAAGTCGTATGAAACGTCCAAAAAAAGGGTTTCATCATCGATATTTATTTGTTGAAGAAAAACTTTTCTTAAGAACCTTATCCTTAATATGATTTTAAATGTTTTATCGAATAACGAAATAAACCTATTCAATAAAAATAAAATAGAAACGATAAATGAAAATTACCCCTGGCATGTACATTTTTACTGCCGTCTATATTTTGCGACAGCGGGTGCGTCACCGACTACCTATCACCAAATTTGTGGTACCATTAATATTACGTGTTGACGCCGGCGTAGCGCACCCGTTACGTGTATATTTATGCTATATTATAATTTAATAATTATTTTCTACGACGTATAATATTGTATTATTTATTTTACTTCTTTATACATCGTGACTGTCACGCCAATACTACGCATCGAACATTTCTTTGAAAATCGAAATTACCTACCTATATAATATGTGGGAAAAAAAATATGTTCCGAATATTGTGTTCTTTGGAATAATCGATTAATAATGATATCGATATTTCAGATTTTCGTGAATTTACCAAAACCCAAATATTCGTGGAGGTCAGACCTCGACCAATGAATGTCTCTTTATCAAAAAAACCCTAGTTACAAAATCCGTAGAGCAGTTTCTGAGAAAAAATGTACATGCACACGTACGCACGCACGCGTTTATTGTTCAGTTAAGGGAATTACAAACAGATAGTTTTTAGGGAGTTAAAATTTTCAAATTGTATGCATGCGGGTCTTGTAAACGTGTGCGTAGTAAATGATCATTAGTGTGTGTAAATGTGTTTCTGTAAAGTGTAAGTAAATATAATAGCGGATCGCTCCCGCACGCACATGTGCAAGTCACAATTTCGGCGTTACGCGAGCGAATGGTAAACAATTTATGCTCATTTGTATGTATACATTATATTATGGTCAATCCTACCGATAGACTTGATAACGCGATAAGCTTTTCTGAAAACTGATTTGAATTCGTTATTACGTCTACATGAGATCGATCAAGCTACATTTTAAGATATTTAATTTAATTTTCGAATAATCAACATTTAATATTTCGTAAATTTTAAATATTCAAACAAAATGTATAGGAGTTTAGGAACACAATTTAAAAAAGTGGCCAAATCAATATCAAGTAGACACATTAACTAATTCAAATCAGTTTTCAGAAGTCTTATCCCGTTATCAGGTGTGATACTGTGGTTAACAAAAGATTGGTACATTTTGGTGGAAATAATATTGTCCGTTTGCTATCCCCTTTAGGCTTTATGGAACATTGTATAGTGCAATGATATAATTAAAAGATAACATTAATAAGTATCTTATAACAGGACACATCTTATTGACTGCAATCTCCTTAATAGTACAGGATATCTACTTGACGAACATCACCTCCTATACTCGAAATCTTCTCGAGCGCATTCGGCGAGGCATTCGGTGTTAGGTAACTTATATTATAATATAAAATCGACACAATACATTTGCGTGATAATAATTTGTCATAATTATTAATATAATGGTGTTGCCATAGGAGTTGTATCATTTTCCGAAGGCCGTTTCTAAAGAAAACAAAAATGATAATAAATAGACAGGCATTCATTGAAAATCAGTCCGTTATACATGCCATCCACAACAAATGAAATCAATTCTATCGTTAGGTAATAAACTATACTAAACTATAATATAACTTGTATACGGACGTGCGTGATATTTAATTAAATATTTACATACGCTAGTCAGTATACAGATTTTTTTTAGAATTATTAATTTTCGAATAACTGCAGGGATTTCTGTAAGTCGTCGGAAGCTGAGAAAACATTTTGATTTATACCATTTTACATTTTTACTAGTACTTTATTGCGAATCGATCCCAACTACTGACATAATATTATGAAATGTGTACCTAATTAGTATATTATGTTACAAATTATAATAGTAATAATATTATGGTGCCCGCTGTTTTTCCGTGAAAGGTATTTTTCCCGAAATTCCTTAAACCCAAAATCCTTTTACCGAATCGAAATTCCCAAACTATCTATTTTTCGAAACGGTTATAATTAAAATAAAAATGAATTAAAACATTTCAGAAAACAATATTATGCCCGATTGCCTTCAGAAATTCTAACTAAATGATACTAATGTATCAAAATGAGAAACCTCGAAAAAGCCTTTGAAGATCCCACCATTTGCTTTTTGGCTGAGCTCGTACTTTTCGTCCAAGACTCAGCTCTGCGATCATTAGACCTGCATCAGCTTGTTCTTTTTAGAATTCCCTGAGAGCAGATTAAAGGTTGGGATTATGACGATTATGTTTTCCAATAACAAGCTGGGAGCGATTATGCTACTTCTCGCTTACATTATTGGTCTTATGTAAACCAATCATAGCTGCTTGGTGCTGCAGGTTCTAAATTACTGGCGAATATGTGAAAGAATTCTTTGTCTTCTCCCTAAACCAATAATTCCAAATTTCCAAATTTCTTCGGGTCGAGAATAAATAGTGTTTTCAGATTGGGTGGAAAAATTTCCCCCACTATGAAATATTTTTCAATATTTAAGAGCTGATAACCATCAATTATATTTTTAATAATCAAATAGTGCATGTTAAAAAATCAGCCATATCCCCCTCCCCAGTTTGACTAAATAATTTGACCGTCACTGCATACATATTAAATGACTAAAATGTTTATCAATACGATATAATATATACGTATGTCCTACACGTATATAATATGTTTTCCAATCACAAAAATATCTCTATCGATATAGTCAGGTTAGCGTACTACAATCATGTGAATATATTATTATATGATATTGTATGAAACGACTTTAACCGCATATAGGTAGTAACGTTTATTGATAAAAATAAATATTTCTTAATAATAGTATTATAAGCGATATTGTTCTCGTTTCCACACGATTGCGTTTTAACAAACATTTTTTCGAGTTGATCGATAAAATAACGTTAAAAAATGTATATTCGTGTTTAAAACCTATATATTATAAAATATGTATATATGTAGATATAGTGGAGTATTCGTTTACGCTACAGAGAAGTTGCTAAGAATTAAATACACGTTTAAAGCAATAAATTATAAAGACATTTACATTATTATGGAATTGGATTTTGAACTTATTCTACAAGTTTGCCGGGTATAAGATAATACGACAAATTTCATCTGATTCACCGACCTATATAGTTTTTCGATGAGTGTATACAACTTAGTGAACAATAAATATAAGTATATAATTTATATATTTTTAAAAATCTTTCGATATTTGGTGCGCAAAGAACAGTTATAATAAATTATTTATTGAATAATTTTCTATCCCTTGACAATTACATTTTCGAGCAACAATAAAAAAAAAACCAAAAATCGCCCCTTTCCCCTATAGCACTTCCTGGTAAGCCGGAACGTTATTTTAGTCGTCACATACAGACATACAGTGTAATAATCCAAACATCACTGAAAATATAATTTAATATTTTCGCAGCGTCGATCGAAATCGATATATTATAATATTTTGTCATACGCCCTTATATCCGGTGTTGCGATTTCCGTCTACACCTATTACGGGCACGTATAATTATATAATATTATAGTATTTCGCTTCCGGTGTTCATGTATATAATATTATTATAGTATAATCTGCCATACATATAAATTGTGATATAGGACGAACAGGTAATTTATCCCTATAAGTAAAGTATCCCTTACGTAGAAATATATAGGTATTATATTCAAATTATAGAATTTTCCGAATTTTCCGAGATCGTACTGTGTTTATTATCGTTTATCAATTTATCATAATCCTTAAGTACCACTTTCAAATAGATGTGGATTTATGTTTTGGAATTTTTACCATGCCATATTGTTCATAATATTGTAGAATCGATCAAATTGGATTCAGAGAAAATAAAAATTCATTAAATTCTACAACAACCGTAAATTATATTAGTTTGTATAGGCCTTTCTTTCAGTAATTTTCCTGGTCTTTGCTTGAATTTATTCTCTTCCGTAACATTAATACAATATAACATTCCTCTAGTGTTGATTCCGGTATACTCCAGAGAGTGAATGCCCCCCAGAAATTGTAATCGCCCCTGACGAATACAACTGTCAAGAAAATGGATTTATTAAATGTCGAATACTCGTTACGATTTTATTGCCTTTTATAATTATTATATCAATATGAACATACCAACACCGTTCACGGTTGGGGCAATACTAGTTTGCGCACAAATACCAAAGAGACAACTTGTTTGGGCACAAAATTACCAATCGTTTGGGAACAATTGACCCGTAACCATACACATGGTTTGCGCACAGTTACCTTTTAGACTTTAATAGTTTAATACCTTGCATATTAATATTTGTTTATTTACAAGTAAAATTATTAAAGTACTTTCATACATTTTCCTTCCCCCTTAACAGACTTAGGACTGTCTATGAATGTATTCATAGGTGTGCTTAAAAATGTAGGTATGTTAATACTTGCTTATTGATAATTGTTAATTATATTAATATTTCCACGTTGCGATTCAAAAACTTTACTAATTTCTAAATCCATGTTCAGTAAATATAGGTTAGAGTCACAAATTCTATGTACGCAAACTATAAGTTCTCGAGACGTACTGTTTGTAAGGAATATAATAACATTTTCGTACTCTTTATCGATGATTATCAGTGACCATCCGTCATCGAAATAAAATATAATTATTTTTGTGTGCGCAAACCAGTTGTACATTTAATATAACCGTGTGCGCAAATGAGTTCCGATTTTTCAGGTAAAAATTATAGATTGTGCGCAAACAAGTTGCAGTCCACGATTAACACTCATTATACATCTAAATACCTAGAACTTATTTAATTGTGTTCAATAAAATATAATTCATTTTTATCAATGTTTTATTAATCCACACCGGTTAGTTGGCTTAGCTTTGCTTAATACTCGTCGACACTGTAAAATATATCAATAAATGTCTCAATATATCGTATAATGATATGCTCATATTATAACAAGTAAACTAAAATATAACAGATCAATAAAAAACAGCTAGATGGTCGAGCGTAGAAATTGGACACCCCCAATAAAACCCTTATCACCGTCAAAAGGGACGATCACGGATTAAAAAATAAACACTTATTTTTAACGGTAAAACGTAAGACCTGTGGCATTCTTATATAATCAGGAGAAAAAAAATGATCGCATAAGGGCTTTGCCACCGAACAAAAAACTTTAGTTCTAGGAAGCTCAAAAACCTTTGATAAAGCCGCCTACCACTTTCTGGGTAGCATACTGCATATAACCATGCCGTTCTTTTAATCTGTACATGAGCCCCAGTTATCTCGGTAACAACTTCTCAATACCGAATCCTGCGAGCGACAACTCAACTTATTTTGACGAGCAGTAATCGATGTGTTTTATTATTTCGATTCACGTATTTTAAATTTATTCTTTGTGTCGTCTAATTTTACTATAGCATTTCCATGAGCAGTTGCTAGCCGGTTAAGACATATAGGTACTAAGTATAATATAATACATTCATTACATATATTACATTATGCATTTATATTTTACATACAATTGAAATTGTATTTGATACAATTCTCGAAGACATGTCTTCGAGAGCCCTCCAAACATCTGGAGCAAGGTATAATAGTGTAATTTTAATATTTTCATCTGATATTATTCTTCAGAACTTATAAGTTATAAGGGTGGATACTGGACCTTAACTTGACCTTAACACAACTTAAATACTACTCACTAGAGTGTTTTTAATTATCTTATTTTTACGTTATTTTTTACTACGCGTCATATAGGAGAATTTAAGTTGATGAATAATATAATAGATATGAACGAAAAAGGAATAATGAATTTTATATTATAATCAATTATTATTCTGTATTATCAAAATGTATTTATAATAGTATTAGTATGTAAACAAATGTATTGATTTTAATAAAAAGTCAACAAGTATTATAGACTTCTAATACTATACTAATTTTAGTTTTACTTTGCTTTGCGAATACTATTATTTAACTAATATACCACATGTAGTATAATATTATACTATTATACTACAATTAGTAAACGCTTCTTCCTTATTAAATCTTGTGTTACTAGGATTGCTATTGCATTTTTTTCATGTTTTATATAGTAAGATTGGTATTTAATATTCAACCTCCCCCGAACATGTTCCCAAAGTACATCAGTACGGCATTGATTCGAAGATTCTATTATATATTATATTGAATTGATGTATACTTTATATTAGGTACATTATATACCATCATAGGCGCAATTTCAGTTTTTATCTTGGAGGGGCTTAACATATTTAAATGAAACAGACCCGTGGGGGGCTTTGCCCTCCACACCCCCCCATTCAAGTACCAATATGGCAATTTCATTTTTTTTTCACCCACTTTCCCACATTTAATATACATATTATAAATTATAATGCATCTATTAATAAAGCTAAAAATATTTAACCTTCTTTAGAAATTGCAAATGTATCTAATATTTTATCGTTGGACAATTCATTTGATAAATCTCGTTCTATATAAATTAATGACAAATTTGTAAATCTATCTTGATTCATAGATGTTCGAAGCCAATTTTTAATCTTTCTCATTGCTGAGAATGACCTTTCACCTTTAGTAGTAGAAGCACTGAGCAGACGAGCAGTACACCACGTTTATTACAAAAACAAAATAAAATTATTGTGAAATGTGAATGATAATTATTGTTGAATATTGAACATTTTAACATTTTTAACTAATAAACCGATAACTGATAAGCAATAGCGTTATGAGTGCTTATGATTTAATCTTAGAAATTAGGATTTAATGACTGGAGTTATTGGAAAACCAAAACATATTCCAAAAATAGACTAGGTACTATCAATTTATTGACTATAATATTCAATACGGGTCTCCAGAAGGGCGGGGCATACGGTATGTATAGAACATACGTGAAATAAGAATGATAAACAAGCCGATCCCGAGCAACGTACTACGCCAAAGACACTATATAGACAGTAATTTTATTGTTTTCGTAATACGGCGGGTAAATAAGGTCTAACATCATGTTGTTGTATGGGTTTTAAAAATTTTTTTCAAACGACGATTACGGTATTATGTATATTAGATAATTAATGAAGGATTTAATACTTCAATTTAAATATAAATTTTTGGAGGGGCTAAGCCCC
>JANEHU010000270.1:0-50377 GCA_027563435.1 Nasonovia ribisnigri | reverse complement strand
TACCTAATTTTCCTTTTTTTATTATACCTATAAGAATACGATTTATGAGGTCATAATAAAACATATATTATATTTACTAATTCACAAAAATAAAAAAATAAATAATAATAAAAATACCTGTTTCAATATCATTCGATGGGCGTCCTCGTTTTGGCGTATTACTTTCACCAAGTTTGCACATACTTAAGGCAAGTTGTTCTCTAAATTCCATTAATGGCAAAATATTATTGTTGTCTGATTTTTGTTTTTGGATTCGTTTGTGTAATAGCCAAGAATTTACGATGGTGACGTCTAGTAAGTGATGAAATAATCGCATATACCACTTGCGACTTCGCATTTTAATTTTGTGCCTTCCAAGTAAACCATCCAGTAAGTCGACACCTCCCATGTGAGTATTGTATACTTTTATAATATGGGGACAATCCACTTCTATTCTTTTATTCAATTTTCTATCGTATCTACTAACTTTCATAACAGGCTCAATAGCAGCAAAAGTTGACAATAAATTGACATTTTTCGTGTCTTTCCATGTAATCGCGACTATATCTGTATTTCTTATTTTAGTGACACAATGATCATATGTTCCTCTGGGTTTTTTTAGCATAGTTGAATCATCGGGCAACATCACATTCTTGAGTCTATTTCTTCGTACAGTACCGAGGGAGAGTATATTTTCTTTTTTCAAATAAACTAATAGTGGTAAGGTTGTATAATAATTATCGAAAAACAATTTATAATTTTTAAGTTTAGGTATAATTCTTGCTAGACGAACTACAACATTAGCGCTAGAACCTAAATCTGGTTCATTTATATTTCGTAATTCTGAATTGTTTTCTTGGCCGGTAAAAAGCTCAAAATTATAAGCGAAACCGGAAGCACCACTAAGAACGAACAATTTATAGCCCCACTTATGTGGCTTGTTAGGCATATAAACTTTGACCGAGCTTCTAGCTTTGGTACTACACATTTGCTCGTCAACAGCTAAATGTTCTTCTAACGCAACACGACTAAAACTGTTTTTTAATGTTTCTATAATAGGTCTAATTTTGTGAGTTCTATCACGATTTGGTCCATGTGTCTCAAGTGTATTATCATTAAAATGTAAATTACTTCTAATTTTTTCAAAAATATTTAGGCTCATTGTGTCTTTGATAACTTGATTGCCCACGTATGGTGCCCAATATTTTCTAACGTTCGAAATATTTACTATACTCATTAGAACAAGTACCCCAATATATTTTTGTAAATCATCTATAGACAATTTTAACGGATTAGAAAAACTGTTTTGTAAACCATATTTATAAGTTTCATCACAAATATGTTGCATCAAGTCTGCAGTAAAAAGATATTTAAAAATTTGATAAGGTGTCTCTAATTCCATAATATCTTCTGCTAAAGTTGAGTTTCCGAAAAAATTAGTATCTACAGGTGGAAAATTATCTTTTGACCATGTTATATCTTTTATTTCAATCGGAATATGATTTTGAATAATAGGTGGTACAGGATTATTACGTTTGGATCGATGACATTTTTTTTTTGGAACGTGGTAATGTACATGTTTTTTGTTGAACATATGATTTTGAGGGCAAAACTAAATCAGTGGTATTAGTTTCAATAGCTGAAGTTTGAGGCTCGAAAATTGGAAGTTCAACTATATCATCAAGAATTGTCTCAGTATTAAATTGTTTGGATAAAAGGTTTTCAAATTCCTCAAGATTTGGTTCGTCTAATAAATTTGCATACTCATTCCATAAATCAACCTTATCATTTTCAACGTCACTCTCAATATCAAACCCATCTTCTGACCCGGAAGGTATATCAAGTAAATGAATAATTTCTTTATCAACTATTTTTTTGTTCATGGTAGATACTATGTAACTTACAAGTTACAACATACAACTTACTACTTAGGAACAATAGGAACTATCTTCTTTACTTCACTGTGTTCTACTTCTAATTTCGTTGTTCGTTAAAAAAAAGTACGTGAAATAAATTGATAGGACAATATAAATGTGATTACGAATTACTCAATTACGATAAGATGACCTGAATGCATAGTGTTGCTCTCTGGCAACAATGTCAAAAACAGGTATTGTACAATAATCCGAATTGACAACTGTTCCACAACGAAACCATCGTGTCAATTACAGTGTAACCAACATAAAAATATTTTTTTTAACGTTACTAGGATAATAGACTTAGATATTTCATTGTTGGAAGTGATATGTTTTATCAAAATATATGTGATTTCAAAATATGTATTGCATTGCAACATTTATACGTAAAATAAAACATGCATCTATATAAATTGTTCTTCTTACATTTTTGTTTGATTGTTTACTACTTATCAAAGATATTGAACCGTATATTATACTATTTACTATTTATCTATACTATCTTCTATCATTACAAACAGATTGTTGCCAGTGGGCAACACCATGCATTGTAGGGTTAAAGGAACCCGGTGCTAATGTGATTTTGTCCTCAAATACACACTTTACGGGAATAATGATCATGACCTGTAGAATCAATCAAATTTTATTTTTTTTTTTTTAATTCATAAGTAGGTAGAGGAAAATATTCTACAGTCCGCATAGAATTTTGTTTTTCAATATTTCAATTTCAAACTTATCAATAAGTCTTAAAAAAAAGGCAATTTTTAGCTTTTTTTATAAATTATTTTATACTGTTATTTAAAATCAAATAAACGATCAGAGTTCAATGCGGGCTGTAGAATGTTGTTGTTCATCAATTCAAAAATAAATTATCTGAAAATATAATATAATATTACCTAGAACATAATTTTTATCAGTCAATTTTAATTTTTAAAAAATCCAAGTAACATCTTAAATAACTCACAATTTACAGGGACGTCAGGGACAAAACGTCCGCATCTGATTTTTTTACGAAACTAGGAAACGTCTGTTTACCTAGTGTACGGTTAGCATATTAATAATTACTACGTGCACGTAATTTTAAATATATTTTTATCATTAATCAACGAAAAGGTCTGTCATATTCTATATAGGCGCGGGCCACACTATGCATTTTTTCGGCATGACAGGTGTCTATCGTCAGCCGCTGTGAAACTACTAGCAAATATTTCAATGATCGTTAACAGCCATTTGCTGTGAGCCGATTATGCCAAAGAGATCAACGTTAGTAAGATCAACGAAGATTTTCAAGAAGGAAAATTCGGTACGTATCGATATGGAATAGTAACGTACCGACTCGTATCGTACTCAGAGTACGATACGTGTCCGGTAAGCGTCGCTTGTATGTCGCACGCATCGAGATGTATATACTACATAGTATATACATCTCGATGGTCGCACGTGTAAAACACACTTGAACTCCAATTTCTTGCTTGAAAATCATGCATGTACTTGTGTAAAAAAATAATAACAATCCTACCTCGGAGAGTTCGTCAATCTCCGCGCCCGCTCCTTGGTCTAGGTCACGACGGGGTTATCTACTCGAGTAGATAAACCGTAGTCTAGGCACACATTAATCGTTACAATAATATGAAATTGAGAGTGGGCAGTGGGCACGTCTTATAAAAATAAATATATATATATATAGAGAGAGAGATATGTCATTATGATAGTTTATATTTTTATAATCATGTTATAATCGGTAGTACCGCCTCGGCTGTATACACCTGTTTTCGCAGTGACATTCAAATAGTGTAGTAGTTACAAGTAGTTGGCACCAAACACAGTAGGTATACACGACGTCCCGCCGCGGTCGATGTGACCGCTATGTTCTATACCATAGATAAAGCTATTATCTATTTATCTATGTAACCAACAGTTGTTGCGATCGTCCGACTCTCACTTCTCAGTCTGGCTCGAATAGTGTTAATTTGAATAGTGTCGAATTTGTTCCGTCGTGACAGACGCGTGGTTAAAGAAATTTGGAAAAAAATTCGGACGACCCGCGATTCAAGCGTTTACACGATATAAATGTTTTATATTGTACAAGAAAATCGACGAAAACGAAACGATAAAGTTAACGTGGTTTCGTGTTGATGTGATAAAAAAATCAAATCGAACGCGTTCTTTTTTTGCCATTGATCCACCGATCGTGAACATACCGTTCGCGTTTTTCAGGTACCTATGTTTCTTTTAACGCCGATTACTGCTGTATACTTGAGTATGTATGATGATTGACGGTAACTGAATAATATATTATGGTACTATGATTTATTACGATTTAATTTAGACGGCAGTTTATTACACCCCCCCCCCCCTCCAATTCATTAATAATTTATTTTCTCTATTTAATGGAAACCGATGTAATGATTTTTTTTAAATAATAACACAATATTATAATGTTTTTCGGTTTAGGTACCTGTTTGAAATAATATAGAATTATTGATATTTTTGTTATCTAATTTTCATAATACATGTTATCATACTAGAGATACCCAGAGATATTATAATATATTTAAAACTAATTAGATAGTCGACCATAGACGTATAATATACAATTACATGGGTGAACAATGAAGAAATTCCCGTAGAAGCAGTATCTCTTGGTCATACATGCAACGGTGATCCATTATTGAGAATAGTGAAAATAACAATAGGTACAAAAGATAGAACAACTGTAGGTACATTTGAAATCTTTAATAAAAGTTAACAATCCATTGATATCTGTGAACTAAACTCTAAATTATTACATAATTAGTGAATATATTTCAAAACATGTCATACTTACTCTTTGTATTGAAACTAGCATTAAGGTTAGCAACTTAAGTAATATATTATATTACAATAGAATGAGATTATAATCTAGATCAATGAAATGTATGTTTAACTTAATAACCCGCTTAATAGTATAATTTTAAACACATTAATAAAATAAATTTTTTTTTTTTTTTATGAATAGGTGTAACATACATACCTAATAGTTTAAAAACGTTTACATTAAACATTATTTTTGGTTCATAGAGTGAATCTGTTAAGTTAATTGTTGCCTGTTACTAACTGGATTTAAAATTTCAGTGGAAAGCAACTTTAAAAATGAATGGAGCCTTATACTTCAATATTTTTTGACCAATTGTTAAATTAACACCATATTGTGTTGGGGTCTATCAAGCAAAGACTCATTGCATGATACATTTTCAAAAATATTTTTATCTAAATGTTTCAAATTTCCAATTAAAATAAAAAATAGATTTCTGCTTCATTATTAATTTTAAATGCAGATTTAGAAGAAAATATTAAACCTTATTAGGAGTGCTTTAAAAATGGTTCAATAAGTGATTTAATGTATGAAGTACAATCTAATAATTTTACAATTTTTTTTACTGCGTAACCACATGTCCACATATGTAATACAAAATATTTTTTTTTGCAATCTTTATAATAAGAATTTACATTATTCAGCGGTTTGATGGGTTTATAATATCTTAATTTATTTTTTCATAATCACAGCAATCCGTTCAAGCATTTTTTTTTTTTGATAACCATATAAACAAAAATATTGGCACTGTAATATCTTCATAAAATGTGTTACAGTTACTACTATTAGAACATTTTATAGAATTTTTCATTAATATCTGTTTCAATGCTGTTTTAAATTGCATTTCATTTGGGTTATTGTTTGCTCCATATCGTTGACAGAAACAACCAAAAATAATTTCAATATGATTTTGGGAGAAACTGTAAGTAAGAATAGGTTCCTATATATAAAATTCAAATTTTCCGTAAATATGATTTTTGATATTTCAAACGTTTTTTTGTTTATTGTGTAGAGCAATTGATTTTTTAATTTTGAAGTTGATAAATAATTTATTAGTTGGACCATTTTTTTTTTTTTAATATCGATATTAGTTCTAAAAATAGGGCTTTTGTATCCTTAGCAAGAGAGCTCCTTGAGTTTAAGATACCAAATATTTGGTCTATTGCTCCGTAGTACTCGATTGTAGCACCTTTTTATTTGTTTTCAAATTTAAACCGAACTTAGTTTGTAATTGATGCAAGTTTTCAAAATAATTCCACTGAATTAAACCACTAAGAGTCTCAAGCACCAATGTGTTGTGAGCTCATTTCAGCACATGGCAAGCATCAGGTATAAAGAAAACTTAAGAATTATCTACTGGATGTTTAATCCACAGTTTATAATCCTCGAAATTGTTACTCAATTTGCTACCTAATATTTTAAATGATGTGAAATTGGTAACGGTTCCATCTAATGTCACTCTTCGGAAATGCAAACCAGAGTTATGAACTAAATGAAGTACAGCTTTGTTTAATTCAGCTTCATATATAGCGTTAAGTTTATTCCGGAGTTTATTCTGAAAAACATAACCAACTGGTATTTTCCATTTGCCTGTTGGACCCACAAGCATAACAACTAAAGCTTTAGTAGCAGCAGTTTCTGATCCTTCAATATCACAATAAGCACTTTTAAACTTGTACTATATACAGTGCATAGTTTATACTTAGATAGTTAGAAGTTAATTGGTCTCAGTAAGTACATCATTCGTCTCTTATCAAATTTCTATGCTTTTGTTCTATCAAAATTATTCAACATTTAATTTTTCAAATATTGATTTTAATTTTTTAGAACACTGAGTAGTATAGGACGTAATATATTGTGTATTGTATTAAATAATTATAATTATTAAAAAACCATCCAATAAATTTGCTAATTTGTATTTTATTATTAATAGTTGATTTTTTTTTAGAAGCTGTGAATAGTGATAAACTACAACAAGCATCACGTAGAGTGATAAGTGTCACTAATTTACCACTAACACAGTGCACACCGAGTTACCAATAATCAATTTAAGAGTTTATTTGTAAAGAACAAGAAAATAGCTGAGGAACAGAACTCCAGCATGACGAGTGATAAGTAATGATTATAACAAAAATTACATTTTTTTGGGCATAGTAACACAACATATTATACAACCAATCTTTTAGGACAACCATTGAAATTGAAGAAAAACCAGAAAAATCGACTCAGTCAGTTTCTCAGCCACCTGCAAATGTATCGACTAGTTCAACAGCAGGGAGTTCATCGGCTTGTTCTTCTAAAGAAACTGAACCCAAAGTTGGTGACTCCGGTGAAGTTACTAATGCTGTAAATAGTTCATTAAATAAACTGACTATAACACCATTAAAAGAAGCAGATGATATTATATTAAAACGGCCTCTAGTTGAAAAAGACGAAGAAGTTAAACCAAAAAAGCACAAAGAAGATCATAATCAAAGTTATAAAGGTGACTTGCTTTTTTTGGATTTAATATGATTTAATAAGTCTCTTTATATATTTATGGTTACTTTCAATAGGTTTAAAATAATACTTATGCATTCAGACTTATCAAACAATAATTTTTTGAACTTAAAATCAATAAAATGTTCTATAGTAATTAGAGCTTGAAGATTTTTTATTAATATCAAATGAATATGATTGTTTGTTGACGGTATTGAACTATAAAATTACTAAAAAATTATACTAAGATTGTTTAATTATAAACTTAGGTATATGTATACATTTAAAATGTTACCAAGTCATAACCTAAACTGAGAAGAGTCATCACCGTTTAAGACAGGAAAAATACTTAGATTTTCTTCAAAAGTATCTTTTCTGATAGGAAAGTGAATCTAGTTGGTACTTTGGGGGGGTCAAAATTAAAAAACTCCTTATAGTTTTCAAAAGCACAGGGGAACAATTAATCGTAGATACATTTTTTTAGGTTTTTTTTCTATGAGTGTCAATAAAATTTAATTTGTTGGGTAAAAAAATTTGACAATTTAATACAAGGCTCCAAATATATTGTTACAATGATATTTGAAAAATATTAATAACCCATAGTGACAATTTTTTTAATAAGAATTTAAAGTTCAAATTTTGACAAAACATGTAAAAATCACGAAAATGTGCAAATTATTTTTAGTCAGAAATTCATAAAAATGTTCTAACATTTTAAAATGTAATACAAGATTCCTCATACGTTTGTCTATCTATTATCGTTTGAAGTTGATTTTTTACAACATCGGATATTCACTCAATTTCTCATGTAACGATTTTCTTATTTTGTTGTAATTCAAAAACAAATAATCGTAGACACTCAAAATTTATATCATATGTTTATTTTATAATTTCCTATACTTAAAATACTTTGACTTATTTTGAGCTGATTACAGACATATTTTGTTTACAATTTTTTTAGAATTTTTTCCTATATATGTCAATGAAATTGTATTTGTTGGGTCAAAAAGCTTGAAAATGTAATACCATGCTTCTGATATATTGCACAAAAAGTAGTGGAAAAATATTAAAAACACAAGCACAACTTTGATTCTTACTAACATTTATCAAAATAAGAATATGATTTTGTAGTTAAAAATGTATAAAATGTTCAATATTTATAGCTAATCATTGAAAATTTAAAACAAGATTCTATGTAAAAAGTTTATTCTGTAAGCAAAAAATCTCTAAAATATTAAAACATTGGTTTTTTTATAGTTATTTTATGTTCAAATTTGGACAAAATTACATATTAAATAACCAAGATTAACAATTTTAGTTGTAATTTTCTAATATACCTAAATTAAATTTACCAGCTACTGTACTAATAATAAGTACCTAATACAAATATAATTATAATATAAATTATCCACACTAACAAACCGTCTGAATCGTTTTTCCTATAAATAATATTATATCATTGAATTCAAATTTAATACCATCCATATGAAGTGTCCCACTTGTTACTTACTGTATAGCAAAGCAACTTCCACTTACCCGCTTTTTCTAAATTAAATTAAATATAATTTTTTGGTGTATTGGAACTATATATCAAACATTTTGTTTGAACTTATAAAATTCACCTTACATTTTTACATATTTCTTAACATCAACTAAAATCATTAGCGAATAAAGATGTTATGTAGGAATGTCTATAGAAAACATAACGCAAAATGTTATTAAGATGTTCAAGAATTGGGTCAGTTTGATTTTCATTAGCAGTTAAAAATAAATGTTGAACAGATTTTAAAAAAAAACTTAAAACGACCGTAATTTTTTTTTTATTAAAATGCATACTTGCATATTCTAAGTGTAAAGCTAAGTAAACAGTTATAGGAATTTTGAGATTTAAAAAAAAGGGTAATAATGTGCATCAGCTGATTCTTTAATCAGTAGTTATAATACTATTTTAAATAGTATAATACATTATATATTTAAATTAATATTTTGAATATAATATTATAATACTTTAAACAAATATAATGAATATATTTATTAATCTGTAAAATGTATATATAAGATAGGTATTTCAGGAAGGCAGAATTATGTAGGTATTTTGATTGATTTATTGTATTTATCATACTATTCATATAATATGTGATATATTATATTATTGTTTTATTATATTGAACTATTGATTTTTTTTTTTTTGGAACCTGAAAGTGATTAGGCAAAGTGATAAAGTTCAATTTTATTTGATTAAATAAAAAAAATATTGAATGTTTAAATTTTTTAGGTAAAAATGAGGCTTTTAGTCTTAAGGCTGATAGCAATGACGACAAGTCTGGTGGTTTAAGACCTTTTATTGCTGATAGTCCTGGAGGTGGCCCTAAAGTACCTTCATTAAAAATTGTAATTCCTTCAGTAGTAGATGCTGATATGGGTGTAAGATCATATGGCAAGAATCGATCAAATAACTATACAGCATTACCATATGTGATATCATCTAAAGAATCACCACCAGCATCAAATCAGCCCAACTCCTCAAAGTCTTTGCAGAAAGCGACTTTTGATACAATCGGTATAGAAGAGCAAAAGTCTCTTCAAACCAGAGTATTACGGTCATCTAACACATGCGGGAGTAAAAATAGTGGTGTACCAAGTTGTAGTACTTCTCCAATTGTTTATGATGAACAGTTGGGTCAAACTACTTTGCTAGGTGCTGTGACAGTGGATGCTGGATCAGGTAACTCCTCGTCACGGCCTGATACTCGTTCAAAACAGACTGAAAATGTATTAGATATTATTTCTGGAGATAACAAACAATCAACCACTTCTGCTGCAGCTACTGTGACTACAGCATCATCTGAGTCTACTGCAACGGCTGAAGTGTCAGGGAAGGAACTACATCCTAGACGACGCAAATTAAAAGCTAGCCGTACTGAATCCAAGACTAGTGTTTCATCTACTTCTAATGTTACTGTAGAAACTAATTCGTCTGGCACAACCAGTGAACCTGTTCCAGTTACGAATTGCTATCAAATGTTGAATGCTGGATCAGGTAACTCCTCGTCACGGCCTGATACTCGTTCAAAACAGACTGAAAATGTATTAGCTATTGTTTCTGGAGATAACAAACAATCAACCACTTCTGCTGCAGCTACTGTGACTACAGCATCATCTGAGTCTACTGCAACGGCTGAAGTGTCAGGGAAGGAACTACATCCTAGACGACGCAAATTAAAAGCTAGCCGTACTGAATCCAAGACTAGTGTTTCATCTACTTCTAATGTTACTGTAGAAACTAATTCGTCTGGTACAACCAGTGAACCTGTTCCAGTTACGAATTGCTATCAAATGTTTTTAGACATTAGAAAACAAGTAAATTAGTTAAATAATATTATATTAAATTGCTTTTTTTTGTTTTTATATGTTATAATTGTTAAAAAATTTTTTTTCAGATTGATAAGAAACATAAGAATTTGTATCCTGTGAAACCAAAGCCACCATCTGGATTTAAAGACTATCTTATAAACAAGCGCACTTACGTTTTGGCTGGTAATTATAATAGCCGTGTAGTAAATACACAAAACCCAACTCCACCCAATTTACACAAGCAGATGATAAAGCTGTTTGTTGAACAAGAGAAGGAGAGACAAAAACTTCATTTACAGGTTTGTTTTCATTAGCCTTTAAAAAAAAAAAATAATTTATCACACAATTACTACAATAATTTTATATTTTGTTAAGCACATAGTAGAAAAAGAAAAATTGGTGTTGAGTGTTGAACAAGAGATACTCAGGGTTCATGGACGCGCAGCTCGTGCATTAGCTAATCAGCTTTTACCATTTTCTGTATGTGCTATACTCAAGGACGATGAAGTATATAATATTATGACACCCGAGCAAGAAGAAAAGAAAAATAGACAAACACGTCCCCGTTACAATGGTCGTCTTTTTTTGTCATGGCTTCGAGATGTAGATGATAAATGGGAAAAGATCAAGGTAAAAATGTCTTAAATCATAACTATAAAACAATATTTAAATATTTTATGATCACAAAAGGAATCATTGTTACTGAGACATCACAATGAGGCAGAGAGTTTACACGCTGTACAGAAAATGGACTGGGGATGGAAGTTAAAAGAATTACAGTTGTGTACTTATAGTTCTGAACCCAATATCAGTGAAGAGCATGTACCAATAGTTCTAGTCAGTGACGATTTAGATCTCTTGCCAGCCTAGCATAGTTTTGTTATTTATTGACATATCAATACAGTGTCGACTATTGAGTAATGTTTGATATTATTATTATTATTATTAAGGAAAAATAATAATATTTTATTTCACAACTTTCGAATGTTTGTCACTTGTATCCGTGCCATTTTATCAATAATACATTAATAAACATAATGTGTGTTTGGCCAAAAATTGTTTATTACCATCATTCTTTTAATTTAAATTTATAACTCATTGACAGATACTTTTATGATGATAATAAATGTTTTCTCAAACGAATTTGTTTTATTTTTTTCACCATGCTGGTTACAAAATCCTAAAAGCCATACGAGTATTAAAATAATGTTATATATCTCATGGCTATTGCAATACCACAGTAGTCATGGCCATAGTTATTTTAAGCTGAGCAATATTAATTAGTATTTACTATTAGCGAACCCAGTTATCCTCATTTTTACGAAAACAACAATTTTCCACTACAAGAGCTGCAAAAATAAATGCCTAAGGGAGCCTGGAGTACGTACAGTATATTCAGATGTACCATTGCCATTGAGACCTGAGCACCTCGCCACTCACACAGACATGATTTTTATACTTTTATATTTTTCGCTTAAATTAAATATAAATAAACTCATTTTATTCACAGTAGAAAATTGTCTTAAACTATTATTAAAAACCACATTAATTTATATCTCTGGCGGTCCGCTTACGACAACCAAATGATAATTTTAACAAAACACTCATCATTTTGAAAACTTTTCAACATTTTAAAAAATTTTTTATTCTTACATTTTATACTTCTTGTTTTTTTTTATCTTTATGTTTATTATTGCATTTTTATTGACTTATATGATAAGTTAAACTATTGTTAATGTACTTTAATCTTTTAGTTATTAGTATTCAGAGCATTCCAAGGAAAACTTAAGCGATTCCGTATT
Organism: Nasonovia ribisnigri; assembly: GCA_027563435.1. NCBI lineage: Eukaryota > Metazoa > Arthropoda > Insecta > Hemiptera > Aphididae > Nasonovia > Nasonovia ribisnigri. The sequence goes on along the minus strand of JANEHU010000270.1, from coordinate 37,994 downwards.
GTTTAACATACTTGTAGTTTTAAAATATATTTTTTATTAAATTAAAATAATAACATAAGCTTTAAAATTAAATAAACATTGTGCACATCATGAGAGCAAAAAAATAGTGGTTGTGTTGATGCCATGGTGCGAAGATTAAAATTGTTGTCTTTAACGTTCAGCGTATTTTACTAAGTGAGATATTTCGAACTAAAACACTCCTATTGTGAAAAAGTAATTAAACATATGGATTTGTATTTGTAAAAATTTTTTTTAATAAATATAATTAAATTCATGACCATATTATTTGGTCATAAAAGTTCAACACAAAAATAATTTGCAAATACAATTTTTATAACTAGGTATTTATTATTTTATATAATGTTGTTGCAATCCTGTACAACCGTATTCATTAATATTGTAATATTAATTTCATACGGGTTTGGATTGTGTTTACCTGTGCATAGACTATTGCAGTAAACATCTATTAATAAAATAAATAAGTATTTAATTTTATCCAAATAATAGGTATGCAATAATATTTGTATACTGCATACGAAGTTTATTTTCACCCGAATTGGATATTGCTGGTTTATTTGTCTTTTGTCGGTGTGTCAGACGCATCACTTCGACATGTTTATGTTTTGTTTGATTAGTAATATGATTATTATGAATTAACGAATCGTTTTATATAACGATTGTTTTTTTACGTTTTCTGCAAAATAAGTACTCTTATTTTAAGTTTTGTTTTACTATACTAGTGTTCAGATACCAAACATGGAGAATAACAAGGTAAATTATTGATTATAGATACGTATTTCATACATAACCCAGTAATTGGTTTAGGTAATAACTTACAAATATTATGTCAAATACCAATAAACCAACGATATAATTTAGAAATTAAGGCATAGGTAGATTTTAATATTTAATAACAATAATATATATTAAGCATTAATTAAATATAACATATATTAACATGCAAATATTATAGCATCTCTCTATTTGAGTCAATTCTTTAAAAATAAAAACAACAAAAAAGCAATTTGGAGTAAAAAGGTTCCATAGAAAATACAATTTTTTTTATAAATTTTATAAATATTTTTTATTTAATAGATAGAACCTATTTACCTACAGCACATTACACAATTTTGATCAGTCAGGCCAACATAATATAATATAATATGATATAATTTAATCGAAAACATCAATTAATATTTTATTAAATCACTTGGTTTTTATTTAAATTATTCGGTTTAATACTGTGATGCAATACTAATTAATACATTATAAAAATTATCACTCCCGGGTAGAAAGGGCTTAAATCAATTTGACTAACTTTTTAAGACAGCAGTATCAAAGTTTGAAAATTCATACATGTATGTTCCTTATATCCATACATATTTAAGGTATTTTTATATTATAATTTATATATATTACATTCTTAATGCATGCAACTATTACAATTTTTGATAGGTACTATGATTATTTATCGAAATAACTAGTTATGCTCTTTTAATTTTACTTATTTTAACTGATGTCTTTTTGTCCATGACTTTTTGATCAAATAAATTATCATACAAATATCACTGAACAGGTAGGGTACACTAGCTAATGTCTAATACATAGAATATATAGTAATGACCTATAATCATAATATTATATTCATTTATTATTTTTACAATTGTAAGTAAAGAAAAAAATATTTATAACTAACAAATCTCAGATAGGTACTCATAAAGTTCACTAATATATTGGTACCTACAATATTATAGAAATAAAAATAATTTAAAACATAATAATTAAAAAAAAAAATATTAATAACCTTAGCAAAGCTCAACTGACTCATGAAGTACACTAAAATTATATGTACATGTTAAATAAATAAAACAGTAGGTATAAAATATTAATAACTTTAATAAACCTTAGGTAGTTAATTATGAAGTATACTAAAACATGACATTAATAAAAATGAATTAATTTATATATTTAATAATGTATTTATTAATTAGTTATAGACAATAAAAAGTCACCTATTACTTTTACAGAGATTAGAGTATGTACATATACCATAGGTGTGCTTCGGGCACTTTGACCTATCGACTCCAAATAAATTGTAAACAATAGTAAATCCATTGTAAATAATTGTTAATTCATTCACCAAATTTGTAAACTTTAAAAAGCATTTATTTATTGTAACTATTGGCAATGCGTATTGGCACGATATTATATTATAACATACAATTTTTTTAGACTCACCATAGATAAAGTGTTTACTTAAAGTTAATATTGACATATTATTATAAATATGAAATATAAAATGATTGTATTTTAAAACGTAATACTATTTATATGGTACCTACCTATTTAATACCAACGCATGTTTAAATTTTATTATGACTGAATGAAACAGTTATCCTTAAATTATATTGTAGTTAGATCCTTATACTCACATTGTGTAAATTACAAAAGTATATTATGATTAATGTATTATTGTAATACCATAATAATATGCTGTTATTGTTAAACTATAATAATATTACAGTCGGATGGTATAAATTGTACACGGTCCGCATTCGTTTTTTGTTTTTATGCATTTTTAAAAACTTTATCCAGTGAGGTGTATTATTATATAATTATGGCTAACAAGGTGAGTTATTTAACAAAATTAAGATAATAGTATTTATTTTAACTTATCATTAAAGGTCTATTATTAAATTTAGGTGCAATTTATGTGCATAATTATAATATGTGTATGTGTGGGGTCATGAAGTTAGCCCCCCCCCATTTTTTTAAAAGTTATTCAAAATAGTGCACATAAATTGCAAATTGCTTTTTAAAATTTGCAAATCATATATTGTAAAGATGCAAATTAATATTTAGGTTTGGGGGAGCTAACTTCATGGAGGCTCCCACTTAGCAAATTAATTGCAAATAAAAGAATATGATGTGCCTCAGATACTCTTACCTGTAAGTCTTATCATTGGTCATTTCCTCTAACATTAAAGAATAAAGTTATTAATGCAACATTTGTTCTGCTGTGTTTGTGAGATTCAAATCGAAAACAAATTTATTTAAATATTTAAAAACCATTATAATATATGGGCTTATTTTACATTGTTGTGTTTGTCGTAACAAATTTGAATAATCTATTTTTCCGATGTTTTTTAAAGCAATTTGTGGAAGAAAACCAACCATTTCCCATGAGAAGGTATATAACGAATTAAAATCTGTAGCAGACCACTTGTTTGATTCTGTTGGAAATTTAATTCCTTATTCTAATAAATTGTGGCTTGAACTGAGTGAAAGTCTTGATAGAAAAATTTCTCCTCATAAATAATACAATAATGTATCTCAAAACCGTCATTCCTGGAAAAAAAATTTAAAATTGCTTATATCTAGACCTTCCATTGATAATGCTGCTCTAGTAGAATCGGAAAACGATCAAAACAGTTTATTCTATGGCATTGTTGCCTGTTGGGTGCCATATCGAAAGCTTTTGGTGGTGGCCTTACTTTACGTGAATACGTCGATTTATGTTTACAAATATTAGAGAGAAAAACACAGATCAAGCTCACATTATGCTATATTTGAATCGATAGAGCTCATCTAGTAAAATTAGTAACTCGATGGAAATGTTGGAAAGGAATTGGAAGTAGGTACTCATTTAAAGAACTTTTATGTCAGGTCACTAATTTAATTTTAAATAATATATATCAACGAAAAATTAAACGTTTTCGGTGATTTACAATTACAGGTGTATTATTGTATTGACTATTGATAAATGCTAAGACTTTGGAAAGTTTTAAAACAATTTTAACGGATATTTTAACTTTGGCTATGAGTCGATGTTGAGGAAAATTAACAGAATCAATTGAAACTGATTGCCCATCTGAAGTTGCAAAAAAGAAATTACTGAGTAAAATAAAAGGTATGTTTTTCAAATAATTTCAATATAATTATTATAAAATAGGGTTATTCCTAATTTTAAATTTTAACTTAGTAATAATTAATATATCCTATTTCGACATGTGTAATGTGCATTTTTGATTTTGAACGTGCCGTGATGAATGTATTGGTTTTAGGATGATGTATGTTATTTTTTTTAAAGTTTGTTCTCCATATACACATTTTATAGTAAAAAGACTTCTTTAATTTTGAAGGTAATCTCTTGTACCTATTTTATGATACATATATTGTTATTATTTCAAATTTTTACAAAATTCATCAGAGCCACAAACATATTTTGGAAAATAATTTTATAGTACAAAATTCATACAATTTTTTAGATTCTGAGCGGACCGATGAATGTAATGATTTTTTACGCAAAACCATTTTTCGAAAAAATCGATTTTGGTTTTAAGTATAACTCTATTAAATATAACCATAGATACATGAAATTTTCACTGAATATTAGTGTTAGCCTTTTATATACATCATAATATAGTCTCATGTTGAACTATTTATAGGCATATGCAATTTTCGATTATTATTTGTTTTTTTAAAGTAGTTTCGATAAAATTTTTTTGCTAGATCAAAAAACTTGAAAATGTATTACAAGATTTTTTGTAAGTTGTTGTCAGTGGAAATTTAAAAAAAAGTTGAGCGTAAATCCACAATAACTTTGTATGAGCGTTTGATTTTAGAATTTTGAGAAAATTCGTAAAAACCACGAAAATTTGCAAATTATTTTGAGTTAAAAATTCATAAAAATGTTTACCTTTATATCTAAGATTTGAAAATGTAATACAAGATTCCTCACAAGTTTGTCTACCTTTATCAAAAATAAAAAATTCTACCGGAAAGTAAAATTAATTTTTTTATGAGCGTTTGAAGTTGAAATTTTTACAACATTGGATATTCACTTAATTTCTCATATAGTGATATTCTTATTTTGTTGTAATACTAAATGCACATACTTGAAATTTACACCATATGTTTATATTATCAATTCATATCCTTGATAAAATTTTCAAAATATTTTGACTCGTTTTAAGCTGTGTACGGACATTTTCAATTTTCAATTTGTTTAGTTTTTTTCTATAATTGTCAATACAATTTCATTTGTTGTGTCAAAAAGCTTGAAAATTGAATACAAAGCTCCTGATATATATTATTTACAATATCATTTCATTGACATTTTAAATTTAAATGTTTACATACCTAGTTGAATATTAAATAAAAATAATGATTTTAGAAATTTTGTAGTAATTTAAAAACTTCGTGGAAACTTAAAACTTTAACGTATATTATTATATTTTATACACACGATGTTTTTTTTTTAAATATACAATATTTTCGGCAAAAATAAATAATTAGGTAATATGCTGTTTTTATCAGAATCATTTTTCGTATACATTAATTTTAAATTGAAATCAGTGGTATATTTTCTTTAAGACATCTTAGTGATGATGAAACTATGGTAGTCAACGTGTTTTAATAAAATTATGATTATTAATGTTGTTTAAGTCACAGAGAGACATTATGTACAAAAAGGTATGACATATATTATAATATTTTTTGATTTAGCATGTTTGTCACTCAATAATATCATAATGTAACAAGTCGTTTAGTGTATGCAATATTGATACTTGTGATCGATTATCATTACCATACTATTCCATCAATAATACTATTATAATAACGACAATATAGATGTTGTGTCGTTACCAACATTATTTTTTAACATCTTGGCATTCCATTAATACATTTTTGTTTAGTGTTTAGATTAAATTAAATTAATATGCTTTATATTTTATTGTCCATGTTATAATTTAGCAGAACGGGCAATTAATCATTAAATTATATTACTTCTAATCTATCTGCTTAGTAGGGGCAATGTGTACACAAATCACCGGACACATGTGCAACATGGGAATTAATGCTATGTGACATATATTATTAATATTATATACATACAATATTGTATGATGTAGCCAAGCAGTGTTAGTAGTTGAGTACCTACCTTTATGAGTGATTAAATGTTAAGGAGAACTGCACAAATGTTAACTAACATCCAAAGAAGGTTAGGTTAACCTAACCTTACTATACCTACCTTAACAATTTGTCTGTAGAATGCCCAAAATATTGATTTTTTCAGGTGATATAAAAAACCATAATAAATATTAGTTTGACGCACAACAACGCGTTTGACTGCGACTGCATCTTAATCATTAAATATAAATTTTAATCATCTAGGTTGAAGATGAACTTTAACCTTACCTTTTAAAATTAAATAATATCACTTGATATTTTTAAAAATAGAGAGACATGAGTTATAATATAGCACACGGAGAATAACTAATTACGGTGTACAAACTGTAAATAATAAATAGTTATGTATTGACATCAGGACAAACTTTCTTTGTTATTATGATTTTGTACAAACGTAATAAAAACATTTTCTCGACATTTGTTAAAGTTTTGGCAACGATATGAGATAAAGTACAAATTTTGTTTGTTTAATGTAGTGTCAAAATGAATTCAAAAACAACAAGCAACGATCTCAGTGAGTGCTATTCACAATAAACAAGTGGTATGTCAGTTGCCGTATTCAGAATTTATGGGTCAATAATAGGCAGTTAAAGTTTTGGGCCCCCTATGAAATTATTAGATAATTCTAAAAACGCATACATTTTGATTTATTTCTAAATAAATACATAACACCGGAAAGTGATATTGGAGATTCTTAACATCAAATATTTTGAGCTCAACAATAATGAGTTGGCAGAGGAGGCTCAACATTTAGAACGAATAATCATAACTTAAAAAAAAATAATTTTAACTCACTGTAGTTATTTAATGTACTATATAAAATACTAAATTAATTTAAAATTATGTATATGAACCTAGGAAAAAGAATTCAATTCCAATCCGAAAAATCACAAACAACTTCAATTGAATTGGAAAAAGAAGTCACCAAGTACGAAAATCATATAAAGAAGTTAAATGACAATTTGTTTAGGTATTATTTTATAATCTACCTATACAGTTATACAAAATTACTGACCCAAATTTAATTATATTATTTAAACCTAAATCCATGTTTTTGTGTTGTAGATTATAAAACAATACTATGTAGAAAAGAATAATATTAAAAAATCTGAGTTACAATTATCTAAATTGGAACTGGAAGACGATTTTTTGTGCGGGTTATTGTGTATAAATTGTAAAATATACTATAGGTTACCAGGTATCCCATTAATCCACGTCAATTCTGAAAAAACTAATACGGTATTAATATTATAAAACTAAATATTGTGAAATATGAAATTTGATGAATATATACAATATTATAACCATAACCAATTTTAGATAATATTTGTGCAGCTATTTGGTGTCCTCAAATAAAGATATAGGTCATACATTTCTTTATTTAAAAAATAATATATATTATTTAGGTATTGTAGTCAATTTTATTCCCAATATCTAATTAATCACAGTAAATAAAAAATCACTAAAGTTAAAATAAACAAATTATCTTCAGTTAAAATTAATGAATTACTAGGAAGAATGGGAAGATATTTATCAAGGTCCAAACACAAAGCCAGCTAAAGAATTCACTGTATTTATATACTTTACTTTCAATAATATATTTCTTGAACTAAGTTTACTACTATAGTAAGTATTATTATTTTTTTTTAATTACTCCCGGGGTGCCCTATACTATGGTCTATTATAATTAATATTATTATTATATTTTATTTGTTGGTTTATTGTACAATATATATTTTATTGGTGTTATATACGCCTAAAATTGACTTAACGTGCTATATTATATATATACACGGGTAACCCACTCCGCTCCCATCTACAGCATAACACGGGAGTCGTAGCCGCCGATAATTGTAGGATCGGTAACGTCGCAATACTATATTTTATAAAGGTTCCATCCCCGATCGCAGTTGGTTGAAAAGCATCACGGGATGGAACCTCTACCGATCTTCTGGACATTTCTTCATCGCCTAAAATAAAAGGGCTTTAGTTATAAAATTATAATACATCTATTGTAATATAATCTATGCTTTAATAGATATTTAAGACGAATCTATAATTTATAATATATAATGTATAATATAATATAATACCCAATGCGTGCATATTTCGGTGCAGAATATCGAACACAACTAAAATATATTACATGTGCATTGTGCAATGAAGAATAACTAAATAATAGATTGCTCCCCCCCCCCATAAAAAAGAACCTAAACTAAAAAAACTAATAAGTGAAAAACATATTCTTGATAACCAGCTTATTGGGCACATGATAAAATTAAAAAATTGTACCATAGTTTATGATGTTGGGGAGTGTAAATTTGATTTTTCTTATACTTTTGTAATACCTGCTGTAAGGAAAATATACAAAATTTAAACAGTTTGTCAAATATCATAGAAATACTCGTAAAAATTATTCCAGAAAAATTCATTCAAACAATTTGTATCTCCTCTGATATAAAAACAAATAGTGAAACAAACTAAAACAACGTTAAAAACTATAAGATACGTTACAAATGCATTGATAAAAACAATTTTGACGTAGGTGAAGTGGGATTACTTTCAAATAAGCCACGTACAATATATTATATGGTAACAAAAAAAAACCACGGTGACAAACCATCCTACTAGGCAATTTTTCAAGCTGTTCATAATTTAAAAAAAATTGTATTAATAAATTATAATTATAAAATTGCAATCCCAGCAATAGGAGCAGATATCGAACATCTAGAATGGTCAGCAATAAAAAATGTTGTATTCAAAACATTTAGAAATTCAAATATTGACCAACTTATTTATCATAATAATAACAACACAATATTAAATGAATGGAAAACTCCTCACCAGACAAAAATAATCAACGACATAAAAACCTTTCATAAAAAAATAAATATAAACACAAACGAAGTAGTAAAACCAATTTGTAATAAACACGATGAATCGATCCCAATATTCCAATCATACAAACCTGGGGAAAACGTACTTTCAGACGGCGATTGTGGTCTATATTACATATGCAACGCAATGAATGACAACAAAGATACTAAATTAGTAACAATAGCTAGTTTACTACAGTTATTAGAGTTAGAAGTATTACCAAACTATTAGTGGTCTGATAATGAACTAGCAGCAATAGGAAATCATCATAATTTTATCACGACAAACAATAGAAAATATTAAAGACTCCACAATTTTAGGATATAAAACTGAAACAAAGGAAAGGGAAAAGTATTATTGTAATAGCAACAGTATTGAATACATAACAAATATATCACAAATCAACATTAAAAAAGATCAAAATAATGATGAATTTTGTACAAATATAATAAATGCATTGGACGAAAAAGAAGTTAACAATATATTTAAGAGGAAATCTATACAATTTATAATTCAAGAGGATATACTATACTTCAAAAAATTCAATAAATACAAAGGTTTATCCAATCTATTAGTGGTACCTAAATCATTGCACTATCAAATACTTGAATTGAATCATATTACAATTCTCCAAACTCCGGTCATATAGGTATTCTACGATTAATTCGTAAAATTCAAGAAAAATATTTTTGGAGAACATTAACAAAAGACGCAATACAATTTGTCAAATCATGTCATTCATGCCAAATAAACAAAAAAGCTACTGGAAACCCAGCAGGGTTATTACATCCAGTAAAAGAAATCACCGGACAACCGTTACAAAGAATAACAATAGATTTTTTAGGACCACTTCCACGGAGTAATGGAAAAAAATATATCCTAGTAGCAGCATGTAATACGACCAAGTACGTTATAGCAAAAGCAGTAAAATATGCAAATGCTGACTCTGTTGTATAATTCCTATTTAATTTCGTAGCAATCTGGTGCGTTCCAAAAAAATTGTGCTCAGATAGAGGTTTACATTTCAGAAATGAAACAGTAAACAAGGTATGTGAAAACTTAGGCATCGAACAAGTGTTTTCCACTAGCTATTCTCTTCAAACTCAGGGCTTTGTTGAAAAGACTAATAGGACAATATGTCAAGCATTAAAACATTACATGACCGAAAACAAATAATACAGATGGTATTTCTATTTACCATTTGTAATATTTAGTTATAACACATCAGCACAAACAACAACAAATTTTAGTCCATTTTTTCTAATGCATGGGTTTGAACCAAAATTACCAATTGATAACAACATTATACCTGAAAATTTAACGTATGTAAAGGCATCTCTTATGGATCTTAAAAATATTAGACTAAAGCTACCAGAAATAATATCATCAGTCCAAACAACACAAAAAAAGTATTATGACAAAACTCATAAACGCGTAGAATACACACCTGGGCAACTTGTTATTAAATTTCCTTTTCAAGAATCAGGCAAAACGCACAAATTAGTACCAATATATAGGTGACCATATGAAATAATGTCTAAAATAAATGACGTAAATTATATAGTAAAACTAAAACTTAACAATAAATTAACTGAAGATATCATACATGTTCGCAGAATAAAAAAAATATCATAAAACACTGGGAACAGATTCATCAACACAGCAAAAAACAATCATAACCAAGTAAAACTAGTTCAATGTCACACAAAAGAATAAAAACGTTTATATAAAATTAAGTCTCTAGCATATTTTATGATAATCAGCATATTTCACATACCACAATCACATACACAACAAACTCCAGGTATTATATTTACCAAACAAAGAAATATTATGTTTGTTTCAGGTTATTGGAAAATTGTCATTAACAATGACATTAAACCTATGTATAAAAAATTAGAATACATGAAACATTTATTAAATATGATACGCTGACGATAAAAAAAATTATGGTTTTGTACTTGAGAAATTTTCAACAGATATACAATGCATAAATGAAGGGATACATAATTATATTAATAATGTAAATTGTAAATCAACTTTTCAATTTATTACCGAACACCCGAAATAAAAGAGGATTAATTAATGCCGTTGGATCCACCTTTAAGTTTTTATTTGGAACAGCAAATAATGATGACATTGAAGAAATAAATTTAACATTAAACAGCATATATGAAACAACAAACGAAATACAACACTTACAACAATCCCAAATAACTATCGTACAAAATATAAACAAAAATGTGTATAGCAATACAATAAAAATGAACGAAATTATTAAACATTTAAACGACGGTGCTCTAAGTATTGAAACTATGAAAACAATGATAAGAAACCTTAATGAAGATATTAAAATAATTTCATTTATAATTAAAACCGAAAAACTCGTGAGACTAATAGAAAATTTTTTACAGGATGCAAAATTAGAACTAGACATAATAATACAAGGTTCAGTAACTTCCCCCTATGGTAAACTAAGTCCCAACTTATTATCCACAAATAAATTCCTTGGCATATTAATAGATATAAAAAATAAAATGCTCCAAAAATTAGATATGATTATTCCAGTAACATCAAGCAACATTCATGTTTACTACCAAATAGCAATTCTTAACAGTTTTGCAGATGACAAAAACCTAAAATTGATTATACAAATTCCGATTACATATAATGAGGAAAACTTTGAACTATATTCGGTACAAGCACTACCGATATTTATGGGAGACTTAAATAAATGGGCCAAATTAGACAGAATACCGAATTATTTTGTTATATCAGATGATAGGAAAAGTTATTCAATAATCACTCAAACTCAACTTGAAAATTGCATCAAGCAAATAATTACAATTTGTAATCATAGGGCCACAATAAAATGGGGGCAATCTTGTGAGTACAATGCATTCTTGGGTCGAGATACTTTAGGTTTTTGCAAAAAATCTATCGTTGAGCTCCTAGAGTCAGAAATATTTATTCCCTCAGATAAAGGCATATACTTCAGTGTAAAAAAAGAGATAGACATAATAAAGAAATGTTGGGTAAAAAATGGGTTGAATTTTTAACAACTATAAAATAAAAGAAGCAGGTATATTACTTAACACAGAAAATTGTAAAATCTCTACACCACTAGTGACAATAAAAATACTACCAAGAGTACAGAAGTCAACCCAGGTAAATATTAACATTAGTATAAGTTTAATAAACATTAGTGACATTTTCAGTGACACAGAGCTGGTAAAGATAAAGAATTACAAAGAAGAACTAAAAAGCACAATGAATAAACCAATTGACAACATAAAAATAGAGAAATCTAATTTCATGGACGTTGACAATATGCTAACAACGATGAATAATAACTATTATAAAAAAAATAAAATGTCATACAATGATTAGGTACATCATAATTATACTAATTGGCGTTATAGCAATCATACTAGTAATTTTAGTTTTATTATATGTAAAAACAAAAAATCTGGTATATGAACGCATTTTTCATAATATGTTAAGCTAAAGAACCCACCGGTTTACATGTATGTTACAAAAAAAAAAAAATGGGTTAAATTATAATTATATTGTGAATTGTGATGAAAAATATATATTTTATACTAATTGATGTTCTAAGTGAATAACAAAGTCTTAAAGAGTATCTTTAATTTTAAAAATGTATAATTATTTTATTGTATAAATACTTTTTTTTTTTGTAAACAAGAATTGGTAGAGTTGCTTGATTGATCAATAATCGTAATAATGGTAACAAAATACATATTATAATGCATACACTTTCTCATCTCAACCCCAAAAGACACTACAACCACAGACGAATCTAAAAAAGGTCCAACCATGGATATTTGCGGCTGGATACAAGTCTTATAAAAAATAAAAATAAAACACAATTATAATCAACACAAGAAACATATATTGAAGAAAAACCCTGCCAATGCTTGCTCTTGTCTTTCAAGTGTACAAAAATAAATAAATAATATAAACAATAACAACAACATTGACAATACCGACAACGTCAACTACAGAAAAAGATCTGGACAGATAAAATATATGTATAGTTTTCTCTATACACAGATCAATCAGCATTATGAAATCAACTATCAAGCACACCTACACTAAAACTTGTAAAAATTATTAATAACCATTACCATTATTATAACTATTATTACTATCTACTATTTAAACATGTTTTATATAATTCTATATATGTAAATGTATGTGAGGGCACATACAATTTTAACGAGGAGGTATGTTGTAATGCCGACATAGTAATCGATTACAATAATAATTAATAAACACCCGTAAATGGGGACATCACAACCTGCACAAATAAGTAGTGCGTCGACGTTATGAAGACACATAAATCAGCATAATTGTCAAACCGGGGCATTACTTATAGACATGCGACGAATGCACAAGACACCAATTTCTTGGACCTGAGTGCGGAGTGTGAACCAATTCCAGGAGAAGGCCGTCTTGTGCAAGTGTTGTTCCTGTTGCAATTTATACGTAAGCATTATACATTCTTTTTCATTATTTATTATCATTATAAACTTGACGAAATCTGAGGCATTTATTGTTATTTATTATCATAACAATACTACAATAATAACATTAATTTCAGAGCACGGCTCTATATAGTGATATGGATGCACACTTAGGGATTCCGCAACAAATAATTTTAACGTGTCAAGATTACTTTGGCTCGAAATTATAAAAATTATTTTCAAGAAATTCACTAAAATGGTCTGTAATGATCTGTCGTTACACCAAAGCAACCTGCTACTTGTGTGAGTCACCGCACATGAGCTGGACGTCCGTTTAAAAGGATTTACTCAGCAGATTCCTTAGATCAGTCGTATGTAGAAGGGACTGGGAGCTCTACTCGCCTGTAGTCACACACGTATCAGTTTACAATATTTTTGAACAATTTACATTATACAGCAATTTATATCAACACTACTAGAACCATAGGGTACAACACGATTGCGAACGTTTTACCTTTTTTTATAACACGATTGCGAACGAATGACGCTTATCAGAGAATTTGGTTTTCTTAGCTGAAAAACGGACGATTGCGAACATTTTTATAGACCACGTTGTTAAGTCTACAAAATATTTTTTTTTTTAATAAAAACTATTGATATTAATTACACAATGAAAACAACAACTACGTTACAAACTAAAATAAAATAAAATATAATTTAATTATAAATATCAATAATACTGTTACAAAATCTACGTGTTTATGTTACGTTAAAAGCTGAAAAATAAATAAAATAATACAAACAAAATAATGGTTTTTAAAAATTGTTTTCTACATTTTTGCTTTTTTTAAATTTTTTCCCTGGTAGGAATTACCAGTTTTTTCTTAAGTATAAAATTAGATCCTAGTGTATTTTATAATCATTATAATTTTGTAATGTTAATTCAATTTTAGATTTATCTGACCATTGTACGTCCTATGAAAACTCTCTGGACCATTGGTAGTTATCGCCCGCGTAATAGCAGAAAACCCTTATATTATTACTATTTGATTATAAATTTTAAATTATTATTTAAAAATTTGTTATTGACTAACACCAAATCTGACAACACCGCACGATTAAAGGCCGTTAAAAACGTTCGCAATCGTGTTACCGGAAAAGGTCCGTTCGCAATCGTTCCATTCAGAATCGTATATTACCCGAACCATAGAATGGTTCTTAACACCCCTATCCTCAATTGGAACATGGGGGCTTAATAGTCCCCATTTTTCTTTACATAAATAAATTAACCTAAATGTTCAATTATTTTCTCAGAGATCGGTTTCTGCAAGATCCGGCTTGTACATTTTCGTATTATTCTTTTAACTTTGAATATAATGAAAGTATTTAAAATAATGAGTCAACTAATAAAAATATATAATATTACTATGTGTACATATATCATTATATAGCTTGGAGGTTCCGAGGGTAGTTTTTCAAAAGTATTTAATTCTTGCAGGCTGTGTGTTAATTCAGTTAGATATTTTATGATCTGTACATTAATAATACTTTGGGGTATTAGGGAATTTAAAAATATTAAAAAATATTATAAAAGAGTGTTTGACATTAAATTTAGAACTGTCAGGAATTAAATCAGCATAAGTGTTTGCTCTTATGTTATTAGAGGGTAGTGTAATAATGTTTTATCTGTGTATATGTTACATGCTGTATTGCTGTGAGAATAGTCAATCAGGCTACACCATAAATCTCAAAAGTAAATGTTCTGGTTGGATTTTCGCAGTATATTGTTATTATTTCAGATTGCGTATAGAATAACTAATAATTTGACAGAGGGTCAACACAGATGCATTTGTTGTTACAAATTTGATATTACAAGTATCGGGGAAGTTCTGCGATTTTGACATGAGCAAAATTGCACATGTGTTTGACTTAGATTTATGATGGATTGGTTGACTATATCTACAAAGTGTATGATTGTACTTCCCTGCACGGCTGCACATTTCCCATTGCTTATTTGTCAACGAGAAAAACTTTGTGTATCATAACTAGGGCTCGAATTTATATGTATATACATATTTTTACTGTTTTTTTAAATGCCCTGGGGCTTTATTATTTAAACGACCCAAAGGTCTTTATAAATATGTTTGACAATTATACATATTTTACATACTAGATACAAAATATATATATTACACGTTGATGGAGACACTTCCAACGAAGTGGCCCCTGCCTTAATTTAAAATCTTATACTAAGTCGTATGGTTTCAGACGCTTAAGACGTCTGATATCCTTGGAGTTATCTAATAATTGGATGGCTAGTGGATTGACATGGTGATCTAGCCTCGTCTCGTGCTTGCGAGCAAACCTTTGGATTTCGTCTGCTACTGTAGGCAGCATCATATCACGGTGAATTGCGTTGTTTCTTTCGAACCGGTAGGCTGCAGTGATGGTCCGAAGGGCGATGTTTTGACAGCGTTGTATTACATTGATGTTAGACTTACTGGCACAACCCTACAGTTGAATGCAATAAATCCAGATCGGTTTTATAATTGCTACGTACAGTAAACGTTTGTTTTCGATGGTTAACTCGGAGCGGGGTCCGACTAACCAATAAAGTTTTCGCATTTTTTCTTTAATTTGAATTTTTTTCTGATAGACGTGGTGTTTCCAGTTTAGACGAGAGTCGAGGTGCATTCCAAGATATTTTGCTGAATCTTTTTGTGGGATTGGTGATTGATTCAGTACTATTTGGATATTTTTGGTTTTACGTAACGTATAGTTGACGTGCACCGATTTATCGCCATTGATCTTAATTTTCCAACGTCTTGTCCAGGCAAAGATACTGTTAATTGATTTCTGTAAGTTATCAGTTGCAGTGAGCTGATTATTACGTGTTGATAAAATTGCCGTATCGTCGGCAAACAGAGCTAATGTTGTGTTGTCATCGTTTGGTATATCAGCCGTATAGAGTAAGTACAATATAGGTCCTAGAACACTACATTGCGGTACTCCAGCTGATATGTCTTTCCATTGACTCGAAATTGACGGTCGGTCAAGTATGATTCAAGAAGTGCACACCAAGTATGTGGTAGCTGATCACGCAGTTTGATGAGGAATCCTTTGTGCCAGACTTTGTCAAAAGCCTGGGCTACGTCAAGGAATACTCCACAGCAGTACTTTTTTTCTTCAAGAGCTTTACTAATCACATTAGTAAGTTACTCGATGTACTTGATCAATTGTCGAATGTTTGTTGCGAAATCCAAACTGATGTTCTGGTATAAGATTTTTTCTCTCTATAATCGGTTTTAGGCGTTTAAGCAGAAATTTCTCTAAAAGTTTAGATAAACTTGGAAGGAGTGATATCGGTCGGTATGATGTGACATTTTCGGGCGGTTTTCCTGGTTTGAGCAACATGATCACTTGTGCTCGTTTCCATTGTTCTGGAATGTATTCCATGCGCAAAATAGCGTTGTATATGTGTGTAAGATGAATTATAGCCTTCCTTGGAAGTTCTTTCAGCATTTTTGGACTAATTTCATCATAGCCTGGTGATTTTTTTGGGTTTAAGTTGTTATCTATTTCTTTAGCAACTTCCAACGGCGAGAAATGTTTGATTTTTTCACGTGTTGCATTAAGTGGTTGGCAATGCAAAATGCCGAGCTCAGAGTCAATTGTGTTTGGCATAAATACATGTTCAAGATGCCGAGCGTATATTTCGGCTTTTTCTTGTTCGCTGCGTGCCCAGGTGCCGTCTTCCTTACGGAGAGGTGGTATCTGAACACGAGGCCTCTTCATGTGTCTTGTTGCTTTCCATAACGAATATTCAGTATTATCCGTCGCAGTGAGACTACTCAAGAATGTTTTAAACGTTTCATTTTTCATTTCTTTGATTTTGTCATGAAGAATTTTGCTAACACGGTTCCATTCTGTTTTATCCGTTGTGTTCCGTGTACTATGCCATGTTCGTCTCGCTCGACGTTTTTGTTGAACTAGTTTTCTTATTTCTAGTGGGTAGGTCAACTCGAAATTACGGATCTAGGACATTTTGGCGTGGCCGTTTTGGCATGAAGTATTTTGACATGAAGCCGTTTTGGCGTAAATGTCTCAGGTTATTTATAGTATAAAATAAAAATAAATAAAATACAATTATTTATTATTATTTATTCGATTTAAAAAAATTCAGTTGATTAAAAAAATTAAAAAATACAATTGAAAAATTAATTAACTTACTAAAAAAACATTATTATTGTAAAGAAATATTATACCTACTTGTATAAATAAGAAATATTATACCTACTTGTATAAAAGATTTAAATGTGTATAAAAAGTAAAAACTCACTATTTGTGTGAAATATTTATGCTGTATCTAGCTAAAAATATTAAAGGACAAGAAATAATGAAATAGGTAATATACTTATTGCACGGCAGACAAGAAACGACAATGGGTACAAATCATTCAAAACGTAGATAATCGATCTAATCGATAGTATACGTTTTGACTGGTCAACTGGTTACGTTATAATAATAAACTTATCGCACGGCAGACAAGAAACGACAACGGGTACAAATCATTCAAAACGTAGATAATCGATCTAATCGATAGTATACGTTTTGACTGGTCAACTGGTTAATTTTAACTTTGGTTAAAAACCCATAGGGCACAAGTACAGCATAGTAATATAAACTTATCATTAAATTCCAACAATACGTATACAATAATTACCATCAAAAAATAAAAATAAAAATATACTTATAATGGTAAATTAGTTAATATAATAACCTGAGACATTTACGCCAAAACGGCTTCACGTCAAAATGGATTCATGCCAAAACGGCTACGCCAAAACAGCCACGCCAAAAGGGCCACGCCAAAACGGCCACGCCAAAATGTCCCATTCCGCGAAATTACCATTGATAGTAGGTAGTATACTTATACTACCTACTATCAATGGTAATGTTCTATCCAAGTTTTTACATTTACAGGGAGATTTAAAATCGTTTATCCACGACTCTTGCCCTTGAGCAATGAGTTGTGTGGGTGCTTTCTATACAAGTTTTTATTAGTTACGGGGAAATATAAAAACGTTCATCCACGACTTTTCCGCTTGAGGTGTTAGTGACGACCCCGGGAAAATTTTTACTAAAAAAAGATATTTTACTCAATTACACATCAATGATTATTATTATGTGTTCTTTTATTATTATTTTTTTTTCTACAAATATATTTACTTTTTTCCGTATTTATTTTTCATTATTTCAACTTGTACAAATATCAATTAATTAACTTGTAGACTCATGGCCTAGTGGACTAAGGCGTTGGATTTAGAGTTTGATAAATTTGAATTTAGGGTAAGTAGTAAGTATGTTAATGCTACATCCAGTGTCATAGTCAACTAGGACATGAGTCTACATTTTTTTGTTTTTTGTTTTTTTTTTTTTTTTTATATAAACTTAAATTTTGTAATTAAGTGCGATTGCATTTTGAAGTAATTAGATTTTTTAATAACTGATTGTAGTATATTATAATAACACAATATAACTTAATCTGTTTTTTTTTTTCATATTCAGTTACTAATGATCCGCCGTTCACTCAAGTCGTTTTCTTTATTTTCTCAAAGTTTTATTGCATTGTATAAGTTATTTAATTTCTTCAAAAATGAATTTTCAAAAATGCTCAAATGATTTTGAATCATTAGTTTATTGTGTACGAAGTAATCCGACTATAGTTCATCCAACATTTTCTTCGTTTTCATCAAGATTTAAAACATTCAAATTATTCCCGTCAAATACTTCTCAAAATAAATATACATTGTCCGAATGTGGCTTAAAATATTCAGAAGTGGATGATGTCGTAGAATGCTTTTGTTGTGGTCTTATTCTTTATAATTGGGAAAGGCTTGACGACCCGTGGATTGAACATTGCAGATTCAGTCCAAGATGTTTATATGTGTTATTAATGAAGGGTACTCAGTATGTTCAAAACATTTTATGTAAATATTGTAAAACCGAATATATTTGTAAATTGCGAAACTGAGTTATACAATATCGTTTGTTAATCATGTTTTTATTATACATTATAGTAAATAAAAATAAATATTGATTTTTTTAAAACAAGTTATATGTGTTAATATTTTATTTAATATCTCGTGAACGTATTGCAAGTATATTAGAATAGATTCATAACAATATGTCAACGACATTGCAGCCACCGAATAATCGGATTAGCATCGAGTAAAGGCTTTGTCGGATCATTGTAGCGGTACACGCGAGACGGGCAGCTCATGAGCGATACACCCGTAACGTGGAACTCCAAGGAGTCACTGGAACAATGCCATCTACGCGCTAGATCTGTCGTACCCGTAATCGATTACATCTGCAGAACGTAATTCCTGAGAATTTTTACGAATAATATGCAATCTATTGAAGAAAATTATAAAAGTTGAATGCACAAAATAGTACTCTCTCTTGTATTCAACAATGTGTTATTAAATGTGAAACAGAAAAAAATCAATTATCATTTAGTTTTGTGCGTGGTCAAATATTGTCATTGCGGACCTGATACATGTTTGTGTGTTGTAACTAACTATATGTTTATAGATTTGAAAAAAAAAAAATAAATATTAATTGATAAACAAAAATCATTGTCTATATATAAATACTTTTAACTTTCATTATGTGATCAAACTGATAACAACTGTTTACACATAAACACATTGTTGAATATATTTAACTTTTTTTCTAGATTTGATTTTAGTTGTCAGTAGTGTTTTGACAGTGTACTAGTGTAGTAGTCTTGACTATGTTGTATTTTATTTATTTGTCTCCTCATCAAAGTAATAATATTTTAATTAAAATTAAATCATATATTACAATCGATAAAATCCAACCGATAAGTCAACATTGTTGTACATTGAAGAAACTCAGAAGATCTACTAGAGTGAAATCCAAACCAAAATATTATCATCTTGAGTAAATCAATACTGGGGGCGGTTTTGATAGAGTGAGTCATCTGACACATAACCACTTTTCCCATCTCATTTCATTCATTCCATAATCTCACAATGAGAAGAAATTTGAAGCCACCGTAGTCACCGATTTCATCTCACGAATATCTTTATGATATCATAAACACACTTTACTTGGAGAAATAAATAAATAGATTTTTCCACCATGAATTTACGTACATTTTATAACAATTAAAAACGATAATATCTAAAAATAATATTTATTGTTTTTAAATAATTATTATATTGTATTTAATATTTATATCATGATAAATAATTATTAATTAATAATATTCTTCATGATACCTATACCTTTGATACTCATTCACACGGTTTCACTGTTATAAAAAATAGTTTATAATTGTGATTTACTTTTTATAAACTAACTTAACACGGATAAAAATTAAAAATGGCACGTATAAGTGAAAACCAAAAAAATGTCATGGCAGATTATTTCATCGTCAACCGTAAACTTATTGAAAATAAGTTTAGTGATTCGTTCACATTTGAGCACGGTGAAAGACTGTGGAATGAATTAAGTGAACTTTTGAATGCCAGTGGAAAAGCTCAAAAAGATGTAAAGAAGTGGAAAAAAGAAAGTTATTAAAATATGTGTTATAGTA
The DNA here is from genome assembly GCA_027563435.1 of Nasonovia ribisnigri. Taxonomy (NCBI): domain Eukaryota; kingdom Metazoa; phylum Arthropoda; class Insecta; order Hemiptera; family Aphididae; genus Nasonovia; species Nasonovia ribisnigri. Next base: position 17,030 of record JANEHU010000270.1, on the reverse strand, counting down.
AATAGTTACTTAGCTAGTATAGTTATTATTAGTAATAGTTCTTATTATAATTTGTTTTGGGGTTTTTGCATTTTGTATTTTAATTGAAGTATTAATCCTTGCAGTCTAATCTAGGTAATCTAATTTAAGCTTAAACAACGATTCATTATTCATGTGTTTTTCATAGTAGATATCGGATCCACTCACAGAACATAATGTAGGTTTATTAATAGTAGTTAAAGTAGTAAAAAAAAAAGCTGGGCAAATAGCAAATTAGTCACTCTTTTCAACTAGTTAAAGTTAAGCTACTTTAATATAAAAAGTAACCAAGTTAAAATATTAGTTAGTTCCAAAATTTAGTTTACCAAATTTCTATCTTAGTTATTTAGAAGTTAGTTTGGTGAAAATAGTAACTTAAGTTAGAGTAGAAGTTAGGAGTTAGTATTTTTTAAATTTAATAACCATTTTTTCAAATGTAATAATATATTACATAAATTAATTATTAAGTTAGGTAGGATGGTAACTTACTTGAATTATTGATGATGAATGAAAAATTAAATTGAACTGTTAACTGATAATTTGCCATTCTAAAAAGTAGATAGTACCTTTACCTTGTGAATATATTTAAAAATTAAATATTCATAGTAAGATTATAGTATTAATTATTATATGTAGTTTGTCATATAGTTTTCATTATACTCGGGTGCCTTTTAATAAGTGAGATGATTGAGAATAATTATAATTATTTTGGTACATTTCATTAATATCACCATTTCCATTCATTCCACCCATTATTATCATTCCATATCACGTTTTTAAAACACCCTTTTACTCACAGCATTCATTTCATCTCACTCACCACTATCATTTTTCCCAGCACCTAAAATACACGGTTTCATGTCATCTCGTCTCATTTAATCACTCTCACTCTTTCAAAACCGCCCCCCTGAGCACTTCTTTAATTAAATTTAACTTCGAAAATGAGCGTTCCCCACTACAGTTGGTAATCATCATTGATAAAAAAAATGCGGAAAGATATTATTATGTTTGGAAATGTTTCTTCTAATCTATTTGATTTTAAACATTTGTATGTACTACTGAATTCAGAAATATCAAATTCTGATACATAAGCTTTGGGGCTTATCTATTTGAGGCCCCGGGCCCATGCCTTAAGACGGCACTGAGCACAGCACTTTCAATTTCATAATTTGTTTTGTATGATTCAATAATTTAGTGGATTATAAAACTTGAAGGTAAGAATATTAACATAATATCTGAGTTTTGTTGAGGAGTTTTTACGATAATTTAATTTTTAAGCAAGTTATGATACATTTTAAACTGTAATATTTTAAATTTTACATAATCAGCTTACTATACTCAAATTTGCGATGTTGTATGTTTGTAATTCATCAAGTCAAGGTCAATACGCACCAATAATCCAAAATCCCGTCTAAATTTTCTAAAATGTTGAGTATTTTGTACAAACTATTAGTTAATGCGACTAAATTTTAATATCGCAATTTCTACCGTTTTAACTTTTAACATTCGTGTTATGTACAATCTTTGACGCGCCCCTTATATTCAATCTAGAAAACAGAATGAATACAAAACAAAAACTTTTCTAGGAAATAAAAAGGTACCTAGTATTTACATAAAAGTTGATACAAGTATACAACATATTACAATATTTAATTGATTCTTCTGTTAGACAATTCAAAATCATTTAAAAATATGCCACACCCACATCACCATATGTTATTACTTAAGTTTTACACGTACGTTTTTATTTATGACTTGAGACAATACACGCGGGTGTGGCTTCTGGCATCCTCTTAAGATTATAATTATTGTTGACATTATTATACGACATACCTATCGGCTATCAATATTTGTATGTTTTTACATGAATCATATTTTTTTTAGATTCCGAGCGGAGCGATGAATGTAATAATTTTACAATGATGTGTGAACTTTCCCAAATTACTAAATTGATATTTCCATCAAAATAACTATTTATAGGTTTTAGTTTTTTTGTGGCCTTCAATAACAATAATTCATAAACAAAGACAACAATATGATATACCTATTTTCAATAACTTCTATAGGTACATTTTTAATTTTATTGAATTATTATTTACAAGTAGCTGGCTTTTCAGCCCCCTTAGCCCCCACCATTCTACGCCTTTGAGCTGGACGGAAAAAAGTAATTTCCCAACGCTTCAACCGGCATAGAAAATTAATCTTTCGGCGCAGGCGTTTTAAAAAGGCATGACAAAAAGAAGCCAACGGCACGCAGTGTTCCCAAGCGGTCACCCATCCAAGTACTAACTACGCCCGACGTTGCTTAACTTCAGTGATCGGACGAGAACTGATGTATTCAACGTGGTATGGTCGTTGACATAACGATCATGACATTATTTGGATGTTTGAAGCGAAATCACAAGTCATTAGCCTAATTTAAATTAAAAGTGAAGAAAGGAGAGAAAGAGAAAAAAAACTTACAAATTGTATTGAGCCTTAAAGACTACGGAAAAATATTTGTACATTGTTAAAATTTGTTTACGAGATTAATTATGATTAAAAAAGTAATGATTTAAGTGATATTGTTTTCGTTCAGGGCTTCTTCCATATTCGGTGGTATTGCTAGGTTGTTACTTATGTCCCGGTACTTCATGCAATCTGGAATGATGTGTTGAACTGAAAGGTGGGCGTTGCATCCGTCATGAGTGGGTGGTGGATTTTTGCTGATGAGAAAGGAGTGAGTTGCGAATAAGTGTCCGAATATTATTATTATTAACATTAATTAATATTATTACCTACATGTTAATACAAAGTTTGAAACATATCTAATATAAGTGATGTCATTTTTTTACGGACAACAAAGTGCTGACGGGTTGTCTAAATATTTTGACTTTTTTTGAACTATTTATAGACATCATTTTAAGTTTTTTTTTTTTTCAACTTTTTTCGCTTTATCAAAAAGCTTGTAAATTTAATACAAGGTTCCCCATAAGTTGTTATTACTGGAATTAAAAAAAAAATTATCGTAATAACTCGAATATATTTTAGGAGCGTCTAAAGTTTATGTTTTGACGAAATTATATAATATTCATGTAATCATGTGTAGACGTGTAGTATAACGATTTTAGTTTTGTACGTTGTTATCCAAAAAAATAATTAAATGTTGAAACTCAAAAAATTCCACTGTTACTTAAATTATCATATTCTATACTCGATGTCAATGAAATTTAAACAATATTAAACTCAATTTATGTTATTCAAATTTTTCATTATTGAAAAATATTATTCTTGGGGATTTGAAACTTTTACGTATAGGTACCTGGTACCTACCTATTAAATTTTGCATCACTAGTTGTCCCATAAAATGTTAAAACCGAATTAAGACGAGGGCAATGCCCTCGGTAACCACAATAAACCATCTGTCGGAGCTGTGGTTAAAAAACGTTCAAGAATTATTATTATTTTATTAATTTTGCCACGGGCAAGCTAGTATTATATAATTTTTGATTTTAGTTTACTATACCTACCGTGGCTAATAGTACCTCCCCCACAGGGTTACAGGGTTGAAGGACACTTTATATAACATTTGAAGGGACTCAAGAAATAATGTTTTTTATGCTTAAAATACCTTTTTTCATTCCCTTGTACTGAGTTGATACAGATAATTAGTTCAAACTAATTAGGTACTCAATAAAGTTTTTAAGAACAAGTTTGCAGGATTCCTTAATATCAACTCCTTATGTCTTGTCTTATGAGATTCTACTTACAACTTTTGGACATTCACTATTTGACTTTAAAATGAAAACATTTAAATATTTTTATACGTTAATGTTACATACATTTCTGTATAACATACAAAAACTTCGGATGTATAATATAATTATTTAGTTAAACAAATCTGAGGAAAAAGTTGTTTGTAGGATTTAAAGTAAACATAATATTATGACATTTAAATCTGTTTTCAATATTAAACTTCATAAAATGTTTGAATTAAAACAATAGGCTTCAGAATTTAATACACGATTCCTTATATAAGTTGATCTTACCAGAACAAAAAGCTTAATGTAAAGCCACATGCTCATCATAATAAGTTATGTATGAGAACTGTCTGCATACAGGTGGTAATTGTCCGCTATCCCAAAAATCAACAAGTGAAATTTGCCTAAATTTTATAGTGTTAGGTACTTAGGTAAATAGTATGTCATGCTGATTAAACCATAGAACATAATACATAATATACGTTATTATGTTCCATGATGGAATGTTTACTAATTAATTTACACTTATTAAAATAGATTTATTATAATAGTTATTCATATATAGTTTGTTCAAATATGTATGTTAACAACAAATATATGCATCACAAAATGATCATTTAAACGAGGAACATTTTTATCTAACGTTTAAAATTAACATCATTTTCATCTAATATTTACAAAACAAAATGCATATATAGGTATATATATAAAAAAAACAGTAAAAATAAAAATTACACGAAACAGATTTTTAACTATTGTATATTATAAAATGTACAAGTATTTTTTCTCCGAGAAAATTATTACAGGACACAATATACACTTGTACGTTAACAAGGAGATGGAATACTATTTTTGTAGTATCAAGGAAGACTAATGCTATATTATCAAGCAAGTTTGCTTGTAACATTTGAGTTTTAAGATTACCTCCAAAACAAATCAGTCAAATAATTTAAGCAATACACTAAAAATGTTCAAACAACTTCAGGTCCTAAATCTAATATACCGGTTTCAGCTATAGGCACGTAACGTAACGAAGGTTCTTCAATCTTGAGCAGTACTATAGTTTTATCAACGTGAGATCTCTTTGACAAGTCACGGTGATTTGGAATCCAAAGATGCACCACCTTAAAATGAAAAAAACAAAAGTTTTAATAAATATCCTATAATATCTAAGAAAATTATAATTATCATAATATATTTCTATATGATATAGAAAAATGTAATATTTTTTTCTGTCAATTGTTGAGCAGATAATTTTTTTGAAAATTTTGATACAGGCGCATAGCCAGGAAGTTTTTTTGGGGGTGTTTTAATTTTATGTTTAAATACAACATGTGGGAGGCTTTACATACTCTCCAATTATAATCATCAATCTTCATATTAAAAATATCAAATATGAAATAGACCATAAACGACAACATATTTTGTAGAAATCTTAGCCATATGGTACTTAATATATATAACTGATGGAGACTGGAGAGTGTTTCAACGGGTTTTTTTTAGAGGCCACTTTTGTACCGGATACTATTCAACCACTATAAAGTGATTCACACATAAATTTAATTTTTTTTTTATTTATTTATGGCATCTATTAGTTACACAGAAGAAAAAAATCAGCTAGTTAATATTATTTAATTCAACAGTCACGGGCAAGAAAATCTGTTTAAAATATCATTCTGTAGAAACACCAAGAACAGCCACACCGGTAAATAAGCGCAGGGTAATCCACGCATGTCAGTTGGGTCTGTCCACAAAGCAAGGTATACTAACACCTACTTGCCAACAAACTGAGGTATTGGTATATTCAAACGGAAATATATATTTTATTTATTTTTGTTCATTTTTTCCTGGGTGAAATTGAGTAATACAACTAGTCAATTATTTATAGAAACATATATAGTATAAATTCAATGCATTACCAATCCTTCCATTCCTTTTTGCGGTAACCAATCTTTCCAGTGACTTCGACCACCTCTTATTCTCATTTTTTCATCTGGCCAAACCACGTCTATTCTACGGCCCAAGTTTATAGCATCGTACACTTGTAATGGATCCGCAATCTGTTAAATATTACGGTTTTAACATTATACATAAAATATGGATAAGATCATTATGAATTCTATTTAGTAAACCTACAATAACTTTGTGATGCATAGGAGGAATATCAATAGGGTTGCTGTCAACCGATGCTTGAGGTGAACTGGTGATTGGTGACTGTGACGATGATAACAGTCCGGCCAAGTTGGCCAAACCAGCAACATTAGCAGTACTACCTCTAGTACCACCACTTCTGCTGCTGATGCTACCACCCACTCCACTTCCACTTCCTCTCATTTCAATTGACTGACTTCCTGGTGTTCTGGTGCCATATCCGGAATGCCTATTAAACTGTGTCATAGCATATACACCCTCATGTCCGAATCCACCTTCATCATGTGACTGTAATGAACCTCCACTAGAACATCCCTCAACACATCTACTTTTTAATCTAAACAGAAAAAAAAACAAGTTATAATATATTATATTATATAAAAATTAGTTATATTAAACTTACCTTGACCACACTCTGATGACAGATTTTTTTATCTCTCCCAAGCTTATTGATCCGCCTACAAGGGATGATAATTGTTCGTTGGTTTCAGCATAGGAAGTAGTTAATGGTGAAACAAAAATTAGATAACCAATAGGTTGGTCACACGATGAATTTATAATGTTTCTTAGAGCTTATTTGGCATTTTGTATACTACCACGTTCAGGATTACGATTTCTTAGGTAAACTAGTTCTGTTGTTGTCCTGCCCAAAGACCACGAACACATTCGCGGTTTATTTTTATGACACGGAAACTTAAAAACCGTTTGTTTAACATAATGACTTTATACTCATCAGAACCTGCATCCATAATATGTCTGTTAAATAAAACAGTTTAGTTTAATATATTTCATAAATACATTTAAATCATATTATAAAAATATATGATATGAGTTTGTTATAAACTCGCTCCAGGCGCATGAACATTTTATAGCCGCACTACTCTGTTTAATTAAATTTTAGAAAAGTAAGTTAAGTAAGGATGATAATAATTCAACTATTTTAATAAAACAAACTAAGAGAGCCCTAAGCTGTCATACAGTTTGGCAGAAGAATGATACAGTAGAATGTGTTGATGGTGGATCATTAACATATAAGTACCATATATGTATACATAAACATTAAACATTTCAAAATGTGGCTTACGCCAGAATAAAAAGAGTTTGAATATAAATAAAATGTTCTATAAACTTACCTTAAAGCAAGCAATGAAGGCATTCCAGACAAAACAGCATTTCTCCAAACAGGATCTCCTTCATAAGATATCACTAAGTTTCGTTGAAGGTAGTTTATAGAGTTGTACAAAGCAGCTGGATCTTCATATTCATCAGGGACCATAAAATGATTCTATATACGAAAAACAACACTAGGATCAAGAAGATCAAATCTTAACTGACGTGGAATTACTGGAAACTCATCTTGATAATCTGGTCTGACATTTTTATGTTCTTGTTCCAAGCTTTCTTCAACTGGTGATATTATTGGAGAAATGTTGAAGTGACGGTAACGCTGAGGTTGAGTTTGCAGCCAGTAAGCATCTTCATGTTCTAATTGTTGTTCATAATTACGAATGGGACGGGGAAATATTCTAACAGGTGAGTGATTAAAAACAAGATCATCTGTAGAATCATCCCTCCGTGACGTTGATGGCAAATTTGGGAATTGTTTAATTATTGTTTAATTATTATTTATTATAATATCTTTATTAAAAGTATAAGTCATCCATCGTCCATTTTCGTCGCGAAAAAAATGTACTGATCTGTAGACATGGATAAGTTTAAACACTGTTAATATTAATTTATCACTTATCGGGATTTAAAATAAAAAGTAGTTTTGTACAAACCCATCTGATGTATCTTCAGGACAAGCAGCAAAATTGATACCATCTGCAGCTAGTAGGAATGGAGAACTATATGCTTCACGAGTTCTCATTCGATGCCTAGTACTAGAAAAATATTTTTATTTAAATATGATAATTACTGGTTATTTAAAAGAATGTCTAGTTAGTATCTGTATTCTCTCTCCAACACAAGAGCAACATAGCAAATTTGTGTTCAACATAAGGTCAGCCAACCTTATATTATTTGCTTCTGAAGTAGAGTGAATTGACCTTCTATCAAACTTAAAGTAATGAATATTATTTGCATGTATGTTTGCTTTTTTACAATATTTAAATTTGTATGTTACGAGTATGTAAAATATTACAATTTAAAAATGATCATATCTCATTTTAAAATTGTAAAAAAGCATCAGCCCTCACTTCACATTTAAGTTTTATTATTGGTAAATTCATTCTGATACAGTCTAACAACACAAGGTTGGTTGATTGCAAATGTTCCATGTTGCACATAGGTCAAAGAGAAGAAACAAATAGTGAAAAACAATTAATTTAAAAAAAATATATTCTGGTATTAATAATTTTGCCAGTTGTTACAAAAACAGCATAAAATATATTTACCTAAATTGTCGTTGTCTCAATCTACTTCTGTTTTCTACTCGACCATGAAAAACATCACTAATATGATCTAAAACAACTTCATTTTTCACAGTCATCAAACTTTGATTTTGCTGCTGTGTTTCAGTTGTTGGGATGATAGCAGGTTCGGAACTTGTGGGGAGAAGGGAACTTAGTTCATTGTGAGAACCAGCAGAAGAAGAAGCGCCTTCATTCACATTTAATGTAGTCATTCTGTAATGTCAATTAATGACCAAAGACAAATCATTTAGTTGTGCAGATTTATAAGTTTGAATATTTTATTTATTTGTTTCAAAACTCCCTCTCTAAACATTTAAACAACCAGTAACAAGTAGACAACTATTGTTATATACAGCGGCAGTTCCAACATTAACAGGAATTAGACTTTAAAAATAGAGTATTAAATAAAACTTGAAAATTACATCAATTCTCTTCAAATTACTTTTCATGTAATAATATGCATTGGTTCCAATGTTTTTTCTTTGGTGCCTCTGTCTAGTTAAGTGTATAAAAGTCTGATATCACTATTACATTTACTTTATAATCAACTAATAAAACTATGAATCTTTCTAAATATTTAGAAAATAGGATATATTAGACCTTCACACAAGAGAGGATCAAAATTAAACACTAATAATTACCAATTTATAATTATTTTAAATCCATTCATATATTCATTTGTAAAATGGGTTATGAACAAACTAAAACCAGATCTAAAATAAATTATATTTATAAACCAACATGGCTTCTCAAGTACAGCAGATCAACAGTCACCAACATTCTCCAATTCCACACTTCCATTAATAAAGCGTTTATTGAAAATAATGATTTATTACATTTTAGCTACTCATTTTTATTTTACTAAAATTGTATGATGTTGTTATTATATTGTGTTTAATTCTGTTTTATATTATAATATTATATCTTTAATCATTAATATTGTTTTTTTTTTCATATTTGTTGTAATCTGTTAATAAAATAGTTGTATATTATTTTATAATGGTTCATCTTTTTATTTCAAAAATATAATAATAATTGTATCATAGCTCTTTGTTTTTAATTTGATTATACATAATAATATCATCATTTTTTATATAACACAATTGCCAAATACTTATAACTTTATTTAAGTGTGATACAACATGTAAATTAAAATAGAATAAATGTGGAGTCTTATTATTTATAAGATTCAATTTGCTTATCATCATTACACATAAATTTATCCATCATCAAATCTTGTAAATTATTGAATGCTAATATTATTGCATTGTCCGCTTTATCTTTTTCGTTGAGTATAATTTTTGCGTTAAATGTACTGGTTTTCCATCTATTTAAAAATCAAAATAATGGATACATATTATAATTAATTATATTTGTATATTATCATAGATATATTATTAAATATACTACACATCACAAATGTTGTAACCTCTTTTTTGACTCTACTTTTTGTATATCAGATGTCTTATACTCTTGAACAACCAAATAATCATCTCCTCCTTGATTCACTGGTATTTTAATTGAAAAATTACCACCACCTGGTTTTTTTACACGTATACAGTTTTGATTGTTTAATGTTGATCCATCATATTCTTTTTCTAATTTCAATAAATGTGACTGAAACTAAAATCAATATTATTCAATAAATATAATATTTTAATATTTAATATTTTTACTTTTTGTTTTTTTGGTTTAGACTTTATAATGGATTTGTCATTTTTAAAAATTCTGTATTTGATTATATTAAATTTAACTTTGTTTGCATCCATTCGAGCTTCATTAGGCGTACATTTAATTGATCTATGTTTTGTATTATTATAGTTTTGTATGATCTTTTATATTGTATTATTCCAATTCCATGTACCCGTTGAAGTGAAATGTCTATATATATTATTTTTAAGAGATTGTATAACGCGTTCAACAATTGAACACTTGATAACACTGTATGAACTATAATGTTTAATTTTATATTTTTTCATTAACTCTTGAAATTGAATATTATAAAACTCTGTACCATTATCTGTTTGCAACAATTTTGGATTAGCTTTTTTCAGTATATTAGACATGGCTTTTGTACAATCTTCACTTGGTTTATTTTTTAGTTTTTCCACCCACACATACTTACTATACGTATCTATGACAATTAGTATATATCTAAATCCATGATTTTGTTTAGAATGAGATTGCATATCCATTAAATCAGCTTGCCAAAGGTCATCTTTAAATCGATTTATTACACTACGTCTACGAAATATTTTTCTCGCTGGTCGATGTAGCTCATTAGCTATATTTACTAATGTAGTCATTTAACAATAATATTTCTCTCACGTAATTCTTCTAAAATAGATATGATTTCATTATTAACACCTGTATTACCAGCACTTTGAGATGATATTAAAAGATTTAATCTAGTTACTAGTTCATTCGGATCGTCATAATAAACTAATTGTGTTTGTGCCAATACATCTTTATATAAACCATTACCTATCTTAGACTCGGGTGATGAAGTAAAATTAATCATATTTGAAGTGATCTGTAGACGAAGAACTGTTTGCTGTTTGATTAAAATCAAATGGTTCATTTTCTTTCGATATTTTTCTACGTTTAGCACTAGATTTGCTAGAAGGGGTAGAAGATAACGTATTGCTAAATGATGATAAGTTAATTCGAGGAGTTGCAGTCTCATTAGTTTTAGCTATTTCTTCGTTTAATCGTTTTTCCTCAATTTTCATTCGATCATACAGTGGTTTTACAACGGTCATCCATTTATGATATCTCGAGGTTTTTGGCTTCCCATCTGCTTTTAAATGGACACCAGTAGTTTTCAAAATATTGAAATAAGATTCTATATCTAGTATAGTTGTATTTTTTGGTTCCTTCTCACATAATAAAGACCATAAGCCTGGTGTAAATTGATAGTATTTATTAAGCAACAGTAAATTACCGTGACTAAAAGTTTCAGTATGTTTTCCTATTTTATATGAATCATTACCTTTATCATAATGCATACCATAGGATTTATCATAACGTGTTGATTTAGGACGGTTATTTAAAAAAATTTCAAATGGTGAATATTTAATTCATCATTATCATCTTCTTCACTAGTGTATGAGATTTCTGATTTATTTTTTTGTTCAGTCAACTGTGTGTTACATATTGCATTTTATTCCGTATGTGTACTCAATGGTTCAATTATTGGTTTAAATGCTTCACGAAAATAATTGTCGGAATCCATAACACCACGTTCCATTATTTTGCGTTTAATATTTTTTTTTTTGATGCTATTAAGTATTGCAACAAAGCTTTTTCGGTATTCATTGTGAATAATGAACTTAATATAACTGTATCGTACGACTACTGTTAACATTATGTAGATAATATAAGTGACATGGTATATATATATATTATAAAAATATTTTTTATATTGTTCATATTATACAATACTAATTTATTTTAATAAACGTATGAAATCCACATCTATACCTCTATATCACATCTATATCACATTAATAGTTTCCCTGCTAGACAATCACATTACAGTAGACTTAAAAATGGGGATACAAAATATCTATCATCAGACCTGGGCAGCTTAGAGTAAGGGTGAAGCTGGCATTTCAAAACCAATAATCAAGTATTGTTATTTTGCTAATTACTTTGCTACAAATTTTAAAATTTCTTTTGCTTACCCAAGATCTGATACATGTCAAACTTGCGACAAACTAAAAAATGTTATTGATGTTGAATTAAATGAAGAAAAAAAAAAGCAATTTCAATTAGAACGAGATCTACATATTCGAAAGGCTGAGGTTTTTTATAAAGATTTAAAGAAGTTAACTGTAGAGGCTAAAACCAATGATACTGTTGAAGTCATCTCATTTGATTACCAGCAAAATTTGCCTTTGCCACATATCCCAGCTGGTGATGTGTTTTATAAGAGGCAGTTGTGGTTATATAACTTCTGTATCTACTCATCAAAAACTGGTAAGTCTTACTATTTTATGTATAACGAAACTGTTGCCAAAAAAGGTCTAAATGAAGTCATTAGCTTTTTGAATTATTTTATTAATAATATACTAAGCAAGTCAGTCACACAATTATATTTATTCTCAGATAATTGTAGTGCACAAAACAAAAATAAAGTCTTATTTCAATACCTTTCAGCTGTAGTGAATACACCGACTAATAAATTAATAAACATAAAACATAGGTATCCAGAACCAGGACACAGTTTTCTACCATGTGACCGCTGTTTTGGACACATTGAAAAAAATAGACGTAAGGTTGAAAGAGTATATTTACCTCAGGGATATGAAGACCTTGTAAGGAGTACCAACAGCAGATTTAACATCATACAAGTAACTCAAGACATGATATATAACTTTAATGCCTATTTATCACCATTATGCAAAAAAGTAATAACCAATACAAATAAAACAAAATTTACAGTGATGGCTTATCGTTATTTGGAATATAGAGACGCAGGACTTTTTTGCAGTGTTTCAGCAAATGGCATCTCAAAAGAATATTATAAATTAGAAAAAAGTGGACAAAAACTAGTTTTAGGGGATGACATTACAAAATTGTATAAGGAGGAACCAATAAAAATTAGATGATGTACAGCAGCTAGATACCAAATATGTTCCAAAAGAACATCAATGGTTCTATTTAAATTTAAAGATAGAAGATAAAACTACTACAGCTATAGATTCTGATTATGACTAGGTTTATGTAATATATTTTATTTAAATAATATTAATTTATTACTATTGCTATTTATATTATTATAGATTTTTAAAGGCTAATAATGGTCATGTTTTTTAATATTTTGTATTATTTTTTTGTTATGTGAAGTATTACATATTATTATATATCAAGGTTATGTTTCTCTAAATATTTTATTTACTTATCTATATTATAACTAGGTGATGTTATATATTTCATTGAAATAATATTTTTACATACAATTTACTACTATTATTATATGAATATATTTTTTTTTTCAGTTGTGCAAAATATATTATTATAGATTTTCAAAGACTGAAAATGGTTTTGTTTTTTAATATTTTCAATATTTTGTGTTATTTGTTATGTCAAGTATTAAATATTCTTATATTCTATAAACATATTAAATTGCTTAGTTTATCATTAAAAACTTAAAAAAAAAAATTGTTGGAAAAAAAGTGGTAAGCACATTATTTTTTATACATGACTTAGAATATAATATCCTAAGATTGAACTATTTAAAGCACTTAAAAAGTTATAATATAGTCTCTGGTGACACTTGGTAATAATATAACTATTGTTGGTGTTATTGATTATTATATTCCTTCATGTATAAAATTTTAATACATTTTAAAACTAATTAAATAAAATCTTATCGGCAAAAATAGGGGCAAGTCCTTTTCTTTCATTATGCTTAAATAGAATATTGGCTAGGACTAAAATATTGACATTATTTTATTAAAGTTACTCTCTGGTGACGTTTTGAAATAAAATAACTATTATTGGTATTTACAATATTACTTTGTGTATGATAAAAAAAATATTCAAATCAAGTAAATAAAATCTTATTAGCAACAATCGGGGCAAGTCCTTTTTTTTTTTACATTATGCTTAAATAGAGTATTGGTTAAGACTAAAATATCGATATTATTTTAATAAAGTTACTCTCTGAAACACTTTGAAATAAAATAACTATTATTGATGAAAAAAATATTAACATTTTTTTTTTTAAACGTTTTTTTTCTTTTCTGAACATTTTGATGAAATGGACTTGCCCGGTTGTTCCACTGAGCGCTTCAAATATATTATTTTTATAGTTTTTACAAAGGTATATTGATTTTTTGAACATATTTTATATTTTACCAATATTTTATACATTTAGGTACCTACCTATTGGCTAATGCTATGGATAACGAAAAAGTATGTAGAGTTTTATACAATAACGAGACCGATTCTTCCGATTTTGACAATGAAATAGATGATCCAAATTATATTAATAATTATTGTGAAAGTGAAGATTCGTTAAAAGGTGTACTAGCCTTAGATTCAGAGTCTGATGAGCATGAGGGTCAGCAACAAAATATATATTCTAGACCAACAATTATTGAGGCTTCAGATGATGATGACAATCTTTGTACAATTGAAGATATTGAAGATGTTGATGAGGGGGTCATTAAAAAAGGTAAAAAAAGAATCATAAATAAACATTTATGGGCTCAAAATGTTGCTAAAAGACTTAAAGCTACAGGTGTTGAGCATGTTTCTTTAAAAAAAAAATTGGTACCTATGAGAGTGACTGGTCCTGATTGCATGTGTAAGATGTCATGCTTTGCTAAAATAAAATTCCAGATGAAGAAAAACAATATTTGATTTCTTATTTTAATTCAATTGCTGATAAATCAAAACAGGACACTTATTTGGCTGGTTTAATTGAAACACACAAGGTACAGCGTCACCGAAGTAGACTTGGAGAGAGACCACCTAAAACTTGTTCTGCTAAATATAAAGTTAAATTTAATTCAACTACTATATATATTTGTAGAAAAGCATTTGGATCAATATTTGGTGTAAGTAAACATGTTACTGATAGAATTGTTCAGAAAGTAAAAAACAATGATTTTAGTCCTGAAGATGGTAGAGGGAAACACAATAACCGTCCAAATGTACATTCACAATTGATTTGCTCTCAAATTGACACTCACATTAATAGTTTCCCTGCTAGACAATCACATTACAGTAGACTTAAAAATGGGGATACTAAATATCTATCATCAGACCTTTCAGTAGCTTCAATATACAGATTATATTTACAAAAATATGAGCCTATTTACTGGGCAGCTTACTCTAAGGGTGAAGCTGGCATTTCAAAACCAATAATCAAGTATTGTTATTTTGCTAATTACTTTGCTACAAATTTTAAAATTTCTTTTGCTTACCCAAGATCTGATACATGTCAAACTTGCGACAAACTAAAAAATGTTATTGATGTTGAATTAAATGAAGAAAAAAAAAAGCAATTTCAATTAGAACGAGATCTACATATTCGAAAGGCTGAGGTTTTTTATAAAGATTTAAAGAAGTTAACTGTAGAGGCTAAAACCAATGATACTGTTGAAGTCATCTCATTTGATTACCAGCAAAATTTGCCTTTGCCACATATCCCAGCTGGTGATGTGTTTTATAAGAGGCAGTTGTGGTTATATAACTTCTGTATCTACTCATCAAAAACTGGTAAGTCTTACTATTTTATGTATAACGAAACTGTTGCCAAAAAAGGTCTAAATGAAGTCATTAGCTTTTTGAATTATTTTATTAATAATATACTAAGCAAGTCAGTCACACAATTATATTTATTCTCAGATAATTGTAGTGCACAAAACAAAAATAAAGTCTTATTTCAATACCTTTCAGCTGTAGTGAATACACCGACTAATAAATTAATAAACATAAAACATAGGTATCCAGAACCAGGACACAGTTTTCTACCATGTGACCGCTGTTTTGGACACATTGAAAAAAATAGACGTAAGGTTGAAAGAGTATATTTACCTCAGGGATATGAAGACCTTGTAAGGAGTACCAACAGCAGATTTAACATCATACAAGTAACTCAAGACATGATATATAACTTTAATGCCTATTTATCACCATTATGCAAAAAAGTAATAACCAATACAAATAAAACAAAATTTACAGTGATGGCTTATCGTTATTTGGAATATAGAGACGCAGGACTTTTTTGCAGTGTTTCAGCAAATGGCATCTCAAAAGAATATTATAAATTAGAAAAAAGTGGACAAAAACTAGTTTTAGGGGATGACATTACAAAATTGTATAAGGAGGAACCAATAAAAATTAGATGATGTACAGCAGCTAGCTACCAAATATGTTCCAAAAGAACATCAATGGTTCTATTTAAATTTAAAGATAGAAGATAAAACTACTACAGCTATAGATTCTGATTATGACTAGGTTTATGTAATATATTTTATTTAAATAATATTAATTTATTACTATTGCTATTTATATTATTATAGATTTTTAAAGGCTAATAATGGTCATGTTTTTTAATATTTTGTATTATTTTTTTTGTTATGTGAAGTATTACATATTATTATGTATCAAGGTTATGTTTCTCTAAATATTTTATCTACTTATCTATATTATAACTAGGTGATGTAATATATTTCATTGAAATAATATTTTTACATACAATTTACTACTATTATTATATGAATATATTTTTTTTTTCAGTTGTGCAAAATATATTATTATAGATTTTCAAAGACTGAAAATGGTTATGTTTTTTAATATTTTGTATTATTTTTTTGTTATGTGAAGTATTACATATTATTATATATCAAGGTTATGTTTCTCTAAATATTTTATTTACTTATCTATATTATAACTAGGTGATGTTATATATTTCATTGAAATAATATTTTTACATACAATTTACTACTATTATTATATGAATATATTTTTTTTTTCAGTTGTGCAAAATATATTATTATCGATTTTCAAAGACTGAAAATGGTTGTGTTTTTTAATATTTTCAATATTTTGTGTTATTTGTTATGTCAAGTATTAAATATTCTTATATTCTATAAACATATTAAATTGCTTAGTTTATCATTAAAAACTTAAAAAAAAAAATTGTTGGAAAAAAAGTGGTAAGCACATTATTTTTTATACATGACTTAGA
>JANEHU010000269.1:0-43045 GCA_027563435.1 Nasonovia ribisnigri | reverse complement strand
TTTTGAAAATTCTTATCGCTTCACTATATCAATCGGTACGATTGACAAAAAACACGTCTGAATTCTTATGTTGCGCGTGTGTTAGACAAAGACAGGAAATCACTGCCACCGATCAACTTTATACCATACCGAGACAGTGAATAGTGTATACTGTATAACTACAAGTATTTCGTATGATAGTTGCACATTAATTTAATTTAATTACATTTAATTAATAATATTTTACATAAATCAACTTAATTTCAAAATCCCTAGCTTCCAGTAACAAACTACTTATATTTTTTTTTATATATAGGCTGACAGACCGTCTTTGATCAGAATCGTTGTTCGTATACGGTATACAAAATATACAATGATATGATAATATTATTATCATTAAATTCAAATTTAACACATCTATTACAGTGACAAACATGACACTTCCTATAATAGTATAATGTATGATGTGCCTACAGGGTACAGCAGACTGGTACTCACATGTAGTTTTATACTTAATTTTAGCCGATCACTATAGGTACATACCCATAAGTTATAACCTATGTTTACATCTGAAATACTGAAACAAAATTTACATATTGAATTAAAAACTAAGAAACTGAGGAATTTTAGCTCTTTTGCGTGTATCTAGCTATTGATAAATATTAAGTAGGTATTTGAGGTAATGGATGTGTTGTAAGTTGTAACTGATAATTTATAATATTGATACTATTTTTTTTTTATAGTATATATTTGTAGACTCATACTCAGTGTTGTAAAGTATTTGAGTAAAGGTATTCAAATACTTTTTTCCGTATTGAATACTTTTTTAATACTTTTTAACTTTAAGTATTTGAAATACTTTTTTTTACTATTGAATACTATTTTATTGAATACCTATTTTTAATTCTTAATTTATTTCTACTTATAATTATTCTTGTTAAATAAAAACACACAGACAATTTGGTATCAGTTTTATGGTTAAAAAAAAAAGGTAAAAAAAAGTAACGTTATTTATAACAGTCTACTTTATTAATGAAAAAGTAATGTAACGTGATAAAAATAATTTTAGGTATTGCAAATGTACCTAATTAAAATAAAAATATTTAAAGTAACGAGTAATGTAAATATTCATTACTTTTTAAAAGTAATTTACCCAAGAGTTAAGACTTAAGAGACATGAGTACAATATTAATTATTATTGTGGTATATATCATAGACCTTATACTAGTATAATGGTATATATTGTGATAGTGTGATACCAGATTATTATATGATATGAGGTAGTTGGCATTGGGCAAGACGTAGTTTGTCCCAAATAAACTATGTTCCACAAAAAAGTTATTCCAACAGACTTTGTTCCGCAAAACATTTGTTCCATTGGACTTTTGTTCCATAAAATATCTGTTTCCATCTACTTTTGTTCCGATGGACTTTTGTTCCATGAATATTTATTCCACAGAACACTTGTTCCACGTTTGGAACAAATGTTTTTTGGAACAAATATTCATGGGACAAAGTGTATTGGTATAAATGGTTTATGGAAAAAAAGTCCATGTGAACAAATGTTTTGCGGAACAAAATTCCATCGGAACAAATATTTTGTGGAACAAAAGGTAAAATTTGGACCTTAATTAATTTGGAACAAATATATCGTGGAACAAAGGTTTTGTGGAACAAAAGGTAGTGATCCCTAATATTTAAGGTATATCCACGGTTGTAGATAGAATAGATAGATAATAGATTCTATCTACAACCGTGGGTATATCTTAAATCGTGGTCATGACTTGTGCCTTGTAGGCTGTGACCACGGTTTAAGATATACCTTAAATACATATAATATATGTATATAAGGTATATCTTAAACCGTGGCTGTGACCATCGCCCATCAATCCATCATAGACCTGCACCATAGAACAATATACCTGCACACAGGTGGAGCATAGACCTATAAAAGAAAATAAATCTTTTCTATAAATCTTTTATAGGTCTATGAGGTGGAGCACAATACATGAGGTGGATACATTTAGTATACCTTAAATCGTGAGGTGGAGCAAGGACTATGATAAGGGATAACCGTGATCTTTATATAGTTTGTAACATCTTTGGGACAATGTCAACGTTATCAAATATAAACAAACATTTTTAAAATTATCATTATTATTTATTTTACATTTGCTGGTGAAATCACTGAAATCTCAAGTGGATAGGTATTAAATATTAATGTAAAATAGTGAAATCTGAAATAGTGAATTCAGACAATTCAGTAGTCACTAGTCAGTACTTGCCTATATACTTATTTATGGTACTTGATGTGATTATTACAGTTTGTGTACCATCAAAATAACATTAAAATCATCTCGTCACTTGTAAGTATTTTTCTCAATTTTATTATTTCACTGAAATATAGGTATATGAATACATTTGTATGCTATGAGTTTACAAATTGTACATAATTTTATGTATGTCCCTGGCCATTTGGAAAATTCGTCAATTTTTCTTAAAATATGTAATCCCTTTAAGACAAAACACAAACTGTTTTGTCTTAATACTATCTACCTATTGATTTTATTGTTTTACCACTTGACAGTGTGCGGTTTGAAAATAATCATCTTATACCAACCTCATTATTTTATAATATTTATAGGTATTATAATACCTATTTTTATTTATTTGAACAGTTAAAAATATTGTTTGTAGCTTGAACTGCTTAAGTGCACCAACAAGTGAACAAACCAACAACTTTAATTAGTAGTCTAAAGTAATATAATTTTTAATAATTTAAGTAGTTCATAAAAATCCTATTTACCAATTGTCTAACCAGTAAGGTTTCAATCAGCCGACTTAATAAAAAAATTAAAAAAATTATTCCAATCCTATTAGTCAACATCATTTAGTCAACATTAATTTCATTCACTTAGACTTGAATATTAAAAGTAGAAAAGTAATTAAAATTGTTATATTAATTTCTAATAGTTAAGTTTTATTACAAATATGCAAATAATCCAACTATAGTTCCTACAGAAAATTGAGATCTTGCAGGTTTTTGTACTCAAATTTATAAAATACTAAAGTTAGCTTAAAATATAAAATATGTGGAAAACATGTAACTATACAGAACATTGAATATTAATACACATAGTTTATATATAGTACATTTTTTGTTTCAGTTATATAGGTAATTTCTTAATTTCCTAATTTTGATAACATTTTTGCAATTAAAATAATTTTTAATTTTTAATTTAAATACATATTTTCATTATACTGAATGTAATAATCATACAAATTGAGACTTAAAAGTTAAGGGTGAAGAAAAAAAAAAATATTTCTTTTGATTTTTATTTTATACAATGAAGTATTATGTGATTTATTTTTTATTAAATACATAATAAAAGGCAACACCATATCTGAAGAGAAGGATTACCCATGGGGTCCTTTCCCAACCAACATGTCTTTAACATTTATTAAAATTGTAATAATTCTTGTTTTTGTCAAATTTTAAACCAAATGTCATAACTTATATTCAGTAAATTACAGTATGCACCTATAAATTTTTGTACTCCCTCAAAAAAATATCTAGATATGATCTTGATAAAAAGGAATTATTAAGAGGACGCTACACCCGCCGCACGTGTTGTCTCCATCATACAAATGTAAAACATAGCAAAAACTGTTTTACCTGCGAAAGAGAACTAAAAGGGCTATAGTCATAACTAAAAAATAAAATGTACACCACATAAAATAGAGAATTTTTGCTTTGAACCATCATTTATATTTTTTCGATATCTAAACTACAAAAAAAATTTGAAAAATAATGGATTTTGAAACAGTATGTTCTTTTTTGTATAAGAAATATAAATAAAAATAAAAACCATAATTCAATGTTTTCATCAATATTGTATATCAATTTGGAGTAATTACTATCACTTAAACCTGAGTGGTTCTATCCAGTGGCAAAACAGTTTTTATATACATTTGTTAAGGTGGGATCCCATGACTCGTGTATTTGACTAATATTTGGTATTCGTGAATACTCGCCAAGTAGTGGGAATGGGAGTACTTGTACGAATATTCGGTATTCGGTATTTGTTATTCGCCACCTTCCCGTGGATTGTGGGTATAACTTGTCAATTATTTGAGTATTCGTGGATATTCGTCAAATACACGAGTCGTGGAATCCCGCCTTAATAGAGAGCACACGTGCGGGTGTAGGGTCCTCCTAAAAGTAAAACATAGTTTGTATAAGTAGTATTACTAATATTAATATATAAATTTAAAGAAAATTATAAAATAAAGATGGTGGTGACTGGCCGATGACAATCTTTGAGATAATATATAATATTTTATTCATTATAGACAAGAGTTAACTAGTGAAGTAAAACATGGTTAAAAAGAGGAAAAGTGTACTAAAATCTTCAACACAGGTTGTTGATTCACCAATGAAAGAACCAAGAATTATAAGTAATTATGAAAATTATATATGAGTTATTAAATTATATTTAATTAAAACCTATTTCTATTTTAGGAGGTAATCATTTAGAAAAGGCTCGCAACAGTCTAAATGAAGCTCTTGATGTTATTGCAAAGAAGGAGCAAAACAAAGCCGATGATGTGCCTGACAATGATGTATTAATTGTGTAAGTATACTTAAACAATTTTAATACTAAATGGTTACACTAATTTCTGTATTCCTGCAACTGGATGAAGAACAGTCACCATCTAAAGTTATTCTTATATGAGAGAGGTATAAAATAACAATTTCCTTGTATTTTTAGAGAAGAAAATGATACAAATAAGCGAATAAAAATAAATGAATCCAAGCAAGAAGTTAAAGATTCATTGGTATTAAAATTACGAGATCGCAGCATTGATTTAGCTTCTTTTACTAATAATTCAGCAATGTACTCTATATGTCGAGCTTGGATAAAAAATGACCCATTATCAACAAGGTGAAAACAAATGTGCTTCATTTTTAAAGTTAGATGGTTAATAACCATTTTTTTTAACTTTAGACAAGTAAAAAGTAAGAAATCTGAAAATTTGGAACGTTCTCTCAAAAATGATAATGAATCATCTACAATTGAAGATTATGTTTATAAATTGCCACCTCCTAAAAGCAGACCTGAAGATGAGACTGATATAATTTACAGAATACCTATAAATTTACCTAAGGATGTAGTAACCAAAATGGATATTAAAAATGTAAGTTAATCTATTATTATGTACGCGCACACACTTAAATCACCCTAACCCTCTCATTTCTAATCTCTCCTCTGCCACCCAACAATCCTCCTCGCCGTCTAAAACGTAACTGGTCACGTGATTTACTTAGTTAATCAAAAAAAATCTATTATTATAATTTATATTTTCCTTTGTTTTTGTTATTAAATATTATTTACTGATATTAACTCATGATATTATCTATAAACAATTTATAGAAAAAACTTGAATCCCATAGTATATATTATTAAATTATTTAAATTAATAAAGGTTAATGAAATATACTTATATTTTTTTAAAAACTTTGTAAAGTTTGTAGTTATCTAAACACAGATGTTTTAATTAAATAATTCACTTTTTAGAATATTAAGGAAGTTCCAACTGTAAGTGAATTACTTAATGAGCACAGAAAAAGATGGGGTTGTATACGACAGCAGTGGATTAAATTCAGTAACGAAAATGAATCCCGCTACTCTATGTCAAAAAGCATTTTGAATGCAATGTTAAACAAGTAATTTATATACTTTATTATTTGTTTTTAATCATTAATATGTCTGTGGCTTGGTACAAGACGGGCCAATACCTATTACATGTTGAGAAATTTGAGATTATTTGACCAATGTCATTAATATTTGATTAATATATTACTTGTGTTAAAACAGCCAATTCAACTTAGAGGACACTACACCCACATGTGTTGCCTCCATCTTACAAATACTATACATAAAATAGTAAATTTTATGTTCTGAATAATCCATTGAACTCTGTTATGTTTAATATTAGAGTGAATTGACCTATTATAAAATATAAAAGTAAGAATATCATCAGTGAATCACAAAGGTTTTTTTTTTTTTTTACTCACATTAAAATGAAAATACAAATAAAAAAATTTGAAAAGATACACAATATTCTTACTGCTCAATTTGATAAAAAGTCGATTCACTCTAATATCAAACACTATAAAAAAGTTAAATGGATTATTCAGAATGTAAAATATGCTATGTTATTGGTTTGTAAGACAGAACACATGCAGGTAAAGTGTTGTTTTATATTAATTCATTAGCCTTTTCGAAATCAATCAACTAGGTTAATAAATATGAGTAAATAACACTAAGTGCAATGTTCATTTTAGATTCTGAGCGAAGCGATGAATGTATTGGTTTTACAATGATGTGTGTTTTTTTTTTTATTTTTTTTTCATTTTTTTTTAAATTTTTTTTTGTGTCTGTCATCACGTTTTGGGACAGTAAAAGTGCTTAGATTTTCTTCAATAGTACCTTTTCTGATAGGAAAGTGAATCTAGTTGGTACTTTGGGGGGGTCAAAAGTTAAAATTTCCTAGTAGTTTTCATGAGCGCCGTGAAACACAAATGAAAAATTAAGGGAAAAACGGGAATTTTTACGGAAAACCAATTTTCGACAAAATCGATTTTGGTTTTTGGTATAACTCTAAAAGAAATGACCGTAGAGACATGCAATTTTGACCGAATGTTTATATAAGCATTTTCTATACACCATATCATTTTCAAAATATTCTCACTTATTTTGAGCTGTTAACGGACATTTTCAGTTTCCAATTTTTTTAGTTTTTTTTTCTATAAATGTCAATAAAATTTTATTTGTTGGGTAAAAAATCTTGAAAATTTAATAGTAGGCTTCTAATATATAGTTTCAAAGGCAGATGAAAAATATTAAAAATCTGTAGTCACAATTTTTTTTTATAGGTAATCAAAGTTCAAATTTTGACAAAATACGTAAAAATGACGAAAATGTGCAATTTATTTTGAGTTAGAAATTCATAAAAATTTTTCTTTTTAAATCTAAGGTTTGAAAATGTAATACAAGATTCCTCATAAGTTTGCCTAATTTTATCAATAAAAAAAGTTTATAAGCAAGTCATAATAAATTTTTATGAGCATTTTAAGTTCAAATTTGTACAAGATTAGATATTCACTCGATTTCTCATGTAGCGATTTTCTTATTTTGTTGCAATTCAAAAACAAATAACTGTAGATGCATGAAAATTTCACTGAATGTTTATATAAGCTATTTCTATACACCATTCAATTTTGAAAATATTTTGATTTGTTTTGAGCTGTTTACAGACATTTTTAGTTTTCAATTTTTTTAGTTTTTTTTTTTATAATTGTCAATAAAATTTTATTTGGTGGGCCAAAAAGTCTGAAAATTTAATACAAGCTTTCTTATATATTGTTACAACATCAGTTGAAAAATTTTAAAAATACATAGGCACGATTTTTTTTTATAAGCATTTAAAGTTCGAATTTTGACAAAATTTGTCAAAATCTCGAAAATTATAAATCATTGTAATTAAAAAATTATAAAATGTTCAGTTTTTATAACTAAGTGTTGAAAATTTAAAACAAAAATTCTCATAAATAAATCATACTGTAACCAAAAAATCTAAAAAATATATCAACATATTTATTTTTTACAGACATTTTAATTTCAAATTTAGACAACATTTCATATTTAAACCAAGAATAATGATTTTAGTTATTTTGATATAATTTAAAAATATTATTTGTTGGTATATGAAACTTTTAGAATATATTGTTATATTTTATATACACGCAATGGCATTTTAAAATATAATTTTTTTGAGAAAAATGAATTTAACCAACTATAGTAAATACTAATGCCTATAATACTAAAATGAATTACTTTATTCACAATAATATCATCAAATACATTTATCTTTAGTAAGATATTATAGACTGACTGACCGTCTTCGCTCAGAATCGTTTTTCTTATTCAATGATATTATATCATTGGATAAAAATCTAACACAATCCATTACAGTGACTCACTTGTAACCTACTGTACAGCAGAGCGACATACACTTACCCGCCCTTTTTTAATATTGGCTCTTCGTGCACCAAACTATGTATGTAAATAATAAAATATTTATGAAATATCTAGTAATAATGACAACTAAAAGCCATAAAGGTATTTTATTGCTAACTATTTTCAACATTTATGCTGAAATTAGAATTGAATTACATTGTTTAAAATCAATACAATGTAATAATTATATTTCTATTATAGATTCTGAGAGGAGCAATAAATATTAAAAATACTTAGGCACAATTTTTTTTCTGAGCGTATACATTTTCAAATTTTGACAACATTTATCAGATTTTCAAAAATTATCAATTATTGTAATAAAAAAATATATTAACACAAGTATTTTTACAGACATTTTAAACTCAAATTTGGACAAAATAACATATTAAAACCAAGAATAACAATTTTAGTTATTTTGTTGTAATTTAAAAATATTATTCGTGGATATATGAAACGTTTAGAATATTATTATTTTATTTTATACACACAATGACATTTTTCAGATTAATATGAATGTAGTAAACTAATACTAAAATCAATTACTTTAATCACTTTAATCATTTATATAATAAAATCTACCCAATTAGTAATATTAGGGACTGACCGTCTTTGCTCAGAACCGTGTTTCGTATACAATGATTTTATATGATTTAATTCAAATTTAACATAATCTATTACAGTGACTCACTTGTAACCTACTGTACAGGCAGAGCGACATCCATTTACCCACTTTTTTTGTATTCAATTTTGACTGTATATATTTATGTTACAGAGATAATAATGTTTAGTACCGTCAATATACAAATCTTCAAGAATATAATATTTTTATCCATTTTTTCTTTTTAGTTAAGTTTTATGTTTATATTGTATAATGTATTATAAAATTATACAACAAAATTAGTTTTATCGCATTGAAGATTGTATATTGGAAATTTAACTATGTTTATTTTCTTCATAAATTTAATTTAAATTGTAAGTATTGTCAAGTAACAATATTATTTTAGTATGGTTCTTAACAGTTTTAATATTGTAACATATTGAGAAATTATCATTTATCAACCATAATATTGTGGATGTAAAAATCACATAAAAATGACTTTAATAAACAATTTTGCTATACGATGTGCATATATTATTTCAAGCATAATTTTAGTTATAAAATAGATACATAATAATTAATAAGTAATAACTTTAATTAGTACATCTATGTTATACCTTTGTGAATGGTTTGTATTTTTACATAAATAATAGAATGTGTATAATGTATATGTATAAGTTGATTATAATACCATATCCTAGTATTTTTTCTTTGTACACAATGATATTGTGATTTAAATAATTTGTTATAGTAGGTATTATTTTTTATATACTATTATACTATTATTTTAATATGACATTAATTTGTGTTTTATAATATGAGATTATGGATGTAATTAAGATTTAATAGTTATAGCGCCTGATATTCTAGAAAACCTAAGTTCAAACCATCGAGGGGGAAGCATATCTCCCCATACCCATCATCAAAAGTACCACTAGAGTTTAGTTGTTGCAGGGTGTCCCATGTGTTGTGGACCACATGGTTGGGGGCTCGGCCCCCTTACCGCATCGGGGTGAGAAATACTCCACCTGTGGGAGAAGAGGAGACCCCTCAGAGTCTGGGGGGAAGAGTTGAGTGAGTGCAGATCCAAACTGTATAACAGGTGACCTAACCTATAGTTTGACAAGTATAGTCGCTTCTACACTTGTTTCCAGTCACTAGTTTATATAATTGTCACACTATAACTGGTAAGGTTACAAAGGGGTTTGCAGGACCTCAAGTTTTGTGACCAGACCTGTTGTCTACAATAAAAATAACTAAACTCATCTACAATTACTGAAAATTAAATACCTATAAATGCATTTTT
Source organism: Nasonovia ribisnigri (assembly GCA_027563435.1). Taxonomy (NCBI): domain Eukaryota; kingdom Metazoa; phylum Arthropoda; class Insecta; order Hemiptera; family Aphididae; genus Nasonovia; species Nasonovia ribisnigri. The sequence continues at coordinate 33,078 of JANEHU010000269.1, read as the reverse complement.
TAAGCAATTTATTAATCTAAATAATAAGTATTTTAATATTTATATTAATTAACTTTCAGAAAATAGTAAATACTTTTTATCACAACATCATCAGAAGTGACTAAAATTTCTTTGTGTAGAACACGAAAATGAAATGGTTACTTCCATAGTATATTTCTACATTACAATGCAGATGAAGCAATACACTAGAAATCTGAACAGAGGAACCACAAAACTAAGTTCTAAGAAAAAGAAAATGTCAACACTTAATTCATTAATGCCATGTTGACCATACCAATTTTATACTTTTGAATAATAAGAACAATTTTACTATTATTAATTAATAAATAATTGATAATTTAACAGAAAAATGAATGTATTAAATCTTCGACCGTATAAACTAAGTATAAACTTAGTTTTTATGGTCGAAGTATTAAATAATAAATATTAATTATTATTTATTGGTTTGCCACTGATTTGTTAAAAATAGAAACGTTATTTATTGCCACCAGGTAGCGCTGAAGCTCAAAAAGGAAGATAGATCCCTACGGTTAGGTACAGCCGCTAAAAGTATACCTTTTTCTGACCGCGTTATCGTGATCGTTACCAGTCCCGTATATGGTATATCTTACGAATTAATCTTAGTCCGTGGTGACGAGTGACGACCATAGTCCATAATGACGGACGATAAAAATGTCCCGTGCCAAGTTTTACAAAGGGGAGAAATATTTGTGATTTTATTATGATAATATTTAGATTAATTAATTAACGTGTCTCGAAGTAGTTTGTCTAATTGTCTAGATCAATTATTAAAAATGGGTTAAATTTAAAATTAAAGCATATAAATTCAATTGAATAATTTAAAAATAAACGCTTATCCATATTCCTTATCAACCGGTTGATAAGGTTTTAGTTTGATAAAAAAAATCTTTTCCAATAATTAACCATTAACCTACTTACACAGAATATTAGTATATAACTACCTTAGAAAAAAGAAGTCCTAGTGGCCAATGCCTATAGTACCATTGTTATGTGCTAGTACCTACCTCTCTGTATATTATTATTTAATAGGTTTTTTTATTTCTAGTGAATCACTATAGGTACCAAACAACTTACACAACTAATTATTATACCGACATATATCTACATTTGGTCATCATTTCATAAGGTTCGTATTTCATTTTGTTACATAACGTACGCAATATACTTTTAGTCATAATTTGAAATTGTTTTCAGTTTCCATAAATCGTCGCCCTAAACTTTAGGTCCTAGAGTGACTTCGTATTCGCGTTTGAAAATTTACCATTATATTGGACATCATGTTTAGAAAATTCGCATCTGCGGTTTCAACAGTAAGCAAAAGTTTTTAATTTTAGAATCTACGTACCTTCTAAGTACTATTTTTGTGTTAACACAATGTTTGTAGTTGTTGAGAGTACCTAGGGGGTGAGTATTGCTGAAGTCAATTATTTTCTCTGTTACATAATATGATGTTATTATGTTGTTATGAATCATTAGATCAAAGTCAATTGGCATTCCAAACCAATTTCGTTGTATTTTACTCATGAATTTCAGAATCGTTAAATTAATCATGATCCGTCGATAGGTCACCTAAATCCTGATATAGACTATGAGTTTTGAAATTGTTAAAAAAATATCATATTTTAATCTTGAGAAGTTTAACGTTGCTGCAGTGTATGTTGTTTTTCAAGAGTTACCAACTTCTAGCCTTTGTTAAACAGTCACAAATGTGTACAGAAATCACATATCTGGCTCATGTTTATTACTAATTTTATGAGAAGTTCCTTTATGAAATAAGTTCCTACACTACTAAAAAAATTTTAAAAATTGGTTTTTACATTTTTAGTTAATTTAAATTGAAGGTCTGACTATTGCCAAAAATGGTTTGACACTTAAACACGTCTATGCTAATAGTATTAGGTTAGACTTGCTTTTTAAACTGACTGTGGTTCATAAAAAAAAAATATTTAAAGTAATTTGTAGTACCTATTAGAAAATAGAAAGAGATTAAACTGTTAATTTGTTCTAATTATTTATTTATTTCAGGTTCGCTTAGCACATCAACATTTCCAGAACATTCCAAAGTTTAAACAAATTGCAATTACTAATTCAGTTACACGATCATTTTGTAAGCATGAATCGTATTGTATAAATATTATATAGTAATCTAATTTTTTTGAGTTTCAGATGTATATAATTTTTATTTTAGCATTTGTTACTCATTAAAAATGATTGCTCAACAGTTACATAACTATCATTATTTTTCTTGTCATTTAGTACTAAATTTGGTTCGATAATTTTGTTTATAACTGTCAGAATAGTTAGGTAATGGTTTATGTCAGTGGTTTCAAACTCAAATTAACAACAGGACATATATTTATACATCAATGCAGGGTTTGCTTGCAAAATTTGCAAAATATTGTCTTAGATTTTTTTTTTTTTATGTTTATAAAATTTATAATTTATATAGATATAACGATTTGTGAGTTATTCATATGGCACATAGACTAAGTACTTAGTACACTATAACTACACTTAACAGAAATGGTTCACATAATTCAATGTTTTTTATTGTCTTGCAATTACTTAAAATTATCTTATCGGTAATTACTAATTAGGGATTGATTACTAACGAGGCTTGTAAAAATAAAACATTACAAATGTTAAATAATATTATATTGATAAATGATAATTATTGATTTTTATCGCTTAATAATAATGAGAAATATTACAAACTTGTTGAACTATTGCGTACTACATCAAAAGGGTTTGCAGGCTGCATGTTTGAGACCACTGGCTTATTTAGTTATGTTGAGATGAAATTGTAAATAAATCAGGTTAATAAAATGTAATTATGCGAGATAGTCTGTTGATAACCTAAAAAATTACTAAAAATCCATTAATGCCCTAAAAAATATTAAAAAAATTCCTGGCAAAGTAATATAAATATGAATTGAAAAATTGGGACATTAACATTTTTAGTTAAATTTACAGTTAGATAAATATATGAAATTACTTATTACAAATTTAACAATAATTTATTATTAAATTGTGTTATTTATTGCAAATGACTACTCTGCTATGGAACTGCACTATAGTCATTGCGGTTAACAACTTTACTATTCTGCGAGCACTATATGTCACCGCTGGTCACAGCAATCGGCCGTTGCCTTGGAAATTGTACCTTAATCTGTATCGATACAGGATAAATTTAATATATAATTATAATGAAATTATTTTTTAAAATCCAAAATTTGATAAAAATGCCCTACAGTGTACTTAAACATAAACATCCTATCATCCTATCATAAACATCTCTATTAATTATTTATCAGAATGCTGATTGTCCATTATAAATTATAATAAACCAAATAATGTAAAGTAAAGGTCTATTAGTTGATCATATGGATTTATATTCTCATAAAATATGAATCAGTATTATGGTATTTATTTATAAGTAGTTTGGTTTTAATAATTATATCTGAAAGTTTACTCTAATTTAAAGTTATTATTATTTAAGATTATCTAATAAATTATTTTAATGAATTATATTTATTGTTTCTTAGCTTCATCTCCAGTGTCTTATGTTAAGGTACAAGAACCAGCTCCCAAATTTGAGGGTAAAGCAATTATTGATGGACAAATAAAAGATATAAAACTATCAGATTTTTCAGGAAAATACTTGGTTTTATTTTTTTATCCCTTGGATTTGTAAGTCATATTTATTATAATAAATCAAAAATATAGTAATTATTTTTATGATTTTATTCCAGTACATTTGTTTGTCCAACTGAATTAGTGTCATTTAGTGATCACATTGATGAATTTAAAAAAATTGGTGTAAATATAGTTGGATGTTCGTGTGATTCACATTTTTCACATTTAGCATTTGTGAACACCCCTCGAAAGGTTGTTTGCATTATATATATAAAAACTAATTTTATTCATATTCATCTATTTATTTGTTATAGCATGGTGGTTTGGGTGGTCTGTGTTATCCACTATTATCAGATTATAAAAAGGAAATTGCCAGAGCCTATGATGTTCTTATTGAACCTGACGGCATACCACTCCGTGGTCTTTTTATTATAGACCCTAAAGTAAAATAATAAATATTTTTATTCCTCATGAAATATATTTAAATTTGACCTTGTAATTTCAGGGAGTAATAAGACAAATTACCATTAATGATCTGCCAGTAGGACGTTGTGTAGATGAAGTTCTAAGACTTGTTCAAGCTTTCCAATTTGTTGACAAACATGGAGAAGGTAACAACTGTTTTAAATTATAATTAACTTTATTATTATTATTATTATTATTTAAATATGATTTTATGATTTAGTTTGTCCAATGAACTGGAAGCCAAATAGTCCAACTATTAAACCAGATCCAAATCTTTCAAAGGAATATTTTGGTAAAGTTAACAAGTGAATTATAGTCCAATACTGAAAGTACTCAAAAATAATTTAAAGTATTTAATAATTAAAATGAATATTATCTTAAAATAAATTATCATTGATTAATAATACTTCACTTAATTTGTTTACACTTTAATGCCCGGTGGTTTGCATGAACAATCACTCAACATATTTTAATAAATTAATAATGAGCCAACAGTCAATTAAACATGATTTATGCTCTGTCCAGTGTGAGAATGCGCCAATTTTGTTTATCTCCCCCCTAATAACAAAACTGGTTATCGTACGGCAGGGTGTTGAGTAGGATGCGCAAAAAAACAGATTTTTGTTGACCTGCGGCGCGTACTCTGGACAGAGTATAGTTGCCCATTCATTTTTAGTAAACCTGGCATTTGATTATTGTAAATGTGCACCACATGAATTAAATACTTTAAAAGTAACTGGCAAGTGGTTATTTTAATGTGTTAAATAAATACTAAGTTTGCAACTATGACAAAATGTGTGTTATATCTTACAGCCAATACCCAGTCAGTATATTGCCAAATTGTATTTAAATAGATACATGTACTAAATTAAGTATATACTGCAGTAAAAGTATTTAATGTGTTTAGTCTTAACCATGAACACGGTAACTGAGTGTACTGGTTACATACTGCGTTGAACTGTAAGAACTAGGAATTGTTTACTGTTTTGTAACATCACCCCTCGACTACATTTTTGTAAACGATTTATTTACTAAGTCCCTCAAAATATGTTGTCATATTTTGTTTCATATTATTATTAGATGCATGACTAAAATGGAGAGTGTGTTAACCCTACCCCCACTCCTCAATTTATATTTAACATTAAAACATTTACTCAAAAAAAGTCCTGATGGAAGATACCTTTAATCCTGGTTTATACAACACTGGGTTTGGCTTTCTATCGATGATATCTGTCAACGGCTACGTACCAATATGTAATGTATTTAAATATAGATTATTTAGTAGGTAACAACTATTCTTACTAAATGTGCTAATTCAACAATATAATTTTATTAAATAGAATTCACAACAAAATATGTAGACACAAATAATTAATTTTTTTTAAAAAAAAACTATGATAATATAACAAAACTTATGATCTTGAATAGGTGTTATAACAGAATATTAAAAAAAATTAAAATATATATAATAACAAAATATTTAAAGAAAACAATGAATAAATAGGCAAACATCAGAGGCCAGAGTATAATAGAAATGGTAAGTCAGGTAATAATTGTGGTAAGATTTAAAATAACACTAATAGATACAACAAAATATCGTAATTATTACTTTGATTAAAATTAATTCTAAGATAAGTAAACTTTGAAAATTATTTTAAAATTAATTATCCAACAGCTGAGTGCAAATCATAATATGATTCATAATAAGTGTGATAACAATAAAAAAAATTGTACTTAAGATATAAGGTAAGTAAAACATATTGAATGATAATTTATTTTAAATAAGAAATATATACAAACATGGACATCCATATAATTATGTGTAATGTATAGAGTGTGCATATTTAGTAGGGAGGAATCAAAGGACGTCCATTCCCAATGTCAAACCAGGTTAATATATTATAATTTATTATAAACATGGAAAAAAATATTTTATATTTATAGATATATGTAAAAAAAAATTGTAATCAGTTCATTTTATTTCTCAAAAAAACACGTAATTTAGGTACCTACCCACATTTAATATGTATAGTATTTTAAAATTCATTCCTCAAATGTATCATGTAGTACTATAAAATCTAACATCCTTAATTAAATTTTTCAGACATGTTTAAATTGAGATATGTGTTAAGTATACTATTATAATGTTTGATATCATGATCAGTGATTATAAAATAAATTAAAAATTGATAGTCCTATCAAATATAGATCTAATTTTAATCTTTCAGTTATAATAGATAAAGTATTATATTAATTTTAAATGATGAATTACCTTGAAATTAAAAGTAGGTACCTAATGTTTTATCTGTAAGTTAGGTTAGGTTTTATTACCTGTACATAAATTAAGCTTATTTTGGATAGAAAAAAATCCATGTAAATTATAAAAAATACAATAATTCTTTACATAATGGTTAAAATTTAGAATAAGAAATTAGTTCAGTAAATTTTGTAAGCTAAAAATATAATAATATTAATAAATCATAGGTTTTAATAAAAATTTAACAGTTTAATCAAAATATTAAAGGTCAAATGTCTTTAGACAGTCAGGTCATAATGTAATAATAATGGTAATAGAGACATTTGATATCTACTAGTCAATGAAAAATTATTAAAAATATGATTAGAATGAAATATTAAAAAGAATATTTTAGAAATAAAAACAGCAGTATAGCACCATTACATAGCACAATACTCTATATATTATTTTTTAAGTAATGGGGTCATAGAAAAAAATTGTTTTTTTTATTACAAATAGGTACAACATAACACATGCTATATAATAATGTATATTGTAATTTAATGAAGTTAAATATTCTAATGTTTAAATAATATAGAGTGTTATTTTACAATTAACATCACAAATAACAACAATGCATAAAACATTTTAACATAATTTTAATCACAACATATATGGTTTTTTTTTTTATTTAATTTAAAGTAAATAATATGAAACAGTCTTATAACAAAACCTACTTAATAAAATATGAATCTTAATTATTATTCATATATTTTGAAATGTAAGCACTCCTTCGTATGGCTTAAAAATAAAAGTAATATTAAGATTATTTGAAATAGAAATTGGTAAGATCCAAGTTTTTTGGCAATATACTGATTGATTCTTTTAACAGTAAACACTCATTAATGATAAATCATTTTCTCAAAAAGTATAAACATTAAAAAAACAATTGTTTCTACATAATTTGAATTCAAAACAAAACAGAATATTTTTTATGTAGAATTATTTTTCATTGAAATATAATATTGTTCTTAAAAATGTTGTTTTATAATAACTTAAGTTTATGTAAATTTTTTCATAAGTATTAATGTGGTTTGAGATAATGAGTATAAGATTGGAAAAAGAATTAACTTGTATATAAAACATAGATAAATAATCATAGAAATAAGAAGATGAATAAAACCAGCGAAGTAAAATTATATGCTAAATTGTTATGACAGTCTGTCACATAATAGAGTAAGATATGAAATATGTATAATGTTATAGTACCTATATTATATTATATAATATTTATCATCAAAATCACAGAAAATACAAGAATTTCACTTCATCAATTCATATTTTAAACACTGTACATATCTTTTTCTTTTAACTAAATTAACAATGAACCAGAAAAGGTTTTAAGCTATAATATTGAAAACATAATAGCAGCATCATTATTTCTACAAATAGTTAAAGGTATGGTTGTCTCAGTTCAAACCAGTATTAAAAGTTTAATAAAACAAGCATGCATACCAATCAAATTTACATATAACACACAGGATTAATGGAGACACAAAATTAATTCATAAAACACAAATGTACTGAGATTTCACCTTTCTCTTAGTTATAAGATATTTATATAAACATAAGATATGCATAAGAAAAAATTAAAGGAAAATATTGCAACCAATGTAGGTATAAAAAAATCTTTAATTGTTGATACCACAATAAAGTCACATTTGAAAATTGTAAGCATCAAGTAATAAGGACAATTACTTATCAATGAATAGAAATTTATATGGATGTTATTACTTGAATTACTTTTAACCTTCAATAATTTTGTTTTTGAGATCATGGAGAATATGACATTTAATAATCAGATACTGCACCCATGTTTTCAAGCTTATACTACTATATAAAAAATATATCAAATAACAATAACACGAAACAACAATATAAATACAAAACCTTGTTTTATAACAGTCATACTGGTGATCTATCATTCGTGCAAGTAAAGCACCAACACGTACGCTATCTTTTCGAAGAAGTCACTATCATTTTAGTCTTAGACTCTTTTAAAACATGTACCTGATCCAACAGATTTTGTTTTTCTCCCAACAACTTACTAATGTTATCTTGTGCCTCACTTAGTAATATTCTGTGAATAAATTATGGTATTATTAATAAATATTTATATCAAAATTACAAATTAATGCTACAAACTTTAGACTTTTGTTTTCATCTTGAAACCGACGCAATTCTAAATTATCTTCTTTTAATCGTTCAAGAGTACCTAGTTTTCTATGAAGGTATTCATTTTCAATATTAACTTTTTTAAATTCTTCCATTACTTCTATTAGCTGATTACTGCTATCAGGACTATCACAATTTTCATTTATTGGTTCCACACAAACTAAACCATCATTAGTGCGTTTGACTTTTAACCTACTAAGACGGATTTCTGTATCTGTTGGTTTTATGCTTGTTTCATCTTGTAAAGCATCATTCTGGGTTGGACTACATAGTTTTATCGTTGTGTTTTCAATAGTCGCCTATAAAAACAGACAATTTAGACATTATTTTTAAAAATAATATTAATGAGCAATTTACTCATACCTCAAATGGTAGTGATTTTGATGGATGTTCGTCAACAAAAAAGTCCGCTAAACTGGTTAGCGAGTTTGAATTCAACGACAAAGAAACATTGTTAATCTTTGCAGTAAGATTATCATTTTTCCATTCATCCAAGTTAATCAGTTTTTCATCACGTTTGGGTATAATATTGTGTTCTAATCGAACCATTACCCTAGGTATCTGTGGTAAACCTGCGACACCTTCAACTTCGTTCCAATCCCGTGTTCTGGTTGTAAATTTATCCTAGTCAATAAATGCATACATTTTCATACAGTATATAATTTGTATAATTTTCAGTTTTAAAAAATAATCTAATTTTAGGCGCAACTAGGGCAGAGTGTAATAGGAACACTTAACACCTCTAATTTGTTTTACTGGAATTCTTCTGTTGTATATAATCCTAATCCATGTAATCCAGTTTGTAAAATACAAAACTAAATGTTTTTTGATATTTTTGATTCAAATACTCATAAATTACAGAGTGGGTAATATAGCAGAAAATTGATAGAACAAAGTTAGTCAATAATAACATATTTAATAAATTCACTAAAAATAAAAAATTATAATGTTTATCCTATAATATATGAGTCTTAGCTGCGCCTAAAGTCTAAAATATAACATTGGTATCTAGCTAGTCTAATATTATGTGTGCTACAATATTATTTGTTGTTCTATCGATCTTTTAACTTAGGACATTTTCTTTGTATAAATAAAAACAAATATAATTTAGCTGTTGATAATACAAATGAGTCATAAGATCGAAAAAACAAATTTATCCAGAAATTAGTTATTATGAGTACCTTCTTATGCTGTGAAATGAACAGCAAATTATTTGAGTAAGCACACCCATTGCATTCCAAAGGCAAATGATAAAATTAAAACAAAGTGAACATTAAACTCAATAATGGTCATGCAATCATAGTTTATACATGTATAATAACCCTCTTAAATATTTTAAGTTTTCCTAGTAGAGTCCAATATGCTATTAGAAGAAATAAATGCAATAACGCAAAGTTTTATAGAGATATAAAAGTTATAACGCTGGTACATTTTTATTATAAACAAATAAAGTTTAAATATATCAAATTAATAACAAATTAGCCGAATTCAAACCAAATAATAAATAAATCAATTTAAATTTTAAAGTAATTGTTAAAATATTTTATGTATACTTATATACATATAACTGTCAAGCAATTCATGATATAAAATTAGTCGCTACCATTTATTTGATGATTTAAAGGACAGTAGTCAAATTGTGTTAAGCTGTTAATATAATACTCAATGTCCCTGTCATACATGTATTTTAAAATATTTCCCATTTGATAAAATTTAGTTACATATGAAAATGAAGAGACAAATCACTTGCTGGAATTAAAAGAGTAATATATTATTTTCACCTCATTAAATAAGACATGCAGCGGTATTAAAGAGGAAAATATTAAAAAGTTTAATAAAAATAAAAAATAAATATTGCATACAAGTAATAATGCAATAAAATACCTGAAATTCATCCCATGGAATATATGGACACTCTTCTGTACTAATATTTGTGACTTGTAATTTAACAACCGAATTGAGACCTTCTGATTGATGTAGAATTTCAACTCGTCCAAATTTCAAAGTGGTTATAGCAATCTGAATTAAAACAAAATGTATATTTGGTACATTACTATTTAATATAATTAATTTATGAAATTATATTATAAAATAAATGTTACCAAATCTTTTCGTTTAATAGAACTTCCAATCGAATCTCTTTCACTAGAAGTGGTTGGTGGGGTTAATTCTCCTCCTCCAAAAATATCATCAAATGCTTCAGAAGCCATTTCAATATTTTTAATAAATCCACCTTTTGGTCTTTGCGCCGAAGGAAACTTAAACATTACATCAGCACCATCATTTGTGTCAATGCTTAAGTCCATTAAACTTTCACTATCTGAACTCATATCCGATCTAAAATGTGTCATTACTTATTAGTATCATACAGTTGGTACTAAAATACATTTTATTAAAGGGCCACCACATTTGTTTTTAATGTTAGACTTGCGCCTTATGTAGCAAAAAAGGTATACCATACTTCCCCAATTACACTTATCTTATTCAGTTTAAGGTAAAATGACCCATTAAACATTTTATAGAGACAGGTATTTATGTGCATTGGTCGGCTAGTTTTTAAATCATTAGATTTGTTATCAAAATAAGAGTTTTTTAATGTAACAACTAATAACTTTAAAAAAAAATTAAATATTAAAAATCTTAAAACTATCTAGCCAATGCACAGAAAATATTCTTCTTTTCTAAATGTGTAATAGGCCAATTTGCCCTAAGCTGAACCAGAGAGTTGTAATATTGGAAGTACAGAATACATTTGTTTCTATATTATGTGCAAGATAGACAAAAACAACAAATGTTGGTGTTGCAGCTTTTTATTGATCTGTTATTTACCTAACTGAAACATTATCACTATAATCGTCTATATTTTGTTTTCCTGTAAGATCAACAGACGCTCCAAAATTAAACCAACGTTTCTTCATGCCTTTGAAAGATGGTAAATTAATATCTGACGTAATTGATTCTGCCATTTTTATTTGAGACATTTCTTTAACATTATCATACACAACAGAAGATGACTTTTGAGACATAAATTCTTTTCGTTTAGAACTGGCTCCAGATATAGCCATTGGTATTCTGAAAGCTTGGCTCATATCGTACACGTATCCGACATCCTTTGAGAAAAAATCAATATTTAAAAATATAAAACTAAAAGTTATTTATAAATATTAAACCTCATAGGTAGTGGTTTGTATGTTATTGCTTAATTGCGCACTATGGCCACTTTGAGTTGCTATACTTGATGAATCTGCTACAACACTTGAGCTTACATCATCAACACCTCCAGATTTGCCCAATGTATCTAACTGAGCGCTAGTGACAAATGTTATTTCAACTTGAGCATATAGTGCAGCAAATACAAATGAACCGCTCTTTTTACTTCCCACTATGCTATGTTGATCAGCAACAATATATGTCGCTAGCTAAATATGTATAAATTATTTAAAAAAAATATCTACATTATATTATAAAATTAACTAAGAGCTAACTTCATCAACTGCATCAGCCACACGCAAAAGAAAAAGATATTGAAAATGATTGATTTGTATGCTGATTAAATTTGGAACATGACATAATACTGTCATATCACCATATTTTAAGCTCCTGTTAAAAACTTCGGATTTTTGTGTAAGTGTAGGAGGCTGGACCCATAAGGTTAGGGGAAAAGCTTCAAGAAAAGGTACTGGTGTAGATCCAACTGCTCTGGCACCATAAAAATCACCCCAAACAGGATCTAATCGCACACACCTAATATACATAATAAAATAAGTTAATAAGTTAATAATACAAATAAATATCTGAAAGCACATACTACATTATTAAGCTATAAAATATCTTACTATTTTTAAATTAATATTCACTATTCAACATACCAAATATCTTTAGCTTCGATCCACAAAAGTTCTTGGCTTAATTCTTTTATGAACTCTTCTAATGAAAAAATTGTTATATTATTTGGGTAAGCTCGCACATCATCATTATCTAAACCAATATAAGTTTTGAGTTTTAATTTTGTTAGTTAAAATTATTTAAATAAATCATATACACAGTTTCAAGCCAAATCAGAGAAGCATTCTATTTTGTATAGGGCAAAATCTTACTTAACCTTAGGTACAAAATATAAGTTGTAGTATAAATTTAATAGAATTTTTTACCTACTATACATCATTTGTTAATAATCTTTTTAATTTAAATTATCAACCAGATTCAATAGACTGTTTTTAAAAATATAATATAGATATTTTCTAAGTGCATGTAATAAGTGATCATTAGTGTGTGTGTGAATATAATTACAATAAATAGCAGAGTACTCTCACATATGTCAATAACGTACTATGTATCAGGCCGGGTGGAAGCGATGCAAAAGCAATCCCTTCCAGGTGGTATCTCTATTGAACAGAAAAAAAGGTCTATTTTTTTATAAAATGCAGATTGAGTCAAGTTAAAATCATGATCTAACTCAGCCTATTAGAATATTTAAATAAAATTATACAATTTTTCTAAAAAATAATTATGGTTCATTATAACAACTGAAATAAGTATTATAATTTACAAAACAAATATAAACAATAAACATCCACATTTTAGTACTAAGTCGTAACTTAATATTATACATTTATATTAGATTCTGAGCAGAATAATGATTTTTTTTTTTTATTTATTTATTTGTCTATCATCAGCCATGACATTTGGAATAATTTAAAACCGAAAAAATCTTCAATCTTGAATTTTGAAGAATGGTTTCTATTACTATATGACCTGGGGTACATTTTACATTTGAGTGACTTTCTTGATTTTTTTACCTTGAGCATGGTTTAATAATTTTTCTGTCACAGGATGATAATCTCCATCTTTTGCTGGATATTCAGAAGAATAGAAAAGAGATGCAAATTGCAAACCATTAACACAATTAGCTAAATCAGATCTTGACATGCCATGTTCATTACTACGGACATTACTCAAAGTAGCTCGACTGGTTTGTAAATTTAATGATTTGGGACGATCTTTTTGATTAGTACAAAGTTTTTCTTCTTCAAATATAAACTGTAAGATAATAATATTTGGTATAGAACAAAATATTTTTAAAATTTTAATTGTTTTGATAACTAAATACTTACACGAGGCATAATTGCTTCGACAAGTATATCAAAATAAATCATACTGCCTAAATTATCTTGATTTGCTACATTAGTAGTCATTAATGATTTATAAACATTCAATGCAAATGTATTTAACCATAGTACAGTTAATGTGTCAAAGTTCAATTGTACTGGATTTAATTGTGCATAAAATTTTGATGGGGGCACTGAAAATATTTTTTAATTATTAAAATAAATATCTATTAATTATATTATTACTTATTTTACTATGTAAATCAAAATATGACTTACGAGGGAATGCAACATCTCCAGGATAATAATAATAGGTAAATTCTGCGTGAATTACTTTAGAATCATGAGGTAACTTATGTCGTTCTTTATCACCTAAAATATATGTTACAGAGAATATAATCATAAAAATAGTACCTATTTTGTTTTTACTGACTAAAAACCTGCCTTGTATACAGTTCACAAGTTAATTTAATAAGTACATTTATATTATGATAAAAAATACCTTTGATAAAAGCAATTTGATCTTGTTTTTTCCCTGACTGGACCCTATATACAACAAAGTCAGACATTCTTAGAACTGTGCAACTGGTCATCAGTTTTGAATATTGAGCTTTTAAATATTTAGTAACATTTCCTTTTTGAATATCAGGGATTTGGAAATTCTCTCTCGTTAATGTACACAGATTTTCCCAAAATTCAGACTGAGAATCTTTTAGCCACTGAAAAAATGATGAACTTGCTTTTTTGTAAAGACCCCAATGTAATCGATCACTATCAGCCAAATGATAAGGATATAAATCAACTTGAAAACAAGTTACTTCAATTTGTATTGAACCACCTTTTTGTAAATCTGGATGTAGTGAACGACCTAAACCATTAAAATATTTTAGTTATAACTTATAATTTATAATGCATTTCAATTAAAAGTCTGACAAAACATATCTTACTTCCAGGATCATCACTAAGATGAAGATTAATTTTCTGTGCAACAAAATGATATGACGTTTCAATCACATCGTGAAAACTAAATAAACATGAACTTTTTGAACTTGAAACAAATTTTCCTCTCTTTTCCTGATCTAATTGAGCTTGATATTCAGGTAAACACTGAAAAGTATACAAATACATTATTGTGTAAAATATATTTATAAAAGTTGTAATAATTAAACTAATTATTTACTTCTAGTTTTCTAATTGCTTTTTTCTTGCGAGAAAGATCTGTTGATTTTTTTACAACACCAGCTAATGAATCTATATAGTGGAGTGCTGCTTTCATTTGAGAATCAGTAAAAACACACAATAACTCTTCAATTAAAATTGCTAACTTGCATCCCAAAATGAAACAATCTAAAACAAAATTAGTTTTGAATTAGGAATATATTAAATACATCATAATTTAATATACGTCTACCTGAAAGCCTCTTCTTAATAGTTAACCGACAAATTATATCATTAGTGAATAATTTAATAGGAGGTTTATTTCGATCATTAGTTGAATATAACTCAATTCTTATCATCTGCCAGGTCAATTCTTTAAATATCAATATTTGAGTTTTCTGTTCATTTTTTAGTCTTGTTGTCTTAAGATTTGTAGACTCCCAGTTAGGGGACTTAGATTGAACTAATATTTTCAAAATCTAAAATATAAAAATTTATTTATTTTGATGTTTTATTGATTTTGACTTATATTAACATAACAACAAAATTATATTTTATTTTATGTAATGCCATTAATCAATAATCAAAAACTGTTTGTATTTTTCAAAATAAGGAAATAGTTTTATTAATATGATAAACTACATACCCAGATTAATTAGTTTGTGTATACAAAATTGATACATACTTAAAAATTGTGTAGTTAATCTTCATTAAAAAAAAATATTTTATATATAGTACAAAGTACCTAAATATGTTCCAAAAATATCATATTTAATTATAATAAATTAATAAAAACATGATATTTCCCAAACAAGTCAATAAAAACTAATTAATACAGTTTTAGTAACATAATTACTTATGTTGTTATTAAATGTGTTATAATTATATATGTGCATGATAGATATTTAAAAATTTTTAGATTCTGAGCGGAGCGATGAATGTATTGATTTTACAATAATGTATGTTTTTTTAATTTTTATTTTGTGTCTGTCATCACCTTTTAGGATAGTGAAAATGCTTCGATTTTCTTCAATAGTAACTTTTCTAATAGGAAAGTGAATCTAGTTCGTACTTTGAGGGGGTCAAAAGTTAAAATTTCCCAGTAGTTTTCATGAGCGCCATGAAAAACAAATGAAAAATTAAGGAAAAAACAGGAATTTTTACGCAAACCCGATTTTCGACAAAATCGGTTTTGGTTTTTGAAGTAACTCTAAAAGAAATGACAGTATATATATTAAATTTTGACAGAATGTTTATAAAAGAATTTTCTACACACCACAGCATTTGCAAAATATTCTGACTTATTTTTAACTGTTAACGGACATTTTCAGTTTCCAATATTTTTAGTTTTTAGATTCTGAGCAGAGCGATGAATGTATTGATTTTACAATGATGTGTTTTTTTTTTAATCGTATCGTTTTTTAATTCGTTATCGTATATCAATTTGGAGTTATAACTATCACTACATCCTGAGTGGTTCTATCCCAAGCAAAACAGTTATACATATTGGTCATATATTTTTAATTGATGTTATTGCGGTACCTATACTGTATTACTGTCTATACCATTATACTACATATAGTCTCTATGCACACACGAAATGTGTATAAAACTATAAACATATTAATAATATACACGATTATGGCGAAACAAAAATAAGCAATACCTACGACCTACGTTAATACTACAAATCTTAATATTTGAACACGCGGGTTGATGTGGCAAAATAATATAGGTAGGTACCTATACATGATTACATTTGAACGAGTGTGTTTAGTCATAGTTTATCTGAGTACAACAATGCGACTCCGATGAATGGATAATACAAACGTACTTTTGTCGTTTAATGTGTACGGTGTTCAGAGTTGGTGTAATTTTGCATTTTTGAAAAATTACACTAAGTATTTTTTGTTTCAAACTGTTTTTTCTCTGTTCAAAACAATGTTTTCAACAAAACAAATTGTTTGAGTTTTAAACAGCTTAAACAGTATTTTAGATTCTGAGCAGAGCGATGAATGTATTGATTTTACAATGATGTGTTTTTTTTTTTATTTTTTTTTATTTTTGTGTCTGTCATCACGTTTTAGGACAGAAAAAATGCTTCGATTTTCTTCAATAGTACCTTTTCTGATAGGAAAGTGAATCTAGTTGGTACTTTGGGAGGTCAAAAGTCAAAATTTCCCAGTAGTTTTCATGAGCGCCTGGAAAAACAAATGAAAAATTATGGGAAAAACGGGAATTTTTACGGAAAACCAATTTTCGACAAAATCGATTTTGGTTTTTGGTATAACTCTAAAAGAAATGACCGTAGAGACATGAAATTTTGACCGAATGTTTATATATGCATTTTCTGCACACCATAGCATTTTCAAAATATTCTGACTTATTTTGAGCTGTTAACAGACATTTTCAGTTTCCAATTTTTTTAGTTTTTTTTTCTATAAATGTCAATAAAATTTTATTTGTTGGGTAAAAAATCTTGAAAATTTAATAGTAGGCTTCTAATATATAGTTTCAAAGGCAGATGAAAAATATTGAAAATCCGTAGTCACAATTTTTATTTATATGTAATCAAAGTTCAAATTTTGACAAAATACGTAAAAATGACGAAAATTTGCAATTTATTTTGAGTTAGAAATTCATAAAAATTTTTTCTTTTTAAATATAAGGTTTGAAAATGTAATACAAGATTCCTCATAAGTTTGCCTAATTTTATCAATAAAAAAAAGTTTATAAGCAAGTCATAATAAATTTTTATGAGCATTTTAAGTTCAAATTTGTACGAGATTCGATATTCACTCGATTTCTCACGTAGCGATTTTCTTATTTTGTTGCAATTCAAAAACAAATAACTGTAGATGCATGAAAATTTCACTGAATGTTTATATAAGCTATTTATATACACCATCTAATTTTGAATATATTTTGACTTTTTTTTTGAGCTTTTTACGGACCATTCCAAATTTCAATTTTTTTAGTTTTTTTTTTATATAAATACCAATACATTTTTGGTTGGGCCAAACATAATGAAAATTTAATACAAGGCTTCTGATATATTGTTACAGTAGCAATTCAAAAATATTAAAAATACATAGGCACATAGTTTTTTTATAAGCATTTAAAGTTGGAATTTTGACAAAATTCATCAAAAACTCAAAAATGATCAATCATTGTAATTAAACAATTATAAAATGGTCAGTTTTTATAACTAAGGATTGAAAATTTAAAATAAAGATTCTAATAAATAGTACATACTGTAGTCAAAAAATCTAAAAAATGTATAAACACAGTTATTTTTTACAGACATTTTAAGTTCAAATTTGGAGGGATAAAATTACATATTGAAATCAATATTAACGAGTAAAAGTACCTATACGTTATAATATTTTTCCAGCATCACTGATAATTTTAGGTTAATAATTAAATAATATGAATAATATTATTTCAACTCACCAGCTACCGTATAATAACAATATCAATATAATTTAAAATATCCTAGATTCACTACCGTCTCCGCTCAGAATCATTTTTCGTATACAATGATATAACCTATATCATTGAATTCAAATTTAATACCATCCATTATACAGCAATCTACTTGTAACCTACTGTACAGCGGAGCGACGTCCACTTGACCCCCTTTTTTTTTATTTGATAACTTTCTGAATAATGAATAACATTAAAACTGGGTGATTACAAATAAAAATAAATGGACACTAATAATGGTTGTTAGGGTTAAATCAAATAAAATAAAAAGATAAAAATTACCATTAACTCAATATAATTTTAAGTATAGTTGCATTAAATGAGTATAGATAAAGAAATAATTATAGAATTCTATTTTTTGTATCTACAACTATAGGCAAAAGTTATTTGCAACATAAAAAAGTTTTACCTGAACAGAAGCATAGAAAACAGGATCTCTAAAAGTAATATTAACTTCATTAATTTGTATAGTCATGCCATCAATAACTTGATTTATAAATTTATATTTTCCTGGTTGTACAGTTTGCACATTTTCTCTCATTGCCATTGATTCCACATTATCACAAGTCTCGATTTCAACTGAAACTTTATCTAAAGTCTACAAAACATAATATTATTAATCATAACAAAATATACATCATATTAAAATGTTTACTATTCAAAATTGATTTTTATGAAAAAATAAAATTAGAAGTAACTAATTTTTAGAAACTTATTATTTAATAAAAAAATCTATTTAAAAATAAATAATCTTAATCAAAACAATTTTAATCTTTTTATAAAAATTAAAATTGCAAAAATCAATATAGGTAGGTTAGATTATCCGTTCCCTGGAAACTGTGCATATATCCACAGTACCTATTTTATTTTTAAATCATTAATTTCTAGTTTCAATGACAAACATTATTAAGTAATTCAATTCTATACTTGTTAACATTATTCATGTACATATACACAATATTAGATACCTAACCATTTTAATTTTCTAACAAATATCTAAATATTGAGATTATAATTTATTACCAAGGACATAGGAACTTTCTTGATGGCCATGAATGGAACCTGAAAGAAAACTCTGTCACATTTGGCACTGGTTATTCGTACCCAATAAGGTACATCTAATACATCCATTAAAGCATTTTCATCAAGTTCCAAAGACGTCAATTCACCTTCTCCTTTAAACGTACTTAAATTAATATCTTCTTCTTTCAGGCCTTTGGTGAACCTGAATTTTAATCAAACATTCAATACACAATAAGACTTAGGAATAGAAATATACGAAAACTGTCAATTTTGAATACTCACCTCGATAGTTGTTTTAAAATTTGTTTTTTAAGAACCGAAGCCATTTCTGTAATTTGCCAGATTTAAATACCTTTTCTATAACTAGTATACAAAAATGTTAAACTCGACAGACTATTTACACATATTTGATATTTGATTGTATAATAATATTACAAACGAATAACATTTTTGTGTCTGTACAAACAAATTTGAAATAATATATACATGTACGCTATGTAGTAGTAAGTAGTGGTTACTATAAACGCCTCACGCCTGTCGAGAGGACGTCGTGTGGACTATGGAGTGCTGGCAACTGGCTTGTGCTATCAATTATCCAATGACTTTAACTTATCAGGTTATCAGCTGATTTATTTTGTGTTGATAAAAATTATCGCAGCGAATAAACAAATACACTAAAAAAGTTAAAACTAAAAAATAACTAATTACCTAAAGCCCAAAGGTTTAAGTATTTAGTACATTTTAATTCGAGATAAAAAATAATAATTTATTAATATTCTCTTTATTTTATACCGCGTGATTCATTTATTGAATAACATTAATTATTTCAAAAATTATTAATGTTTATGAAAATATTTTTACGATTCATTTTTGTTACAAAAAAAACCTAATTTTTCACCATTTTTATTGTTATCGTATTTTACTTTTTTTTCGTAAAAACATTTATTTTTAATTCCTTATTCCTGAGCATAATATTTATGGCCCTCGAATTCAAACAATATAATATTATTATTATTATTATTATTTTACGTATACATTTTATTCCAAAACTGAAAGTTTCCAGTTCCATCTCTCCCCATATTCAACTTAAAGTACGGTTAACAAAGCCAATCGCATATATTTGTCTACGGGTAGGTATTCTACATATGCTAGTCCAGCCTAATATTAATAAAGGTAATAAAATAATAGTTTCTAATCTTGTTAATAATGATAGCACGAAAATCACGGATAACAATATAGGAGAGTTTAATACTTTTTCCACTAATATTGGTACAAAAATAGGATAAAATGCACTTTACCAACCCCCTCACGATTTTAGATTCTGAGCAGAGCGATGAATGTATTGATTTTACAATGATGTGTGTTTTTTTTTTATTTTTTTATTTTTGTGTCTGTCATCACCATTTGGGACAGTAAAAAAGCTTCGATTTTCATCAATAGTACTTTTTCTGATAAGAAAGTGAATCTAGTTGGTACTTTGGGGGGTCAAAATTTCCCAGTAGTTTTCAAAAGCGCCGTGAAAAACAAATGAAAAATTAAGGGAAAAACTGGAATTTTTACGGAAAACCAATTTTTGTGTTTGGTAAACTCTAAAAGAAATGATCGTAGATATATGAAAATTTGACCAAATGTTTATATAAGCATTTTCTACACACCCTAGCATTTTCAAAATATTCTGACTTATTTTGAGCTTTTAACGGACATTTTCAGTTTCCAATTTTTTTAGGTTTTTTTTCTATGAATCTCAATAAAAATGTATTTGTTGGGTACAAAAACTTGAAAATTTAATACAAGACTTCTAATATATTGTTACAATGACCTTTGAAAAATATTAAAAATCTGTAGTCACAATTTTTTTTTTATAAGCATTTAAATTTCAAATTTTAGCAAAATACGTAAATATCACGAAAATTTGAAAATCATTTTGAGTTAGAAATTCATAAAAATTTTTGTTTTTAAATCTAAGATTTAAAAATGTAATGCAAGATTCCTGATAGGTTTATCTACCTTTATCACAAAAAAAATGTCTAAAAGAAAGTCAAATTAAATTTTTATGAACTTTTAAAGTTCAAATTTTTCAAAGATTAGATATTCACTCGATTTCTTATGTAGTGATTTTTTTATTTTGTTGCAATTCAAAAACGAATAACTGTAGATGAATGAAAATTTCACTGAATGTTTATATTATCATTTTCTACAAAATTCATCAAAATCTCGAAAATTTTAAATTATCAATCATTGTAATTAAATAATTATACAATGGTCAGTTTTTATAACTAAGGATTGAAAATTTAAAATAAAGCTTCTAATAAATAGTACATACTGTAAACAAAAAATCTAGAAAATATATAAACACAGTTATTTTTTACAGACGTTTTAAGTTCAAATTTGGTCGAAATTACATATTAAAATCAATTTTAACAAGTAAAAGTATATATTATATTTTTCTAGCATCATTTATAATTTTAGGTTTATAATTAAATAATATGAATAATATCAATTCAACTTAACAGCTACCGTAAAATAACAATGTCAATATAATTTTAAATATCCAAGAATGACATACCGTCTCCACTCAGAATCGTTTTTCGTACACAATGATATTATATCGTTGAATTCAAATTTAATACCATCCATTATACAGTGATCTACTTGTAACCTACTGTACAGCAGAGCGACATCCACTTGACCCCCTTTTATAAGATTGGATACACAAACTAATTCCTTAATTCTTAAAGTAAAATAAATGTTAATATATTAATAAAAATAGTGAACATTATAGTTTCTACTAATTTCTATTCCTAGTTAGAAACTGCCTAGTTCAACAAATAAATAAAATAAAAACATATAGATAATGAACTATTAAAGAATAAAATATTTTAAAAAATTATTAAAAATCTGATTAATTGTTTTATTTAAGTTTAAGTAAACAAAAATAAGCAAGTGAAAAATTAGTTCTTAACCTGACAATTGTTCAGTTAAGATAAAATACTGCTTTAACAGTATTTAAATTCACACTATCGAAGTGGGAAATTCAAAGTTTAAATTAGTAAAAATTAAAAAATATAACATTTGGTATCAATATTACTAAATTAGAGATGTACTCATAGTGTCAGTTGTATTTAAATTTTAAAAAACAATGATTGTATAAGAAATAATCTATACTTTGAATCATTTATAAATTACTGTAAGTCTGACGTCTGTACACTAACATTTTTAAAAAAAGCATCCTGCTAAATTAAATTAATAAGTTCCATGGAAAAAAAATAATAATCCTAAATTTTGTATAAGAATTTTATAATTTAAATATGTTCAAAACTATATAGTATAGTGTAGTAGAAATTTGTAGGTAGGTAGGTGTAATAGCATGAAAAAAACAATAAATAATAATGAAGATAATCAATGCAGTTTATTTATGCCAATTGTTATTTCTTATGTAAAAATGATTTATTTTAGTTATTTTTAATATTTGATGAATACCAGTACTTCAATGCAAAACTTTGGCAAAAAAAAAGTTCATTATATAAGCTGTTAAAAAAAAATATCCTTTAGGCTTTAAGCCTTAAGGTACAGGTACGACTAATGCTGCGACACAGCTTGCTTCACAAATCCCAAATGCTGTATTGCATGCAGCTAACATGGGTGTAGCAGCAATTACTGCGCCAGGGACGGTGCCAAACGTGAAGCCAGCAGCTGAAAAACATGCGACTGTTACAGCAGCACATCCAGCATAGCAAATTCCTGCTGCGACCGGACCGGCATTGGCAGAAGAAGAGATTAAGAGCCCCACGAATAGTAAGGACCACATTTTTAGTGCAGCCATGATAACTGAAAAAAAAAAACAACAAAATGTCATTTAATTGTAATAATATCATCATTCATCAGGTTTCCATACAAGCAGAAGATTGAAGCAGCAAATTTGGCGCAAAAGAAAAAAAAAATAATGTATTATTGATTATTTTCATTGTTGAAACGTTGAGTACCATGGACGACAGTTGTGAATTTGATTCAGAGCGTCCGCTGATATTTTCATTTTTATAAATACTTCTAGTTTTACTAGGAAATTGTTTCCATGATATTAATCATTTAACTATTATACTTTTATTTTATAGCTAAACAGTTTTGAGCATAAAGCCAGTTTAGCTTCAGGCACCAAGCAATTTGTTGAATTTTTTTTTTTAGAAACCTATATATTTCAATGAGTTAAGAACAGTGGTGCAATCAGAATTAGATGGACGGACTGAGTTTAAAAGTTATAACCTTTTGAAGTTAATGAATTTGCGTAGAAAAAACCCTTTAAAAAAATTACTTTATTAACAATAAGATAAAAAGTAAGAAAGTAATCAAGAATAATATGTAAAAATATTTTTGACCCGCTTGTTAGAATTTACTAAATTAAACTACATGTATACTTAAAACTTTTTAAATTGCTAATAAATGTGTAAGTTTACCTAATATTCAAATTTGAAATTATTGACACGTACAAATTTACGCTCTATGTTCTAATATTGAATTGAAGGTATATTTGAATACAAAACAAATCCGCAAAAATAAAATTTGTCAATCCAATTTTTATCTTAATTTATACTGTAGAATGTAGTATAATATTGTATAATTGTATAATTGTATAATTGAATAACTTTCGAGCTGTCATAATTATCAACTAAAAGCTAATAAAACAAAAATGTAGACTGAAAAAAAAATAAAAAATAGTAACCATGATTGCGTGAATACAAATGTCTGTCTTATGATTTCCAAGAAACCGAAACGACACGGTTTTGTTGAACGCTTAGTTTAACCTCTGAATTAATGTTACCTATCGTTACCTATATGTAACTATCGTTTAAACTTTAAATTGAATAGTTACCAATAGTATTAATTCACAGACAAAAATATTACACTTAATAATAATGAATTAAAATTCAAGTTGAAAAAATACTCACCGGTTATATTAATCGAATTCGGATGGCTCGAAGTAGAAACGATTTGAAAAAATTAAGTTAGATATAACTTAATACTCTGAGGCAAAACCACTATGTTCCAGAGACGAAAAAATCAGCCTAAATGCCTGGTGAAAAACAAATCGTTATGATAACCTCACGACCTCAGTACCTCACTGAGTCAATGTCACGCACCACGATGTAGAGAAGAGAAGGTGATAACACTCGGCTTGATCGGGAGAAAAAAAGTGGCTTATTTTTCGACGGCAATTTTGTAGTTTAAATAAAATCCACCGTGAGCACCACAAGCTTCGAAGGCCGGTTGTTATTCAATATAATAGCATTATAACCACTATGTAATTATGCATTATTTTCATTTTAAATCGTAATTTATAAATAAATTAATATTTTATTTAAGATGAAAAATACCTGTGTGTGCCTATGCATAATATAATATTATAATATATTTGTTTTTAATTTAAATTTGATATATTTAATTTGTCTCAATTGTGTACAATGCTCATGTGTATAAAACATTTTTAAGTAAATGTTTATTTTCCATATAGTTGTGAGTCTTGTGACTATAAATTATATCCTGATTTGGGTAGTATTTTTAAATTTTTTTTAAATTATACAAATTTCAATATTAAACTAGATTTATTATCAACATAAACAAATGTGTCATTTAATTAAAATTATAATTATATCACAATCAGTTGATGGAAATATGAAACTTAGCTTAAATATGTTATAGGAATATTATAATAAAGAAAAATTAGTATAATATTATAAATTTTTATAACAATTTAAAATTGAATTAACATGTACATAATAGTTATTATTATGTATAATAACTATAATTAATAATATAATATAATTAATAATTTTTATTTTAAATTATAATACTTATTTAAAATATTAATATCAGTATCTTGAAAATAACTTAAAATTATTGCATGTACAAATAATTTATCATAGTATAAACAAAATTATTAGTACCATATAATAATATATTACTGTGGAACTATTAAGTAATTATCTACTTTAAATTTAAAAATTTTCATAAATTTTATTTAGTCTATTGTGGTCTTATACCTTTGGTTGCTCGAAATAATGTGATATTCTTTCCTTCACTAGCATATCCCGTCTTACAGCCTGGCACAAAACATTTATTTGGCATTTTATAAATTAATTTACTATTAAACTTTTGAAAATATAGGAAAGCCTATTGAGTCTGCCAGTAGTAAGTAACTAATGTTTTAATGGGCAGTCAGAGTTCTTACAATAATTCTATTAAATTTGGAACAATATTGGGAAGGGATTTTTATTTTTGTTATTCATATTTCATACTGTTTGTTATGACTGGAAGTCTACCTCTATATATTTATTTTATTGAATTCGTGCCTATATATAATATTTTTATTTATTTCAACTTGCATGTATGATATAATTATACTTCGTATGAATAATATGAATTATGAAATTTGATCAATAATACCATATTATATAGTTCATTTTCAATACATTTTAATAGGAAATAATTAATGTAACCGGCCTTCGAATACTGTGGCGGTGCCCGGTGGTATTCATGTTAACTAAAATAGTGCCGTCGAAAAATAAGCCACTTTTTTCACGGAGTGTTATCACCTTCTCTTCTCTACATCGTGTCACGCACGATGACAGAATTGAGAATAATGATATTTATAGTTAATACCAGACAGATAACGGACGAATGACATCGAAGTTCGGACACAGACTTTTATACTAGTATAGAAGTCTGTGAGTTCGGACAGGGCATCAGCATAGGATCACTACAAATTGTTCCACAAAATATTTGTTCCACACTATATTTGTTCCAACTACTATTTCATCGTAGTTTTACTATTTGTTCCACAATACACTTGTTCCGATTACTATTTATTCCGCAAAACATTATTCCGATGACTATTTGTTCCGCAAAATATTTGTCCCAATTACTATTTGTTCCACAAACTATATGTTCCACGTTTGGAACAAGTATTTTGTGGAACAAATAGTAAAATTATATTTTGTTTTTTTCAGTGATAATATCATAGATACCCAGGTGTGATAAGAACACGGTTAAATATTTATATTATATATATATTTATCTTTAACCGTGGATAAGAATAATTTTGTTTATAACCAACTACGGGGGAATTTTTGGAGGGGCCTAACCATTGTCTAGGAACGTAACTTTTATAGCTGTAGAGACAATAGTTTTTCTTAAGAATTTTTCAAAATTATAATATATCATATCATTGCCACATAATTCTCGATATGATTTTATGAAAAACTACTTCTAAATAATACTTACCTATAGTGTTTTACTAAATATGAATGCCTAAATAAAAAATAATAGTACTCATATAGATAATGATGAAACACACTACAAAATTAAGAATATTTACGCTTTGAAAAGGTGTTTAAGGTCTACCTTTTGTAATTGTACGTATAATAAGTAGGTAATGTAGTTTTTTTATTTACATAGAATATATATATTAGGTATATGACTTTGACGTTTGCAAATATATTATTTCTTACAAATTGTTCCAAGTCGTAATTTTTCATAGTTTTTTTTGCATATTTTGGTAAATAAAATGTATATTTTATAATTTGTTATTGCCCATAAATCCTAAACCTAATTATTACACCAATCAATAACCTAAATAGTTTATTATAATATGTAATTTCTACGGGAAAATTAAAAATTTTCAACTAATGACAGTTATTTTTATTAGAATAACGAATGGAGACGACGGAGTCAGAAAAAATTTCGGACCGTCGTATAAATATAACGATTCGCAATCAGTAGATTTTCAGCTAAGAAACAAGGTTTATTTTATTTATTTTTTTAGCCGACAATCGTGTGACAAAAAAAAATTTAAATAATTGCAACCGAATTCCATCTGTGTTTTTATTTTTAAATAATCATACAGAAATTCTCCGTAATCAGTCTTTAATTGAATAACATATCTTTTGTTAAGATAACATAGGTACCGCTACGTTCTGCAGCATACATAATAAGATGATGGTACATTGATAAATGACAGGGAAGCCATTTAAACCCAACCGTTATTGAGGATCATTTGAATATTGAATATAATTAAAGAGTTTTTTAAGGACCTATTTATAAATTTATAATAATTGTCGGCGGAATGCTTCAAATTATTATACATTTTAATTGATATCATTATACTTCAAACTACAAAAAACATATCTACCAGCTTACTCTTTATAAATAAAGATAACAATTCACAGAAATAACTGTGACGTTAGCTGGTACCTACTATAATATTATTAATTATGCATGGTTACCTATATTATTATACATAAATATTATTATTAGGCGGACGCACAAAATATAAAACAAAATTATTATACTAGGTAGGTACCTATATAGGTACCTAATATTTTCTGCGTTTAAAACATAGATCTGCCTAAAACAGTAACACAGATTACAGTATATTATTATTATTAAATATTGGTATTGACATTCGTTAAAGATTTATGTGACCTATGTTTTCAATATAATATTGTAGTTGACCGAAAACTTCAAATAATTAGGATTTTCCGCCATACACTCATACCAAAGCCCAAGCCTAAAGGTGTACAGTGTACACAGAATTTCAACATAATACTATTAATGTTTATGTTTTATTCAATTTTATTTTTTGACTTTTGAGTAAAAATTTAAAAATGTTTATTGTCACGTATCACTGTATCAGCCATTTGTAAAAAAAAAAAAAAAAATGGGCTGGTATAATTATTCGCTGACCCCGACTTCATGTATGTTTGTAATATAATGACTTACTTAATAATATAGCTGTTGCTGTACCTCCTTACTGTATGTACGATTGTGTACCTAATATACATTGTACTTACTTACATATTATAATATGTGCAGTTATTTACAATATCAATTATCAATTAATAATTATATAAGTATTATATTTGTATTCAAATAAATGCACAATCTTCCAAAATAGGTACGTAAACGTTGTTTTCCAGAGAATACCTATAGCCCTTTTAAAAGGGTTATAGGTACCTACGTAAACTAATGATACATAAATATAATCGTAAAATAAATTATATATTTATATAATTATTTAGTTTATTTATTTATAAGCTTTGTAATAAAAATAATATTCGTTAGGTACCTATTAACCTATATACAAATGCGTATACACTATTACTATTTACGGTAGGTGGTAGGTATTCCACTATTGGTCTATTTTTGATAATAATTAATATCATATAGGTATAGGTATATTATTTAATATTTATACACACTTAAACATTAGATATAATTTTCAACAAAATTACATAAACAATGAGTAGGTACTTTATTATAATATAGGTAATACACAAATTACATTTGTTTTTGAGTTAAAACATTTATATTTAAATAAAAATAAAGTGGGTAAGTGGGTATCGCTCTGCTGTACATTAGGGGGTGGGGTGGACCTCGGACTATGGTAGGTTAAATTTGAATGCGATTCTGAACGGAGATGATTTGTCAGTCTAGGATATATTATATTTTAATATTGTCATATACCTATTCTATTTTGAAATAAATAGTGCAGTTACTATATATGTCTATATGTTACTACAGTTACTTTATAGTATCTGCAGGCTTTTTTTTTGTGTGCAGTGAGACACATTTTGTGCAGTGAAAAAAGTAATTGTGTAGTGAAAATTGGTACTTTATTGCAGTGGCGTGATCAGCTTTTTTGAAAGGGGGGGGGGATATTCATTTTTGACTTGTCACAGACCCTAACCCGTGAGCACGCCACTGCTTTATTGTATCATAGGCGATATTTGTAATCAATTTAATTCCTTACTAAAATCCAGAAGATTGGGGAAAATATTGTTTGTGCAGTCAGAAAAAATCATTAAAAAAAACCCTGAGTATCTGTTTATATAATAAAAAAAGTATTTGGCCAACATACGCAATATGAGCGTATAAAATTTAATTTAAATTTTGATATATTTCGTAAACATTTGAACTTTAAATGCTTAGAAATAAAAATTGTGACTAACGATTTTTGATTTTTTTTTCTATGATAAGTATTAAGTACAACTTATAATAAACCTTGTGTTAAATTTTAAAGAACATTATATACTATTTCCAACTGAATCGATTTATTTTGAAATTTTGAATCAGTTTAACTCTTTGACCTGCATTGACGAGCCCTATATTTTCAGAATTGCAAAGTTTTTAAAAGTTAACGTAATATAAGATAAATAAATGAAGTACCTACCTACTCCGTACTCGTATATGGCATTAATTTTGTACTAACTATACTCGGTTTGTATAGGCGGACATTTGGTTGAAATTTTAGGGGGGCTATAATAATCCAATGTAAAGTGACCCGCGGAGGCTTTTTAGCAAATTAAGTTTCGATTTTGGGGGCTATTAAAATATTTAGGGAGGCCCCCCCTCCCCCCCGATGTCCGCCTATGTCGATTTGTATGATTACGATCGACATTTTATACTGTCGAATACTCGAATATTCCTTCAATGTTAATCGTAATGTAAATATCCCGCCAATTTGTTTTAATATTGACATCAGAGTATATGCTTCCAAAAAATTACAGTTTTTTATATAATCAATGACCTTGTGTTATACTTAGCAAAGTCCCGCTTTTGATCTGCAAGTTCCACTGTCCCCAAACAACAACAAAATATGCCTCTTCGAAAAATAGGTGATTTGTGCCATAGGATTCTATCAAATTCTTTTTTATAAATACCAATTTTATTATTAACTGTAATGTAATATTACAATTACAGTGAAAACTCTTTATAACGAAACTCTTTACAACGAAAAACTCTATATAACGTAAACATTACATAATAATGGTTGGTTTGCTATATAACCCATTAGACAATTCATTCTCTATAACGTATTAGTCACTCTCAATAACGAAACAATATTTTATGTTTCATAATACAATTTACGTGTTATCGTATCTATTACATATATAAACTATAAAAATAAAAAAGTCCAAACTAAGATGACAGACTATTTTAAATAAAGTATAAATATGTATAGTATAAAAATTAAATTATATTTAATAAGTATGTATAGGTAATAATAATAATAATTTAATATAATACGTAAATATATATAAAATAATGTAAAAATAATGATGTGTTTGATATATAATATTACATAGGTACATACCTTTATACATAAATAATTAAAATTTTGTTTTTTTTTAAACCCTCTCTATTACGAAAACTCTCTATAACGAAAGAAATCTCTTGGTCCCTTCAGATTCGTTATAAAGAGTTTTCACTGTATATGAATACAGCCGTAGCCGTTGCATTGACTGCTCATAGGTATTCATTGCAATCATAGTCCATAGACCTATTAGCTTATTTATGGGTCTATCGCAATCATTAATAACATTAACATGGTGATAGACTATATGCATTATGCAATAAGCCGGTAAGTACTTAAGTCAACGGACGACGACGTACTTAATAATTATACGTAGGTATATTCAATAATAATTGATTTACCACATTTATATCAATTTATTTGTTTTATTTTCACTATAGTCGTTTTATATGAAAAATAATAAATTTTATAATGTCATGCAATTTACATAGTGTCACCGTGGAAACAAGGTTTTGCAGAAATATTCTGATTTTTGAGTTTTCAACAAAAATGTTATTCTTTACAACAATAAAATTACTTTTATTTATTTATTTATTTTTTGTTATCCACACCCTTCATGATTATTCTTATTTGTGGAACATATATTCTCGGAACAAGTGTTTTATGGAACAAATATTATGATGGAATAAAAGATAGGGCCTAATTTAAATATATTATGTTGTTCCACAAATAATTTGTTCCAATTACTATTTGATCCGCAACATATTTGTTCCAATAATTATTTGTTCCACGAAATATTTGTTCCAATTACTATTTATTCCAAAAACTATTTGCTCCACATTTGGAACAAGTAATTTTTGGAACAAATAGTAATTGGAACAATTATTTTGCGGAACAAATAATACAGGCCCATCAGCATAGACCTTATACTAATAGACGGAACATCCAGGTTGGATGCGGGTGGGTGGTGCGATCTTTCCTAGCGTGCCAGCAGTGATGCCATTCCTTGCGACCAAAAACATTGTTATTAACACATACCATATTATAATCACAGAATAGGTGAAATTCATAGATATATACAACAACTAGATAGCCGTCTCCTTCTTGTCATCGAAGTCGGCCGCCATTTACAAAGCAGGCAATGTTTACAAAACAATATTATCAGTATTCAGTTATCATAGTATATTAATTAATCAAATATAATATATATTATTATGTCTGAAATCTGAACCACAGACTATATGACATATAGTCTGTGTCTGAACTCTATTAAATTCAAAATTTCAAACTAATAACTGTTGCTCAATATATTATATTTTGTTACGTACCTAACTTATGTAATATCAAATTACTTTATTGATTTATAGCAGAGTGTGAAGAATTAATATGGATATTATTGTTTGAATTAGTTAGGTACCTACCAATTTGGTTTCACCACCGCCAGAAACAAATTTAACATAAGTATGTAGGTACACTTTTTTGTCAACTTTTTGTTTTATAACTTATATCAGCTATTCTTTCCACATGTGTGTGTAGACTATAATATGCCTAAAGAATAATATTGTTTATTATGTTTTATTTGTCTCAAAGTGAAAACAAATAGTATTTGTAATATTAATATATTTATTTATGTAGGTACAAAAGTTTAATTTATACTTTTAACAATATACAATATTTGTATAAACTTACAACTTGCAAGTGAACAATTTTATGAAAACAAAACAAATTAAAAACTTTAAATATAACAAACAAAAGGTTTACTGGTGATAAAATAAAATAGCTTTAATCAGTGTGTGGCGCTTATTCACAGGGTTAAGAATATTAGTAGAAAACATTTTTCCAAATGTATGTAAACGTACGCTCAAATATTTTTTTATAATCATTTGTATCAAAACCATTTTATGAGGACGGTCTAATAATGATATGTTCTCACATATTAAATCACTAAAAATATTATTATTTAATGCTAATAAGTTATTGCAACTCAAAATTATTTTTCCTTCTAAGTTAGAAATATTTAAATCTTTTAAATTATCTGTATAGAACAGTAACATTTTTTCAGCCTCAACAATAACTTTAAAAACACTATCAGAGGGCAAGATAAGACCCCCACGGTTTTTGAAGTTAACAAATCGCAAATGAACATCTGAGGAACAATAATCATGGTCAATGGATTTCCTTAAAAGAGCAGTAATACATGAATTACATTCTATTTTTAGTATAATTTTTCTAACAATAAATCCAGAAATGTAAAATAAAACATTGTCTTTAGCATCTTTCATATGAGAGTTTCTACAATTTAACAATTTCAACCTATTACTTGTTTCATCATCAATCATTATTGTGTCATTCCCATTTTCATCACCATCATCAATTAATGTTAATTTCCTATTCCATTTAAAATCTAGTATAGATCCAAACGGATCGTCATCAAATATGTTGCAGTTTCCATTTGTCTGACACTTTATTGCATTTTTCATAAGAATCTGCTTCATAGCAGTTTTGAACTGTTGAACATTGGGATTGTTATTGGATCCATACCTCTGTCTTACACGAGCAAAAAAGATCTCTAGATGGTCTTGAGAAAACTTATAAGAGAGAATATACTTAAATTCTGAACACTC
>JANEHU010000268.1:0-11339 GCA_027563435.1 Nasonovia ribisnigri | reverse complement strand
CTAATAGGTACCTATTACCTGTTTTCTTCTTTTACTGGCACAATGCCCAAAACTTTAAAATTTTCACTGGTTACACTCTCTTTAACTATTTTGGCAAAAATTGACTACCACTACTTTTTACTCATTCAATGAAATCAATTCGTGTTAAGTCCAGGGCCTCCTGTCCGCTCAACTTGAATTTCAAATGCCGGTTGTCGAAGCTGGTGAAGCACCTCTTACAAAACACCACTCTCTCAGTATGAGCAGTTTTTTGCGTCCGCACTAGCTGGGAAAAATTTGAAATATATACGTAGTGCGATAGTGCGAGTTGTCGCCGTCCGTCACCAACAGCAGGTCAAAATGGTTTGATTTTTCTTCGTCGACCACACGTAACGTGTAGACCTCATACCTCGGCCATTTCGGTACTTGAATTCTTTTGTCGAGGCCGTATACATTTATTGACTCATTTTTATTATTTTTTTCAAATTTATCGATGTCTGATAGTGGTGTAGGGAACGATATACCTTCAAAATTGTATTTGTTCTCATGCTTCTTGTATTTATCACCCTCCACACGAAATGCTGACGGTCCCGTAACATGTCTCGCTAAAATCGCCCACTTGAAACACTGTCGGTCTACATTTTGCGGGTTGATAGTACCCCGCTTCCTGTCGATGTACGCCGGTAACTCTATATAATATGATGTTCCTCCTAGTGGTGTATATTTATACACTGCCACTAATAGACCGTCTATTGACTCTAGGGTGAAACCGCTGCCTCTACCAGTGTACTCATCTTTCTCCTTCATCAATTTTATATACCTACGCCCTCTCTACAATAGTTCTAATGTCGCTATCAGGGAAAATTTCAACCGCCGAGGTCTTAAACGCTCGGTTCTCCGATGAGTTTGGCACGTTCGGACGATTGTACGTAGCTTCCAGCTTCATATTAAATTTAATTGCGTGTTTTTGTACGTGGGTTTTTAATAAATTGATTAGCTCGGGCATTAGTAGACGGAGAAAGCCGGAATATATCAATGTATTGCCGATATTTTTCGCGTAGTACCATACAATCTTCCTATTTGCGGATGAAGAAATTTCTACTAACCCCGAAGTCTCAACCATATCCATCCTAGCTTTTTTTGCCCTAGCAGCTGTGGTGGTATTGGCTGTAGAAACGCGTTTACCGTTAGCCCCCGTAGTTGTGTAAGAATCTTTTTATATAAAAAAAATCTAATATCAGTATCTAATAAAATAAATTTAATGTTGAATCTAATAAAAATCTAAGCAACTTATGTACTAATATCTTAAAAAAAATTTTTATCGACATGTATTTTAAAAATTTAATAATAAAATAAATCTAATGACACGTCTTTTTAAAAAATCTATATAATTGAAAATTAATGAATTAATTTTTAAATTTACTTTATTGAGTAATGTCCGTGAGCCAAGGTATGGATTTTATCGTCCAATACCACTCTCTTATCGTCATAACTGTTGTAAGTTAGCTTTCTCGTATTTATCGTCATGAGCTGATGTTTAAAGGAGCGTATGGAGACATTTTCTGTATATTTATCGAGACTTTCATCACTGAACAAACACTTTACAGTTTACATGATCCACAAGTGACATGTGGTTCTTAACCACATGCCCGCGGATACCCTTCGCCTTTATGTTTACCTTCCTACTCTGTCATCTTTATTTTTCTGCTCATAAATATTATATGCATATGACTTGGCTCTCAAGGCACAAAACCCCGTCATTATATGTCCCTTTGTCTCGTCGGAAAAAAAATCCTGGTACGTTTTTCCGTAGACTCGTATAATGGTTAGGGTGTAAGTCTGCCGCGTCCAGTCCAGCAAGATCGGATTATTCCTCACATCATCATAAAAATCTCCGGTTTCGATAAGATACACCAGTGAATCTAAAAGTATTGATATTAAATAAGATCATAATACATTATGATGTTAATTTTTAAATAATTACCCGTGTCAGTGTATATTAGCTTAATATTATCATTTGTTTGTACCGACGCTCCTACTAAGCGGTTGTCGCCGGACACACGGTTCTTGGAACTCTTGTAGAGTAGGGCAAATTAAGAATAACAAAAAGGTAAATATGAGCAATGTTAATGTATTATGGACGACAATACATTAAGTAATTATACAATGACAATATACAATATAAAAGGAACGGGGGGGACACGGGGAACACCGGATAAACTGCCAACTGTAGCTATGGACGTCGTCTTGAGATGGTGAGCTGGATTCTGCTGATCTACTGATAGTATGACCACGAGCGTTTGTAATGAATGCGGAGCTGATAATTGTCGCGAGCGTGCGAGCTTATTGTGGAGCAGCGGACTGAACGACAACAGTCGATTTTGAAGCAACGACACGCGAGAGCGTACGACAAAAAACCCAAGAACAAAGGTTATAGCAACTTGATATTTTCACGTAATAATGGCTGACGAACTTAGACGAGGCTGTCGAGCATATTATTTTTTCATGGTCCTGGCTGCTCAGTGTCCTTTAACTTCCAATCTGAAAATATCTTTCCCCACACGTTTAAATAAAATTTTCTGGGAATCTATAGTAAATAAGTATTTTTTTAGTAATCATTTAGGTATAAAACTAAAAAACTAAAATTTGTCAGATTTCAATAAATCTAATATTAAATTATTAATAAGAAAATTACCATTATAATAGTAAGCTTGTTAGCACATAACATCAATTAAATCTGTCAAATTATTTAGTTGAGCAGCAGCATTTGCTATAGCTTGTACAAGTCTCATTAAGATTGCTGTTGTCAGCTGAGTATATTGTACCTTTGTATAATTATTTATATACATACGCACGACGGTGAAGGCAACGAGTTACCGCTAGAAGTGCACATATGTAGAAAGTCTTAGGAAAAACTTGAAACACGTATCAAAAAACTTCTGATTAGAAGGAAATAGGCCTTATGTAGTCGTCAATGTAATCTAGAAAATATAAAGACCGTGATTCAGGTATCTGTGGTTTAATAATATGATACAAGTATATATTCAATGACAATTATGAAAATATGAGTTATTGAAGCAAGACATATTTTATTAATACAAGACGTCTTAACACGGTTGGGAGAAGAATCTATCTTGACGTGTCTCGGGTTGCTGGATGTTGGTGGCAATCGACACCGGGCCGTGATTGATGGCGGAGGGGTAAAGGTAACACTCAAGAAATAAATTGTGTTAAGTAAGAGTATGAGTTATCAGTTTATTCACTGAGGTATATAATTGAAATGACGTAGTTAACAATTAACGTATAAATTAGTGATGGGTCGAACTGTTCGAATCTCGAACCGAACCGAACCGAACCCTTGATGTTCGGTTCGGTTCGAAATTCGAACTCAGCATGAAAAAAATTCGAACCGAACTATCAAGCATCTCTTAATGTTCGAAAATCGAACTTGGAAATATTTGTCTCGAACCAGACTTATGGGCCACGATAGTTCAAACTTAAAAATAAATAAAAATTGAAAAAGATTATTTAGAAATAATTAGACTATAAATTGGCGATAGAAAGTTATAGCTGTAATGGCATATTGTCGTAAATATTGAGTTCGAGTTCGAGTTCGACTTAAAATGATTCTAGGTTCGGTTCGGTTCGGTTCGGTAGAAAATATTACGGTTCGGTTCGAGTTCGAAAAAATAATTTAAAGTTCGGTTCAAGTTCGGTTCGGTTTAAAAAATCAGGGTTCGACCCATCACTAGTATAAATATAAATGTTGCTCGAATTACCTTATTTTAATATATCGGACCTTTGCATAATATTAACTAATAGGTACCTATTACCTGTTTTCTTCTTTTACTGGCACAATGCCCAAAACTTTAAAATTTTCACTGGTTACACTCTCTTTAACTATTTTGGCAAAAATTGACTACCACTACTTTTTACTCATTCAATGAAATCAATTCGTGTTAAGTCCAGGGCCTCCTGTCCGCTCAACTTGAATTTCAAATGCCGGTTGTCGAAGCTGGTGAAGCACCTCTTACAAAACACCACTCTCTCAGTATGAGCAGTTTTTTGCGTCCGCACTAGCTGGGAAAAATTTGAAATATATACGTAGTGCGATAGTGCGAGTTGTCGCCGTCCGTCACCAACAGCAGGTCAAAATGGTTTGATTTTTCTTCGTCGACCACACGTAACGTGTAGACCTCATACCTCGGCCATTTCGGTACTTGAATTCTTTTGTCGAGGCCGTATACATTTATTGACTCATTTTTATTATTTTTTTCAAATTTATCGATGTCTGATAGTGGTGTAGGGAACGATATACCTTCAAAATTGTATTTGTTCTCATGCTTCTTGTATTTATCACCCTCCACACGAAATGCTGACGGTCCCGTAACATGTCTCGCTAAAATCGCCCACTTGAAACACTGTCGGTCTACATTTTGCGGGTTGATAGTACCCCGCTTCCTGTCGATGTACGCCGGTAACTCTATATAATATGATGTTCCTCCTAGTGGTGTATATTTATACACTGCCACTAATAGACCGTCTATTGACTCTAGGGTGAAACCGCTGCCTCTACCAGTGTACTCATCTTTCTCCTTCATCAATTTTATATACCTACGCCCTCTCTACAATAGTTCTAATGTCGCTATCAGGGAAAATTTCAACCGCCGAGGTCTTAAACGCTCGGTTCTCCGATGAGTTTGGCACGTTCGGACGATTGTACGTAGCTTCCAGCTTCATATTAAATTTAATTGCGTGTTTTTGTACGTGGGTTTTTAATAAATTGATTAGCTCGGGCATTAGTAGACGGAGAAAGCCGGAATATATCAATGTATTGCCGATATTTTTCGCGTAGTACCATACAATCTTCCTATTTGCGGATGAAGAAATTTCTACTAACCCCGAAGTCTCAACCATATCCATCCTAGCTTTTTTTGCCCTAGCAGCTGTGGTGGTATTGGCTGTAGAAACGCGTTTACCGTTAGCCCCCGTAGTTGTGTAAGAATCTTTTTATATAAAAAAAATCTAATATCAGTATCTAATAAAATAAATTTAATGTTGAATCTAATAAAAATCTAAGCAACTTATGTACTAATATCTTAAAAAAAATTTTTATCGACATGTATTTTAAAAATTTAATAATAAAATAAATCTAATGACACGTCTTTTTAAAAAATCTATATAATTGAAAATTAATGAATTAATTTTTAAATTTACTTTATTGAGTAATGTCCGTGAGCCAAGGTATGGATTTTATCGTCCAATACCACTCTCTTATCGTCATAACTGTTGTAAGTTAGCTTTCTCGTATTTATCGTCATGAGCTGATGTTTAAAGGAGCGTATGGAGACATTTTCTGTATATTTATCGAGACTTTCATCACTGAACAAACACTTTACAGTTTACATGATCCACAAGTGACATGTGGTTCTTAACCACATGCCCGCGGATACCCTTCGCCTTTATGTTTACCTTCCTACTCTGTCATCTTTATTTTTCTGCTCATAAATATTATATGCATATGACTTGGCTCTCAAGGCACAAAACCCCGTCATTATATGTCCCTTTGTCTCGTCGGAAAAAAAATCCTGGTACGTTTTTCCGTAGACTCGTATAATGGTTAGGGTGTAAGTCTGCCGCGTCCAGTCCAGCAAGATCGGATTATTCCTCACATCATCATAAAAATCTCCGGTTTCGATAAGATACACCAGTGAATCTAAAAGTATTGATATTAAATAAGATCATAATACATTATGATGTTAATTTTTAAATAATTACCCGTGTCAGTGTATATTAGCTTAATATTATCATTTGTTTGTACCGACGCTCCTACTAAGCGGTTGTCGCCGGACACACGGTTCTTGGAACTCTTGTAGAGTAGGGCAAATTAAGAATAACAAAAAGGTAAATATGAGCAATGTTAATGTATTATGGACGACAATACATTAAGTAATTATACAATGACAATATACAATATAAAAGGAACGGGGGGGACACGGGGAACACCGGATAAACTGCCAACTGTAGCTATGGACGTCGTCTTGAGATGGTGAGCTGGATTCTGCTGATCTACTGATAGTATGACCACGAGCGTTTGTAATGAATGCGGAGCTGATAATTGTCGCGAGCGTGCGAGCTTATTGTGGAGCAGCGGACTGAACGACAACAGTCGATTTTGAAGCAACGACACGCGAGAGCGTACGACAAAAAACCCAAGAACAAAGGTTATAGCAACTTGATATTTTCACGTAATAATGGCTGACGAACTTAGACGAGGCTGTCGAGCATATTATTTTTTCATGGTCCTGGCTGCTCAGTGTCCTTTAACTTCCAATCTGAAAATATCTTTCCCCACACGTTTAAATAAAATTTTCTGGGAATCTATAGTAAATAAGTATTTTTTTAGTAATCATTTAGGTATAAAACTAAAAAACTAAAATTTGTCAGATTTCAATAAATCTAATATTAAATTATTAATAAGAAAATTACCATTATAATAGTAAGCTTGTTAGCACATAACATCAATTAAATCTGTCAAATTATTTAGTTGAGCAGCAGCATTTGCTATAGCTTGTACAAGTCTCATTAAGATTGCTGTTGTCAGCTGAGTATATTGTACCTTTGTATAATTATTTATATACATACGCACGACGGTGAAGGCAACGAGTTACCGCTAGAAGTGCACATATGTAGAAAGTCTTAGGAAAAACTTGAAACACGTATCAAAAAACTTCTGATTAGAAGGAAATAGGCCTTATGTAGTCGTCAATGTAATCTAGAAAATATAAAGACCGTGATTCAGGTATCTGTGGTTTAATAATATGATACAAGTATATATTCAATGACAATTATGAAAATATGAGTTATTGAAGCAAGACATATTTTATTAATACAAGACGTCTTAACACGGTTGGGAGAAGAATCTATCTTGACGTGTCTCGGGTTGCTGGATGTTGGTGGCAATCGACACCGGGCCGTGATTGATGGCGGAGGGGTAAAGGTAACACTCAAGAAATAAATTGTGTTAAGTAAGAGTATGAGTTATCAGTTTATTCACTGAGGTATATAATTGAAATGACGTAGTTAACAATTAACGTATAAATTAGTGATGGGTCGAACTGTTCGAATCTCGAACCGAACCGAACCGAACCCTTGATGTTCGGTTCGGTTCGAAATTCGAACTCAGCATGAAAAAAATTCGAACCGAACTATCAAGCATCTCTTAATGTTCGAAAATCGAACTTGGAAATATTTGTCTCGAACCAGACTTATGGGCCACGATAGTTCAAACTTAAAAATAAATAAAAATTGAAAAAGATTATTTAGAAATAATTAGACTATAAATTGGCGATAGAAAGTTATAGCTGTAATGGCATATTGTCGTAAATATTGAGTTCGAGTTCGAGTTCGACTTAAAATGATTCTAGGTTCGGTTCGGTTCGGTTCGGTAGAAAATATTACGGTTCGGTTCGAGTTCGAAAAAATAATTTAAAGTTCGGTTCAAGTTCGGTTCGGTTTAAAAAATCAGGGTTCGACCTATCACTAGTATAAATACAAATGTTGCTCGAATTACCTTATTTTAATATATCGGACCTTTGCATAATATTAACTAATAGGTACCTATTACCTGTTTTCTTCTTTTACTGGCACAATGCCCAAAACTTTAAAATTTTCACTGGTTACACTCTCTTTAACTATTTTGGCAAAAATTGACTACCACTACTTTTTACTCATTCAATGAAATCAATTCGTGTTAAGTCCAGGGCCTCCTGTCCGCTCAACTTGAATTTCAAATGCCGGTTGTCGAAGCTGGTGAAGCACCTCTTACAAAACACCACTCTCTCAGTATGAGCAGTTTTTTGCGTCCGCACTAGCTGGGAAAAATTTGAAATATATACGTAGTGCGATAGTGCGAGTTGTCGCCGTCCGTCACCAACAGCAGGTCAAAATGGTTTGATTTTTCTTCGTCGACCACACGTAACGTGTAGACCTCATACCTCGGCCATTTCGGTACTTGAATTCTTTTGTCGAGGCCGTATACATTTATTGACTCATTTTTATTATTTTTTTTCAAATTTATCGATGTCTGATAGTGGTGTAGGGAACGATATACCTTCAAAATTGTATTTGTTCTCATGCTTCTTG
Source organism: Nasonovia ribisnigri (assembly GCA_027563435.1). Classification (NCBI taxonomy): domain Eukaryota; kingdom Metazoa; phylum Arthropoda; class Insecta; order Hemiptera; family Aphididae; genus Nasonovia; species Nasonovia ribisnigri. Next base: position 3,215 of record JANEHU010000268.1, on the reverse strand, counting down.
TATTTATCACCCTCCACACGAAATGCTGACGGTCCCGTAACATGTCTCGCTAAAATCGCCCACTTGAAACACTGTCGGTCTACATTTTGCGGGTTGATAGTACCCCGCTTCCTGTCGATGTACGCCGGTAACTCTATATAATATGATGTTCCTCCTAGTGGTGTATATTTATACACTGCCACTAATAGACCGTCTATTGACTCTAGGGTGAAACCGCTGCCTCTACCAGTGTACTCATCTTTCTCCTTCATCAATTTTATATACCTACGCCCTCTCTACAATAGTTCTAATGTCGCTATCAGGGAAAATTTCAACCGCCGAGGTCTTAAACGCTCGGTTCTCCGATGAGTTTGGCACGTTCGGACGATTGTACGTAGCTTCCAGCTTCATATTAAATTTAATTGCGTGTTTTTGTACGTGGGTTTTTAATAAATTGATTAGCTCGGGCATTAGTAGACGGAGAAAGCCGGAATATATCAATGTATTGCCGATATTTTTCGCGTAGTACCATACAATCTTCCTATTTGCGGATGAAGAAATTTCTACTAACCCCGAAGTCTCAACCATATCCATCCTAGCTTTTTTTGCCCTAGCAGCTGTGGTGGTATTGGCTGTAGAAACGCGTTTACCGTTAGCCCCCGTAGTTGTGTAAGAATCTTTTTATATAAAAAAAATCTAATATCAGTATCTAATAAAATAAATTTAATGTTGAATCTAATAAAAATCTAAGCAACTTATGTACTAATATCTTAAAAAAAATTTTTATCGACATGTATTTTAAAAATTTAATAATAAAATAAATCTAATGACACGTCTTTTTAAAAAATCTATATAATTGAAAATTAATGAATTAATTTTTAAATTTACTTTATTGAGTAATGTCCGTGAGCCAAGGTATGGATTTTATCGTCCAATACCACTCTCTTATCGTCATAACTGTTGTAAGTTAGCTTTCTCGTATTTATCGTCATGAGCTGATGTTTAAAGGAGCGTATGGAGACATTTTCTGTATATTTATCGAGACTTTCATCACTGAACAAACACTTTACAGTTTACATGATCCACAAGTGACATGTGGTTCTTAACCACATGCCCGCGGATACCCTTCGCCTTTATGTTTACCTTCCTACTCTGTCATCTTTATTTTTCTGCTCATAAATATTATATGCATATGACTTGGCTCTCAAGGCACAAAACCCCGTCATTATATGTCCCTTTGTCTCGTCGGAAAAAAAATCCTGGTACGTTTTTCCGTAGACTCGTATAATGGTTAGGGTGTAAGTCTGCCGCGTCCAGTCCAGCAAGATCGGATTATTCCTCACATCATCATAAAAATCTCCGGTTTCGATAAGATACACCAGTGAATCTAAAAGTATTGATATTAAATAAGATCATAATACATTATGATGTTAATTTTTAAATAATTACCCGTGTCAGTGTATATTAGCTTAATATTATCATTTGTTTGTACCGACGCTCCTACTAAGCGGTTGTCGCCGGACACACGGTTCTTGGAACTCTTGTAGAGTAGGGCAAATTAAGAATAACAAAAAGGTAAATATGAGCAATGTTAATGTATTATGGACGACAATACATTAAGTAATTATACAATGACAATATACAATATAAAAGGAACGGGGGGGACACGGGGAACACCGGATAAACTGCCAACTGTAGCTATGGACGTCGTCTTGAGATGGTGAGCTGGATTCTGCTGATCTACTGATAGTATGACCACGAGCGTTTGTAATGAATGCGGAGCTGATAATTGTCGCGAGCGTGCGAGCTTATTGTGGAGCAGCGGACTGAACGACAACAGTCGATTTTGAAGCAACGACACGCGAGAGCGTACGACAAAAAACCCAAGAACAAAGGTTATAGCAACTTGATATTTTCACGTAATAATGGCTGACGAACTTAGACGAGGCTGTCGAGCATATTATTTTTTCATGGTCCTGGCTGCTCAGTGTCCTTTAACTTCCAATCTGAAAATATCTTTCCCCACACGTTTAAATAAAATTTTCTGGGAATCTATAGTAAATAAGTATTTTTTTAGTAATCATTTAGGTATAAAACTAAAAAACTAAAATTTGTCAGATTTCAATAAATCTAATATTAAATTATTAATAAGAAAATTACCATTATAATAGTAAGCTTGTTAGCACATAACATCAATTAAATCTGTCAAATTATTTAGTTGAGCAGCAGCATTTGCTATAGCTTGTACAAGTCTCATTAAGATTGCTGTTGTCAGCTGAGTATATTGTACCTTTGTATAATTATTTATATACATACGCACGACGGTGAAGGCAACGAGTTACCGCTAGAAGTGCACATATGTAGAAAGTCTTAGGAAAAACTTGAAACACGTATCAAAAAACTTCTGATTAGAAGGAAATAGGCCTTATGTAGTCGTCAATGTAATCTAGAAAATATAAAGACCGTGATTCAGGTATCTGTGGTTTAATAATATGATACAAGTATATATTCAATGACAATTATGAAAATATGAGTTATTGAAGCAAGACATATTTTATTAATACAAGACGTCTTAACACGGTTGGGAGAAGAATCTATCTTGACGTGTCTCGGGTTGCTGGATGTTGGTGGCAATCGACACCGGGCCGTGATTGATGGCGGAGGGGTAAAGGTAACACTCAAGAAATAAATTGTGTTAAGTAAGAGTATGAGTTATCAGTTTATTCACTGAGGTATATAATTGAAATGACGTAGTTAACAATTAACGTATAAATTAGTGATGGGTCGAACTGTTCGAATCTCGAACCGAACCGAACCGAACCCTTGATGTTCGGTTCGGTTCGAAATTCGAACTCAGCATGAAAAAATTCGAACCGAACTATCAAGCATCTCTTAATGTTCGAAAATCGAACTTGGAAATATTTGTCTCGAACCAGACTTATGGGCCACGATAGTTCAAACTTAAAAATAAATAAAAATTGAAAAAGATTATTTAGAAATAATTAGACTATAAATTGGCGATAGAAAGTTATAGCTGTAATGGCATATTGTCGTAAATATTGAGTTCGAGTTCGAGTTCGACTTAAAATGATTCTAGGTTCGGTTCGGTTCGGTTCGGTAGAAAATATTACGGTTCGGTTCGAGTTCGAAAAAATAATTTAAAGTTCGGTTCAAGTTCGGTTCGGTTTAAAAAATCAGGGTTCGACCCATCACTAGTATAAATATAAATGTTGCTC